>JAKWJA010002489.1:43814381-44399649 GCA_027704765.1 Solanum habrochaites | reverse complement strand
CATGTGTTGAGATAAGGAAGGGTATGTACGTACCCCGCGTCAGATTATGTGCCACCAGTTGACAAGGCTCATCGTTCAAGGTATTCGATACAGCCGGGTGCAACCAAGACTGTACCGTGACCTAAAGCAACACTTTTGGTGGAGAGAATGAAGCGTGATAGGTGGCTTTAATCCGCCAACTGTCCAAAATGGTCAACATTAAAGTATGAACACCAAAGACCCGGAGGAACCCTTCAGAGATGCCCATTCCGGATGGAATGGAGAGCATTGTCATGGACTTCGTGGTTTGGCCTTCCAAGACAATGGGCACGTTGAAATCTATTTGTGTCTTGTTGATAGTTACTAGTCGCCATTTTATTCCGGTTAAGGTGACTTACCATGCACGCGAATATTCGCCAAGATCTATATCTCCAAATCGTTCGCTTCATGGTGTTCCACTGTCCATATATCAGATAGGTAGCAGTTTACTTCTATGTTTTGGAAAACATGGCAAAAGCCTGCATTGGTACTATTTTGGACCTTAGTACCAATGCTTTCGCATCGCCCGCTACCTATGTTCCTTCTTTATCGTCGACAAAGTAGGACCGCTTCCAGTTTTTGGTATGCTTTTCGGCGCTTGCAGGGGTGTGAATTTGGGTGGCCATTGGATACTCTTACCCTTAGCGGAATTTTTCATACAAAATAGCTACCACTTCGAGCATCGATATGGCTCCATTTGAAGCATGTCTGGTATGAGATGTAGTTCCCCCTTGGTTGGTTGCTGCGTTCGAGTTAGACCGCTTGGGTACCTGATCTTTTGGGGATTCGATGAGACAGTTAAAATCTATTCAAGAGAAACTCCTAAGCGGCTGCAAATTAAGGCACAAAAGAATATGCATATCTGAATTTAGAGACTTAGAGTTCATGGAGGGTGAACAGTCTTGTGAAAGTTTCGCAATGAAATGTTTGATGCGTTTTGGTAAAGAGGCCCATCTACGCCCCAAGTTACAGGTTGGGTCCCTTTGAAGTACTTAAGAGAGTATGGATGTGGCGTATGATTTAGTCCTTGCCCGGCCAGGGCTGTCCGGGTCATCCGGTAGTCCATGTGTCGATTTTGAAAGAGACCATGTGGATGGAACCGACATTATCCGTTGGGAATTCGTTTTGCTTGATGAAATTTGTCTTACGAGTAGAGCCATTTTTCTGTTTTAATCGAGAAATTCGCACTGTTGAGATCAAGGGAGATTTCATCCATCAAGGGTGCAATGGACAAATCGACCGGTTGAAGAGCCCCTTGGAGAAGGAGTCAGTATCGAGAAGATACCCACATCTGTTTACAGATTCAGGTATTCCTTTTCGCCCTTGTTTTCCTTCTTTGTGATCGTTCGGGGACGACCGATGCTTAATTGGTATCTATTGACGACCCTGTTTATTCATTTTGAGCATCGGATTATTTCCTGGGAAACATAGTCTGAGGTGACAAACTCCACGCGACCGTCACGGGCACGACGGCCGTCGTGTAGTGTCTTTCAAAAACCACTGTAGAAATCTGAATGTGGTACTGAAAATCGACTCTCTTAACGTCGTGACGGAGTGGCAGGACGGACCGTGCAGGCTCGACTGCCCTCACAAGGCCATCCACTTAAAAAGAGTCTCGAAGCCTACGACGGACAGCAGTACGGACCGTCGCAGGCTCTACTCCCCGTCCTGGCTACGCAATCCCAGTTCGAGGTCGATTCTTTCAACTTTTAAGGAACGTGTTTGACTATTCCCTGCGTTAAAATTATAAAGTTATAAGGGTTTAATGTTAATAAGTTTAATTACTTGGGGGTTAAAAGCGGTAACCTGTAAAGTTAAGTAGTGGATTATTAGTACAATCTTTTAAAACTCAATTATATAATAATTTGGGTAAAAGAAAGCGGGTTTAAAAATACAAATATAAAGAACAAAGAGAGACAGAAAAAGAAGAAGAGACGAGTAGAGAGAGAGAGCAACGAAGATGATAGAAGGATCTTTGAGAAAATAGCTTGTGGATCGCAATGCCTCGGTGGAAGGTAGGTTATGGTTTCACATATTCTAGTAAACTCTTAATAGCGAATGATATGTGTTTGTTGGTAGTATTATTACTCTCTATATGCTTAATTGTGTGTATCATGATTGATTTTATATATATACATATATGATGGATAAAATAGCATGGATAACGATTTGAATCTTAATCTTTAAGAAACCCTATCTACTTTGTTAATGTAATGCCTTGGTATAAAAGAAGGCTGACTGAACGAAAGTGTAGATTAGGGGATCGGTGCCACGTTCCGGTACCAGATAGAATATGAGGATCGGAGTGTCACGTTCCACACCTAGGATATATAATGGATCGGGTTGCCACGTTCCCGGTACAAGGGATAGAATATGAGGATCGGAGTGTCACTTTCCGACACCAAGGATAGTATATGGATCGGGTGCCCACGTTCTGGTACCGTCTAGAACATTAGGAAGTAGTGTCCGTACCGACACCAGGATAGTATATGGATCGGTGCCACGTTCCGGTACCCAGGATAGAATATGAGGAGCGGAGTGTCACGTACCGACAACGAGAAGTAAATAAATATAATGAATCTTGAAAGATACTATATACCCAATCTAAAGAACATGTTTTCCCAAACGAGTATGAGAGGAGGCGTGATTCCTCATTGAAGGTGCTTGGTTCTGTAACCAAGGATCATGATAATTGTAATGCTGCATTCTAAGGATATAGTGATTTTAATGATGTTACTTGATATATACTGTTTTCGTATTTTGAGTTTGGCCGATGATACCCTACTCATTAACTTGTGGTTGGTACGTGACCCCCTACTTTTTATGTTTTCCTTTTTGTTTATTTGTGGAGTGCAGCCAACGTGCCCTCTTCGACTGCAACAGATAGTTCAAGCCAGTCTTGTACACCGGATCTTCGGTGAGCTATGCTTCTAGCTTGGACTGGATCTTCCTTCCTCATATCTTGATGCCTGTGAAGTGTCGGCATAGACAGCTTTTTTTTCTTTGTTTTAAGCTTCTTATGAATGCTCTTAGTTTAGTAAATTGATCATAGATGTTCTTGTGTTGATGACTTCCGGTTTTGGGAATAATAGTTATGAATGTGTTTATTACATTGATTTTAAGAGTCTTCCGCATTATTTTATGTTGATATTCATTGAAATGTTTAATGTTTAGATTGGGTTGTTCCTCACATAGGAGGTAAGTGTGGGGCCAGTCGGCGGCTGCTCGGGTTTGGTCGTACAGCACATCAATGCAAAAGTATTATGGCTTGAACATCCAAGTTCACATTTTCTTTTAAACGATGATCTAGATAATTCATAGTAACCTCAGAAATAATTTAAAGCTGTCAATTATCTCTCCCACATGTTAGGAATCTACATTTCCCCAGCTTATTTAAAAATTCATCTATGTGGTGGTTAGCAATTAAAATCAAAACCACAAACACTTCAAAACTTTAATTAATAATTATTGTGGTTCCTGACCCGGAACCAATTAATGATGGGAAATCGTGTTAGCTTGATGCATATATGTGTTGTTACATGTTAAATAAATTTGTCTTATACCAAATTTGTTTAGTAGTTCTGCTCTCATACCCATGGTTTAACTATAATTGGAGGAATACTATTTCAGCTAAATTAACCAGCATTATCAGTATAATTTCATAGTTAGAACTGTGTTCTTAACTAACAATCGAGCAAAAAACCTTACAAACATTGATTTGTAAGTTCACAACAAAGCACATGCGATCTTCCGATAGATGCATCTATCATATAGTTGCAAACAGTCTACATGATAGTTGAACAAGTCCATATATACCTTTTTATAAGTTCCAAAAATTTTAGGGGTTTACAATCCCAGTCTTAGCTGGTACAATGATAATTTTATCAAGAGAACAAGCAACACAAGAGAATTCTTGAAGAATTTTTTATTTCTTCATCATATAATCCATATGAATTCTCAATTACATTTGCATCTCATTTGAACTAGAAGTGTCCACTGGTCACGCCAGCTGATCTTTATTTCAATACACTTATAATTTACTTTTGCATGTGATTCCATCAGCATGCCCACGTTTGTGTGCAATAAACAAGAGACATATCGGTAATCTTCATCATAAATTTTATTACCCGCTTTAATTGTAGTAATTAAAGATATTACTCTTTTACATAATTTATATTTCCAATATTTCTTTCAATTCATTCGTAACTAAAAGTTTCTTTTGAACTTACTACAACCCCCAAGATTATTATTTGTAATAAAAAACACAACTCGTTACAACTTGCGATTAATTTTGTATAATATCACATATTCCATGACACCATTCATATAGTGAACATCTCCTTCAAGGAGAAATTATATTATTATGGTCATGGTCAATATTAGTACGAGCAAGAGATGTTTCTTTCTTAACTTTTGTTGTAACATAGGTACACAACCAATGTAAAATTTATAGTGCCACAGAATAATATTATTTGGTCATGGCCACATTCTTTATAGGCAAATTTTTTTTTGCCTTTTCGGTAGTTCACCAATAAATATACCATAATATTTATGACAAATAAAGGTACACGACCATTGACCATTCCTAGCAAATAAAATTTATTTATTTCTCTCAAACCTCCCATAAAGGTGAGTTGTGACATATTTCCAACACATGATTATGTTTTGTTCATATTTTTTTCTTCATATTTTAATATATTCACTTTAAAGAATAGACAAACATTCATGATGTTTATTACCAGTCACAATCTCTTCATAAGTTGACCAGAAACATTTATGTATGTCATAATTCATTATTTGACATACTTATATGATCCACCCCAACATTACCTTGAAAGATAAAGAGCATCATTTCTTTACATTCTTCTTTTTGACAAAGGATTTGATAAATTTATCAAATTATTAGGTCGCACAATGAGTACGAGTCCAATGAACTTTCATACCATTATGATGACAACAATTACCTTCACAGTTTGAATGAATATTTGGAAAACCCACTATATTTTCATTTTATAATTATCACGATGATGACTATTATAATATTTTTCATCCACGCACTTATTCATACATTCAATCACCTAATACCTATCAATTATATTTTACTTTACTGCTAACACATCCATATGATAGAATGAAGCAATTGGTTGGATTTCAACTTATCATCCAACGCTTTAGTACCACATTCTCTTTAGGGAATTGAGCACTTCATTTAGACGAATTTCCATTTCATCAAAAATATAATATTTTCCTTAGTCATAAATGTTGATCATCAACTATGGTACAATGACTCAAACTCAATTCTTACCCATAAGAAGCTTTCACGCCACATTCTATGGGATTGAACCCAATCAGTGATGCCCATCAAAACTCAATTGATGTGTTTACCTTCTTGGTGTCGATCGAACATAAATCTACAAAAACCGTCTCAACGCCTCAACAATTTTCATTATGGTGCATCCCGACATTCACATGATGGTTACCTTTTGGTACAAATGAACCTTGAACCACCGTCTTACCCCCGTAACCACAACATAATAGAACCGAAATACAAACTGATAACCTTTGAGTCTTTCAAAACAATCAAATAAATATTCAACTCATGCTATTAAAATTTTATACCTTCTTTACATAGCATGTCATATTCAACAAATAGTCATATATACCTTTGGTTCCTGATAATTATTTGTGAATGAACACTATTGTATTCTAAATCACCAAAAGATTTTAGAAAATATATACCTGATTTTATGAATATAATACCTTGATTTTCACAATGAGATCAACAAAACATGACCTAAAGAAAAATTAAAACTCAATCTTAATTTGCTTGAGCCTCGTGTTGATAACATGTTAAAAAATCAAGCACATAATGATATTATAAAGAGAAGAAGAAAAAAGAAGTATGATGGAAGAGAAAAGACTTTTATTCTATTCAAGTGTGTATATCAAATGATGAGTTATATCTCTATTTATAGTGTTGAGATATCACTCCCAAAGGTCACCAAATTAATAGTAGTTATCTCTTAAGGTTCTTATCACCTTGGTAGAACTTATACATGAATCCAATTAATTGTTGGATAACTCTAATAAATATTAATCCACATAAAATACATTGACTTATAACACTTATTATATCTGTTTAATTGTACGTTTTTTTAAAATTAATTAAGAAATTATATAAGATGTAAGAAAATGAAAACATACCCCAGTTGTGAATAATAGTTAATATTAAACAGTTCCAAGTAAGATGAAAGAGACATAGTTATAAATAATTCATGGTATGAATTTTATTAGACATTAAATGTACTAACTAATTATGCCCTGATTTTATATTTTGAAATAAAATAAATAAATAAGGGGTGAATCTACAAAAAATGAACAAAGAAATATATTATGGGTGACTACATAACAAATTAATACAATAATTCAAATGTAAATTTATTAGACATTACATGTATTAGTAATTATGCTTGACTTCTATTTGTTACATAAATACACTAAAATACGGGTGCAAATAAAAAACAAATAGGAAACATCTAATAATGGTGACTACATAAATTATAAATACATTCACAGCAAGAGAATGGTGACAAAACAGATGTGTTATTAGCATACGCAACAAATCCTTGAAATAATATTTTATTTTTCCATTAATTTTTATAATATATAAACATGAAACTTCTAATCATCATAATTTTTTTTTTTGTTAAATTAGATTATTATCTTAATTTTGCTTCATAACAAAGAAAAAATAGAATTATAAAGGATCAAATGATTAACATTGACAATACGATACATTTGGCTAAATTATTTATACAAATCAAAATTTAAATAATTCTAGCAAAAGTAACTAAGTTATTAATACAATTCGAATTGAAAAAATAATCTCTAATTATGCTTCATTTTTTTCCATCGACCATCTTCTTTTGCAAGCAGATCCGCCATCATGTATTGATCCATATGACAAACTCTTCATTATATGCAACCAACTAAATAAAAAAATTCATATACTAATTAAAAATAATTATGTAAAAATAAAGAACAAATTTTAAATTATATGTAATATATTTGCAACGACTTGCAAAATGATAGGTTGAACTAGAGCCTAATGTATGAACCTTATAAGTTTAAGTATAAACTAGAGATATGAAAAGCTCCAAAAACATGGCTAAGTATATGTTCAAGGGAGGGTTCAAGGAAGGCGAAAGGACCTTCCTTAAACCAATGCCTTAGCTAGTTTTGACTAATTAAGTACATTTTTCAAGAGAGGGTTTAAGGACGGTAAAAGATTTCACCACCATTAGAAGATTCCTTTAACCAATACCTTATTTTTTTGTGGCTATTCACGTGAGGGTACGGACAAAAATAAGGGGCCACTTAATGGGAACCACCACGTGTCAATACCCAAATTCGATCGCGACTGGCACCCACACTTACCCTCCTATGTGAGCGAACCACCATCTAAACCTTAACCTTTCAATGTAATATCACCAGAAGTAATGCGGAAGTCTTAAACTCATTAATAAACCAATCAATAACTTCTAAAATTCACATCTCTCTTATCAATCCCCAAATCTGGAAAGTCATCACCACAAGAACATCTATGATCAAATTCCTAAGAAGCTAAAATAACAAAAGCTCGTCCAAGTCCATGCCGGAACTCAAGGCATCAAGACGTAGGAAGAGATCCGTCCAGCTAGAATCATTTTAGCTCACCCGAAGATCCGCTGTATAAGACTGGCTAGAGTTACTGTTGAGATCGAAGATGACGCAAAACGTCTTTGCTGCACTCCACACTTAAACAAGAAGAAAACATAAAAGTGGGGGTCAGTACACCACAAGTACTGAGTAGGTATCAGAATCGTCCACTCCAAATAGAAACAATATATCCAGATACATCATAAACAACAATATTCTTAACATGTGTAGCAACAAAGTACAAACTCATTTATAGCATCACCGAACATATCTTGAGGACTCGCCTCCATACCATACTCCGTTTGGGATCCCTGTTCTTTCGATTGATAATATGAATCATCTTTCAAGATTCATTAATCTTTATTCCTCTTGTGTCGGTACGTGACACTCCGATTCCCCGACTACTATGTGTCGGAACGGACACTTCCCGATTCCCTACTACTAGTGTCGGAAATGTTGCACTCCGATCCCCTAAATTCAGTGTGGTCTGATGTGACACTATCCTTCCCGATCCCCTACTCTAACGTGTTGGTATCGTGACACCCGTCCCACTAATAATATCTATGTGTCGGAACGTGACACTCCGATCCCCTACATCTAGTGTCGGTTCGTGACCCCCCTTCCCCTCATTCTAATGTGTCGGTAACGTGACACTTCCGATCCACTATCTCTTCTATTAAGTTCAACATCAGCTTCTTTTATATCAAGGCATCATATAACCAAGAGATTAGGTTTCCTCAAGATTTTGGATTCAAATAGCGTCATCATGCTTGTTTCACCTCACACTCATATATATTTAAGAATCACATCATCATACACACATTAAGCATAAAGAAGACTCTATAATACTACCCAACACATATCATTCGCTTTAAGAGTTTACTACGAATAGTGTAAAAGAAACCATAACCTACCTCCACCGAGGAATTGCGATCAACAGCTATCTTTCCACAGCTGCGTTCTCCCTTTTTTCCCTTCTCCTTGACGATTCTCTCTCTCTCTCTGCTGTTCTTTTTTCTTTTTCTTATTCAAATCCTCTTTCTTTTTACCCTAATTATCTTAATTAGTTTTAAAAGATTGACTAATAATCCACTAATTAACTTAAGGTACCTCTTTTAAAACCCCAATAATTAGACTTATTAACATTAAACCCTCTCTGTACTTTATATACTGTAAAAAGCATAATAGTCAAAATGGTCCCTTAAAAACGTATAAGAAATCCGACCCGACTGATTGGCAGCCCGGGACGGCCGTCGTGCCTGCAATGGTCCGTTCTGCTGTCCGTCGCAAGGCTCAGAACCATTTGATTTCGCACTGAGACTCCTGTTACGGTCCGTCACACCGTGACGGTCCGTCCCATGCCATTTCGTTACTAGTTCAGAGAGTCGATTTTTCAGTACCAATTTCAGATTTTCGCAAGTGTTGTTGAAACGGAACCCTGCGAGCGGTCTGTCGTGTCCCATGATGGTCCGTGTGGGGTTTTCCTCGCATCGCCTATTTTTCCAGAAATAAATCTGGCCGCTCAAACGACTAACAGGTCGTTACAAAAATAGATCCAATTACCAATCGTTCGTCCACGAACGATCCACAAGAAGGAAAGGCAGGGCGACAAGGGATACCTGAATCCTGTAAACAGATGTGGGTAATCTTTATTCGCATATCTGCCTCCTTCTCCCCAAGTGGCTTTCTTCAACGGTCGATTCTTCATTGAACTTTGATGGTGCAATCTCCGTGATCTCACTTGGCGAATTTCTCTATCTAGAATGGCAACAGTTCCCTCCTCATAAGAAAATTCTCATCACAAACTGCATCCCCAGTGGATAAGATGTATTTTCCATCCCATGGTATGTTTTTCAACATAGACACATGGAATACCGATGTACTCAGAGATTGCTGGAGGCAAAGCTAATCCATAAGCCACCTCCCCTACTCGCCATTCAGAACTTCAAATGGACCAATAGACCTTGGACTCAGCTTTTCCTCTTTTACCAACCCATTCACCCATTTCATGGGCTAAACTTTCAACAAGACTTGTTTCACCCTCCATGAACTCTAAGTCCTAACCTTTCTATCTGCATATTCTATTTTGGGCCTACTTTGTGCGCCGTTAGAAGCTTTTTCTTGAATTGATTTCACCTTCTCTAACGAATCCCTCAAAATATCATTACCCCAAGGCCTAACCTCTAATGCATCACCAACCAATGGGAGCCCTACAAATCTCTTCTCCCATATAGTGGCTTCGACAGGAGCCATATCAATACTTGAGTGGTAGCTATTATTGAACTACTCCGTCTAAGAGAGAAAACAATGAATAAAATAAGAGAAGACGAAAACGGGAAGAAGAAAGAAAGCGTACACGGATATTAACGAAAACGAGGCTAGCCAGGACACGGGCGAAGGGGGGATTAAAAAGGAGGTCAAAGCGGAGGGTAAAGGGATTCATAATTATCCCAATGACCGACCAAATTTCTATCACACACGCACGAAGCATTCTCCAACCCTTAAATTGTTCCTCAGACTGACCATCTTTCTGAGTGTGAAATGCCATTACTAAGGTGCCAACCTAGTAACCCCTAATTCGGCATGCAATGTTCTCCCAAACCTCGAATAAATGGCGTACCTCTCTCTATATTTATGGCATGGAACTCCATGCAATCGAACACTTCGGAGAATGTAAAGTGTGGTAACTTTCTGCTTATACGTCACCTTGACCGGAATGACATGAGCCAGACTTAGTCAATGTTCATCAAATTACCCAAAGTGGAATCAACTTAACCCAATGTCTTTGGAGACCAACCCGAGTCCATTGCAAGTCTCTCTCCACTTCCATTCCGGAAATGGGCAATTCTCTGAATGTTCCTTTCCTCTGGCCTCTTGTGTTCATACCTACTTGTTGACAATTTGGACATTTTGCACAAACTCAACAATGTCCGCGCTTCATTCTACTCCACCAAAAGTGTTGCCTTAGGTCAGGTCATTGGGTTGCACTCAGAGGTATAGAATCTCCGGAACTATGAGCCTTCTGTAAAATAGTTGGATCAAATACTCAACACGGGGTCACATACCTTTCCCTTGATTCTCAAAACCCCTTTCTCATCATTATTACCTTACTGTCGTTTTACCTCTCCTCGCAACACCTTATCTCGGATTCGACTATTTCTCTTCATCAACTGTTTCCCCTGATCTGTCAAGAAAAGACTGATCTCGCCTCCACGCGGCCAACAAACATCCTCCCTTCGCATTTACACTTCTAACCTCATAAAGATCATTGCCAGAGTCTGACCTCCCTAGCCAATGGGCGTCTAGAAGTTTGCAATGAGCTAGACTTCCCATGCTCCGACCTTTCCTCACTTAAAACTCCGCTACAAAAACATTTCGCCTTCCCCGGATGATACAAAATAGTGATTTCGTATCCTTCAGTAGTTCCATCCATCTCCTCTGTCTAATTTAAATCTCTCTGATAAAGACATACTGTACCAAAGGTACGATGATCTGTATAGCGTCACCCTTAACCCCATAAATAGTGTCTCTTGCTTTATTTGCAAAACCACTACTACCTACCCGGCGGGCCAATTCCAATCATGAGTTGATAGTTACGTTCATGCCTTTTAATTGTCTTGAAGATAAGCCAATCACATATTCTCTGGCAATTAAGCACTGCAAAAAGCACCAAACCCGAATCAGATGCATCACAATACCAATAAATTCTTTCCTTCCTCACTGGCAAGGTGAGAAGTGGTGAGTAGTCAACAGAGTCTTGGAAGCTTCCTAAAGCTTTCCTCACACTCATCCGACATACAAATGGAACCTTTTGCTTGTCCAAGTTCGTCAGTTGGAGGAAGCATAGAAGAGAATCCCTTGACAATCGGTCGAGTAGGCTAGCTAACCCAACAAGCTCCTTATTTCGGACACCTTAGTAGGTAGTTACCCAAGTCTTCACTACTTTCGATCTTAGAAGGATCCACCATCACCCATCTTAGAAACCAACCACACGTTCCCAGAAGGACACTGCATCAGCACAAAACTCACACTTATGAACTTGGCATAAGCTTTTTCTCCCTCAACATTTCCATAACCATTCTCAAATGCTCCTCATGTTCCTCCTTACTTTTAAGAGTATTCAAGTATTATCAATAAATAGATCACAAAGAGATCCAAATATGGCTTAAAAATCCGTTCCTCAAACTCATAACGCAGCAGGGCATTCGTAGACCAAAACAAAAGACATCACTACAATTCGTAATGCCATACCTGGTTCTAAAAAGCAGTCTTTGGCACATCGTTGCCCGTATTTCAATTGATGGATAACCGGATCTCAAGTCAATCTAGCGAATCCCACAGCACCTATAAACTGATCGAACAAGAGAAGTCTCATGCGAGGGGAAAAGGATACTTGTTTCTTTTATGGTTACCTTGTCACTGTCAGTAGTCTATGCACCTCCGAAAACCTCCATCCTTCTTCTTCACAACCGAAACCGTAGCACCCCAAGGAGATGCAAAAAACAACTTGGTCTTAATGAAGCCCTTGCTCAACAAATCTTGAAGTTGGGCGTTAAAACTCTCTTAACCTCCCGCTGGAGCCCATCTATATAAGGGGGTATGGAAATGGGGCGTGTACCTGGTTCAAGATCAATACAGAAGTCAATATCCCTAATCTGGTTGTGCATAACCTGAAATCTGGCAGGGAACAACATCCAGAAACTCACGTACCACCGAAACCGACGCAATCGCTGTACTTGGGTAGTGTCCCTCCTTGAGATGTGCCAAGAAATGCTAACAAACACGAGAAACCCTTTTACTACCTTTTCTAGCACGAAGAAAGGAGATGATATGCACTGGATTGGAAGTTTAGGTCACCCTCCCACACTAACGGATCTGTCCAGTCTTGGCAACCACCGTTTTAGCATTACAATCCAAGATCGCAAATTGGCGGAAGAAAGCCAAGTCATACCCAATTACATCAAAATCAAACCATTTCTAAGATCAACCAATCTACTAAGTGGTTTTCTCCCCACAAAAAGTTCCCAAACAAGACCTATATACCTTTTCAACTACCACAGCCTCCCCACCAGAGGTAGAAACACGAATAGGCATTTCAAAGTAATTCACAGGTAAATTTAGACAATTAGCAATGAGGCAGATACATAAAAAATGTGGATCCAGGATCAAACATACAAGAAGGCCATGCAATCACAAACCATAAGATTCCCTGTGATGGACAAGCATCAGATGTCTCCTGCCTCCAATCTCCCAGGGAAGCATGAACAATGGGCCCCTTTCGTTTGTTTGTCCCGTGCCCCTACCATGTTTGTGGTGTAGTGGCTACAGTTTTGCCGAAAAAAAAAAAAAAAAAAAAAACCATTACCCAAAAACCCCGGCCGTTTTGGTGACCACCTTACCGTCGACTCACCACGTCCTCCAGAATAACGGCCTCTACCGCCAACCTCTAACCTCTAAGCTATTGGGGGTCTATAAATCTGTTTTGGGACAATACCATACCATCCTAATATGTCCAGTCTTCCCCCACATCCATACACTCTTCTAGGAGTCAAGCATAGTTCTCTCAGAGAAGTGTTTTGACCGGTCTGAGGTGGACTCCCAACTAACCGTGTTTTTTAGTGAAGACTTATGGGTCGCACTGAGTCCCCTCCGGAACCCTGTCCTCTAGGTAAGAACCATTAAACCTCAACCTTTCTTTCGAAACCTCTTTTTGACTGTCGATCGCCATGGTGAATTCATCTGGCTTTCACTCTTTTCCACCTCTAAACCACGAATCTTTACCACTTCTTGGAGGATTTGCCGTATTAGCCGCTACTCTGTCCAGCGAAATTCGGCAACTCTGATCTCAAACTCACCCCTTACAAAACGGCGAATTCCTCTCTTGGGCCTGAAACTATTTTGTTGGCATAACCGGATAATGCACGAAATTTAGCCTCATATGCATTAACCGACATCCTAAACCTACCCTTGCTCTACTAGGCCTCAAAAACTCATCCCTTTTCTATCCCTCAAAGTACGGGGGTATACTTCTCCATAAACAAGCTAAAAATTGATGCCCCAAGTCATATGTGGCCGCCTCTGTTGGTGTGACACTCAACATTTGACCGCGACCGCCACCACATTTTGGCGGTTCCCCCTTGAAACTGTAACTCCGAACTCAACACAAACCGTTCTCTATAACCCTCTTGTGTAGTAGCCAGGACAGTGTCAACCGAAAATCGTAAGCATCCTCAGATTCCGCACTCCTTGAAGACTGGAGGTTTCAATTTCGAACTACTGACTGAAAATTTCATGCTGTCATTCGTCATTAATAGGCCCATCTGTCAACGTGGAACTGCCTATGTCCAATGAGGCAATCCATACAAGAGCCATATTTGGGCTGCTGTTGTACCCTCTGAAACCGGAGGTGTTGGTGCCGAAAACCTTGGAGGTTGACTGACCCTGATCAGACAACCCACTACGATAGCGAGAACCTGATTGATCATCTCTGGGCGTAGGTTGGGTTGCCAATCCTCATTTGGCACTTGGTTTCATTCTCTCTCCCCTTCCTCACGCCTCTTACTCTGCCTTCCTCCTCAGTCGGTGATTAGTTCCGACCGGCCGCCCTAAGCATCAGCGGGGCTAGGTGCTTGTCCTCTTCCTCTAGAGGACGTCCTCCCACGACCTCTACCCACGGCCTCTTGCCGCTATTCTTCCTCAGCTACAGCCCCATGCTGGCTCAGACGCTTCTTGTCTTGCCGGTGTTTGTGTTGGCGCAGTCTTTCTAGTTCTAACCCTCTGCCTAAATAAGTGAAGATGGTCATATACCAATTTGTATCACCTATATACCAAGTGGAGCCCAAATACTAGCACACACGAAAGAAATAAAAGAAGAAGGAAATTTTCCTAAAATCTTATAGCCTCTCAATAGAAAGTCAATGCTTCCTAACCGTTCCTTAAGAACTCTACTAGACCTTTCTTGTGTGATGAGACCAACGACCTAATTCTCTGATACTAAGTTTGGCCACGGACCCAAACCATCGCGAACTGGCACCCACCACTTAACCCTCCTATGTTTAACGAACCAACAATCTAACCTTAACTTTCAATTTAATTATCAACAAAGTAATGCGGAAGACTAAAACTCATTAATAAAACCAATTCCATAACTTCTAAATCAACATCTATTATTATCCCCAAAATCTGGAAGTCATCACCACAAGAACATCTATGACAAATTACTAAGCTAAGAGTATCTAAAAGTCTAAAATAACAAAAGCTAGTCCATGCCGGAACTTCAAGCATCAAGACATGAAGGAAGAGAGCCCAGTCCAAGCTCTACGCATTATCTCACCCTGAGATCCGATGTAGTGTAGACTGCTAGAGTTACGTGTTGAGTCGAAGATGACGGCACTTTGCTGCACTCCCACAATTAAACAAGAAGAAAACATAAAAGTAGGGGGTCAATACAACCACAAGTCTGATAGTATCAGCGGCCACTCAAAATAGAAAGCAATATATCCTCAGATAACATCATAAAATCACTCAATATTCCTTACCACTTGTGATAGCAAACAAGTCAAACAATCATTTATACAATCAAACCGAACATATCTGTTAGGACTCAGCCTCTCATCCAATAATACTCGTTGGGATACTTGTCTTTCGATTGAGTATATTATCATCTTTCAAGATTCATTATCTTTATATTCCTCTGTGTCGGTACGTGACACTCTCTTCGATCCCTACTACTATACTGTTTCGAACGTTACTCTATATGCTACGATCCCCTACTACTAATGTGTCGGAACGTGACACTCCGATCCCCTACTACTATGTGTCGGCACGTGACACTCCGATCCCCTACTTCACATATGTCGGTACTTGGACACTCCGATCCCCTAAAAAAAAACATCTACGTGTCGGTTCGTGACACTGTCCCTAATTCTATGTGTCGGTACGTTACCCTCACTATCGTTCCCCTAACATATACGTGTCGGTTCTTACACCCTGTCCCACTAATTCTATGTGTCGGTCCTGGACAGTCCGTCCACTAATCTCAATCTATAATCATCAAGCTTCTTTTTATCAGGTTCTCATCATTAACAAGAGATTATGTTTTTTATCAACGATTTGGGATCATAGCTTTCATCATGCCGTGTTTCATCACAATCCTATATGCCAAATCACATCATGCTACACACAATAAGCATAAAGAAGACTCTAGAATACTACCCACTACCAAACACATTCATTCGCTTTAAGAGGTTACTACAATATTGGTAAAAGAAACCATAACCTATCCTCCACCGAGGTTGCTATCTACCAGCATCTTCCAAGCTGCGTTCTCCCTTCTCCCTGATCGATTCTCTCCTCTCCTCCTCTTGCTTTTCTTGTTTCTTTCTTATTCAAACCCTCTTCTTTTACCCTAATTATCATATATTAAGTTTTAAAAGATGGCACTATAATCCACTATTAAGTTAAGTCTCTTTTACACCCCCAAGTAATTCGACTTAATTAACATTAACCCTCTAACTTTATATTAAGCAGGAATAGTCCAAAAACGTCCCTTAAACGTATAAAGAAATCCGACCCACTGGGATTAACGCAGCCCGTGACGGCCGTCGTGCTTCGACGGTCCGTCCTGCGTCCGTCGCAATGGGTCAAGACTTGATTTCCACTGAAGACTCCCTGTGACGGTCCGTCACAGACACCTGTACGTCCTTCCCCCTGCCCAAATTTCGGTATGAAGTTCAAGAGTTCGATTTTCAGTAACCCCAATTTTCAGTTTTCCAAGTGTTTGAAACGAGACCACTCGACGGTCCGTCGTGCTCATGACGTTCCTTCGTGGTGTCCGTATCCTCAGCCTATTTTTCCGAAATAAATCTGCCGCTCAAAACGACTAAACAGGTCGTTACACCACGCTTGCGGGCTGCGTTAGCTCATGGGCAGTGCACGTGTGCAAGTGGGGGCCCACTGTCGTGTACTCCCTTGCAGACTTATGCTTTAGCTTTAAAAAGCTAAAGGCAAGTCCAAGGGTGGGTTCAAGGAAGGTACATGAATTCAAGAGCCTTAAAAGCTCCCTTGGTAATTGCCTTAGTTTTATTTGGCAAATCCAAGGGCATGCAAGCAAGGGAGTATTTTGTAATTTCCTTTATACTCAAACTTAATGGGTATAGTGTATATATATATATATATATATATATATATTATATAATATCTATATATATTGGTCATTTGATTACCCCCTTCATATGCCTTAACTTTAAAAGCCAAAGTCCAACCAAGGCGTCTAAGGCTCGTAGACCACTTCAAGGACTTTAAATGCTTCTTTATACATTTCCTTTGTTTTTTAGCCAAGTCCATATGTGCAAGGGAGCTTTCATACATATTATTTTTTGTTAAATTAGAAAGTGGGTATATTTTATATTATTTCTACATGACTACATAAGGAATTTTCCATTAAAATATTTCAAAAATAAATCACTTTCAAAAAGACCCACTTCAAATCAAAAAGTTCATTTATCTCCAATATTTCTCTCTCTAAACTCAAGGAGGAATAAGAAGCCATGGAAGTTTGAGTTTGAGGATTTCAAAAGGTTTTTTCATCAATTTTCTTCAAGGTTTCTTAATATAGGTACAGTGATCCTTCATACTTGATTAATCTTTCATTCAAGGAGTCATTCAAAATAAATCTCAAAGCTTTTCAATGATCAAAATCCTACTTTCTAATCTAGTAGTAGTTGAAGTATGACTATTCGAGGTAAAGGTTAAAAGGTAAAGGTAATTACTGAAAAGAAATATTGTGACTTGTATATTAGTTGTGACTTATGTTATTTCCTTTACTGTTCAAATGTTCAAGAAGTTCTACAAAATGTCATAAAACATGACTTTGACAAAATCTCCCTTTTTGCATGGTCATCATACTTAGTGCTTGATTTTACTAACACCATCTTCTTCATGTTTTTACTACTAGTGTATGTTGAGGTTGCAAAAAAATTTCTAGTTGAAGGCTTACATTGCTATTCTTCCAAGACTTTGTATTTCCTCATGGATTCGAGGTATTTTCCCCCTTTAATGTAATAGAGTCTTAGTAATTTCTTTTTGATTGTAAAGGGACGTGTCCCTATGATGTTAAGATTTTGTCTAATAGGGTTATGTTGGGACTTAGTATTCCATTGCTTCATAGAAAAGTTTTCCCTTGTTGGTTTTATTGATAAATGTTTTAATTCTGCACTATTTTTACTACCTATGTGATGAATGAATGCTAACAGGAGACCTCTTCGGGGTGAAGTACATGTGTGTAATGACCGTAGAGTACCCCCTAGACGTTACACCCCCGCGTACCAAAACTTCTAACAGGGCCCTTTTGTTACAAACCCTTAACATATTGTCCATCATATTACCTTGATAATGTAGAATTTGAAACTTTTACAATAGAAGTCCAACATCCCTTTCATATAGCAAAATATTAAGAATCTAATATCGTTGTCACATATACACCATCTCTAATACGAGTACAACATAAAGTCTTCAAATAAGGTTCTTAGCCCTTTCGACACAATAGTTTTTTTGTACAAAAGTACATAAGGAAAGACTACTACGTCTATTACATCATTAGAGAATCATAAAGCCTTAGAGATGAGAAGTCAAAGCTTTCTTCGAGGATGCATAAGGAAAACGATTAGCCAGAACCTATACTCATGATAGAAAAGGATAAAAGGGGTTAGTACAATTAATTCACTAAGTATGGAGAAATGCATAAAAACCTTTAAAATATGAAAAACGGACATTTATACGGAAGTATGCATTATTGAAGTTTTTGAAAGCCTTCCAAATCATCAACACAACACACAAGAAAAATCCCGAATAATATCCAATTACATTGAAGGCATGACTTTAGCACTTCCTAAGGTCCGCTTTTGCAATGTGGAGTTAGCATCCCATAATACCAACCCCACCAACCATCCCCTAGAAACTACCTTGGTCACAAACATATTAACTTTATATTCTATCACCTCTCATAGTCATAAATGAATCACACACATTATAAACTACATTTTCATATATAGATGTGCTTACTTTAACCATCATCCATTAAACATACATGTTATCATATCATTTCATAACTACAAGGAACCTCCCACAACCCTTCTATTCCTACTAGTGCAATGTACAAGTGAAGACCTATACCGCCACTTCTACTTAGTAAGCCTATTAGGATGCCACGTGCTAATTAATACTTCATTCATTACTTAATTATTTAGGGAATATCAACCATAACCGACATAGACCATGCGAGCTTACATTGAATCTGGTGACATAAAGCCCCACACCGAAAAGAGGTGTTCTACTATCCAAGGTAAAACCTATACACTAGCTACTATTTGGATTCACTAGCTAAGTCCTATGGGGGCACGTAGTTAAGGGATATGGAAATTTATTCTAGAGACTCTAACTATTGCTTAACGGAGGAGTCTCCATCTCATTATTATCTCTAGGATGACCCAATCTCTTGCATTAATGGAAGGGTCTTTTCCTCATTTACCATATCCTCTCGGTGGTTAGTATACCTTACTAAATTACAACTATTAGTCTTTTTAATTGTATCTACATGTGTGAATAAGTATTCCCTATTCATTCGATATAATTTAACATAAATCTCTTAGATTTCTTAGGTGAGAATACACTTTCATCCTAGAATCAACATATACATGTGAGTAGTAGTTTCCCAATATAAATCATTGTATTTTCACGAGAACTACACTTTCAATCAACACAAGAGATTAACATTAGTATACATAATTCTTACTACACAATAGGCAAGATTGAAGAGAGTGGAGACCATCCCACATTACCTTGAATTCTTTAGTAAGCCATGTACCTCGCTATCAAATTTAAAGTCCATATACCACATTCTTCAACATATATATAAACCCTAGAATTCACTCCCTTTGCAAGAATAATAATGAAGTATCATAATTACCTCCATAGACCTAACAATAGACATGAAACAAGATTCTATGACTAGATAATCATCTATTAAAATATGTCATGTTCATATCTACTCAATTTATCCATCAATACTCATGAAATTAGGTCTTCGGGTGCACATGGGTTCTTGGAAGATTTTCACAATATAAATCATGAATTGACCCTAATATATTCATAATACAAGGCACATACCATAAAGAAAACGATTTTGAAGTGAACCCATGGCTAGATCACAAGTACTAGGTTTTGGTCACAATACAAATTTTGAAAATAGAAGTATTGAAGGGCTTCATGGAGAAACTAATCCATGAATCAAACTCCCCATATATTATTTGATGATATTCTTCGTGTTTAAAGTGAAAAAGAGTTAATCCTCTGTGCCCTAGCTTGAGTTCTTTCTTGTTCTTCAATGGTGGGTTAGAGAGAGATTTGTGAGAGAGGAAAAATGGGTTTTGATTTTTGATTGGGAGTTATAAGGTTGAAGACTTATTTTAGTGTTTTAATATCTTTTATTATACTTAAATAACTAATGGAAGTATTAATTAAGGGTTAATTAAATGACTAACTAATTATCTAACTAACCCTCACCTTAGCCGAGAAAGAGTCCCATCGACGAGTCCCCATCGACGGGGCATTGATGCATCGACGGACCATCTTGGTAACTCGTATTTTGGGAAAAAGACCTTGTTTTGGGGGCCAACTTGGTGTAGACAAAATATGGACTCACGACTCCCTTCGATGGGGCGTGAGTCCATCGACGGCCCGTCAATGGTCTCGTCAACCCCAAGCATTTTTTTACAGCATTTTGGACACTTCCTTGGGTCCTCTCTTAGGTCCTTGGGAGGGTACTAGGGTTGTCGTGTCTTGACATTTTAGTACTACAACCTTAGTTTAGAGTTAGGAATATTAGATTGGGACCTTCACCTTACTTTTGAACATAATTAGTGCATTATTCGATGTCTTAGGATTTATTATAGGTCACAGGACATACAGGGTGTTACATTATCCCCCTCTTGGGAAACATTCATCCCCAAATGTCGACCAAAGCATCAGCTAAGTTCAAGTTCCATCCCAACGACTAACACAACTCATAAATATTTTAAAGGAAGGATAGACACCTGATCACCTATGAACTTTTTGAGCATTGATACATGGAACACTGGGTGTACCAAAGCCAATTCATTAGGTAATTTCAATTCTTAGGCGACACTTCTAACGCATTGCAAAATCTCAAAGGGTCTTACATATTGGGGACTAAGTTTCCATTTCTTGTCAAACCTCATCATCCCGCTCATGAGTGATATGTGTAGATAAAACAAGTCACCTACCACAAACTGAAGGTACCTCTTTCTATTGTTTGCATAATATTTTTGCTGACATTGAGCTGCCTTCAAACGATACCTTATAAGTTGGACTTTCTCCACAGTCTCATAAATTGTTTCGGGACCTAGTAGAGAAAAACTCACCTAACTCAAACCACCCAATTGGATACCTACATCTCCTCCTATAAAGAGCCTCAAAGGGTGCCATGGTGATTCTAGAATGAGAGATATTATTGTCGGCAAATTCAATCAATGAAAGATGGTCATCCAAATTACCCTTGAAATCGATGACACATGCCCTCAACATATCTTCTAAGATTTGTATGGTTTGATCCGCCAAACCATTCATTTGTGGATGGAATGCGGTATTAACTTTTACCTTAGTGCTGAGCCCACTTTGGAATGCTTTCCAAAAATGAGAAGTGAATTGAGTGCCCCTATCCGAAATAATGGACAAGGGAACTCCATGCATTCTAATATCCCTCTTTTAGATCTCACTTAGTCAAGGTCTTCCGTGCATAGGTATCTTTGGAAAATAATAAATTTGTTGACTTTGTAACTACAACCATAACCCATACGAATCATTTTGTCTTCGTGTTACAGCAAACCACACCACAATCCATATTAACATACTAACTAACTTCCAAGTGGGACATATATATCTTGATTTACCCTCCAGTCTCCCATGTTCTCTTTGACTTGTTTGACATTGGGAGCATTTGGCCCCATACACGCTATAAAACCCCAATAGCACCCTTTTTCAAAACATTCCACCAAACCTCTGTAGATCACGATTCATTTTTTGGTGGAACCCAATGAATGGAATATCGAACCCATTATATATTTCCAATATTGTGTCCTCAAGTCTTCACTCCCTTCACAACCCAGGCACAAACCTACTTTGTACTAAGTACCCCACCCCCCCGTGGGAGAAGGATTCATTAGATTTTCTATGAACTGATTCATTCAAATTCATCAATAGAGGATCAAGATGTTGTTTCGATTTAATCATAACCACTAAAGATGATTTCGAGTTATTATGAACCATGAAACCCCCTTTTGGAGAATCTTCAAGTTGAACCCCCATCCGGGCCAACCTGTGTACATGTTTTACTAACTCTTTCTTGTTATCATCAACATGGGCTACACTACCCAAATACATTTGACTCAACGCATCCTCAACCACATTGGCTTTTTCGGGGTTGTTAAGGCCATTCATATCATAGTCTTTTAAAAGCTATAACCACCTTCTTTGTCGAAGATTTAAATCCTTTTGAGTGAATACATATTGGAGACTCTTATGGTCGGTGAACACATCCACATGCACCCCATATAGATAGTGTCTCAGATCTTGAGTTGGATAGTTCATATCATGCGCCTTGATTTTTCTAGAGGCATATTCTATCACCTTATAATGTTGCATGAGAACACAACCCAAACCTACTCAAGAATCTTCACAATCTATCACAAACCCCTTTGTGCCCTCCGGCAAGGCTAATACTGGAGCGAAGGTAAGCTTGTCTTTCAAAAATTGAAAATTCTTCTCAGATGCCTCCAACAACTCAAACTTAGCCTTCTTTTGAGTCAAGGCCATTAATAGAGATGCGATTGATGAAAATCCTTTAAAAAAACCTCATAATAGTATCAGGCAAAGACCCAAAAAATTGTCGCGAGGATTCGAGGACTCAATGATTTAGGCCAACTTTTGACCACTTCCATTTTCCTCGGATAGACCTGTACCCCTTCACTAGAAATGATGTGACCAATAAAAGACACCGATCTCAACCAAAGTTCTCACTAACTATATTTAGCAAAAAGTTGGTTATCCTTGAGGACTTGCAATACTATCATCCAATGGTTCATATGATCATTCTCACTTATAGATTATATCAAGATGCGTTCGATGAAGACAATCACAATCAAGTAAAGATAACTTCTAAAACCTCAATTCATAACGTCCATGAAAGCCACCGGGGCATTAGTAAGACCAAAGTACATTACTAAGAATTCAAAATTACCATATATTGTTTTGAAGTCCATTTACGGAACATCAACACCTCTCACTCTAAGTTTGTGATATCCTGACCTAAAAGTCATTTTTTGAAAAGTAACTCGCTCCTTGGAGCTGATCAAATAAACCATCGATTGAAGAAAGTGGATACTTATTCTTTATTGTGAACTTGTTCAGTTCTCAGTAGTCAATACACATTCTACCACGAAGATATGCTTGGTTGAATAAAATCCTTATCTAGTAAATCTTTAAGTTGAGCCTTTAATTTCTTCAACTCGGCCAGGGTCATTTAGTAAGGAGGGATTGAGAGGGTTTTTTATCTGGCAATAAATCAATGTCGAAATCTATTACCTGTTCGGGAGGAATTCCAGGCAAATCATCGAGAAAAAATTTCAGAAAATCCTTCACTTCGGTGACCGACTCTAATAGGGGAGTCTAAGACTTAAGATCCTTGACTCGCACGATATGATAGATACATCCCTTAGAAATCAACTTACAAGCTTTATGACAAGAAATGATTCGACTTTTTGGGGCTAGGTTTCCCCCATTACATTATAGAATGGGTTCATTTAAAAATTGAAACTTTACTACTCGAGTTTTACAATTGATGGAAGAAAAACAAGCATGTACCCAATCAATCCCCAAAATGACATCAAAGTCCATCATATCAAGTTCTATTAAATCAACAAAATGTGACTCTATTGGGAAATGCAATGGGACGACCCCTAAAATTCTTTCAGAAATTACGTAATCACCCACCAGGGTAGAAATTGAAAAAGGGCTTATCTAATACATCGGGGAGTATATCAAATCTCGTAGCCACTAAAGGAGTATAAAGACAAGGTGGCACCGCGATCCAACAATGCAAAAAAATCAATTGAAAATACTTGGAACTTATCGGTAACAACATTCGAGAGCTCTCCTTATTACCCCTGGTTTTGAGAGCATAGAAAAGATTCTTTTTGGGGCCATCAGGGTTTGGAGCATTTTTGTGAGCTTTGGTACCTTATATTGCTTTGGCCACACGGATTGGACAATCCTTCAATTGGTGGCTACTTTTCCCAGATCCATAGTAAACGCCCATACATGAAAGACACTTCTC
The DNA here is from genome assembly GCA_027704765.1 of Solanum habrochaites. NCBI lineage: Eukaryota > Viridiplantae > Streptophyta > Magnoliopsida > Solanales > Solanaceae > Solanum > Solanum habrochaites. The sequence continues at coordinate 44,375,525 of JAKWJA010002489.1, read as the reverse complement.
TTCATGCTTTTTTCCACAGATGGCATACTAGTTCTTTAAACAAAAGTACCACTCTTATTTCCTCTTTTAGGCTTAGGGTAGTCCTCCTCCCTTTATTTGGATTTGGAGAATTGGAGGAACTTGGATTAGAAGACTTCTTTTTAACCTTGGGTTGCCTTAGACAAATTTCCTTCGTCGGGCTTTGATCTTTTCAACTCCCTACCACTTGTCTAAGCTTCCGTTCCTCAATTTGTTTGGCATGGAACATATAATGAGAAATGTCTATGATTGGAATCTAGTATAACCGACCTACATTCATTAACCACAACATTGGATACCCCCAGAAAAAATTACTTATTTGGACCCTTAAAGTCTGCCCACATATAGGAGCATGTCGTGATAGTGAGTGAACTGAGTGCTATATCTAACCACTCATGGCTCATTGACGAAGAGTGATGAATTCTTTCATTTCTCTCTCCCTTAGTTCCAAGCGGAAGAATCTGTTAAGGAAAGTCATGTTGAATGTCGCCCAAGTAACCGAGCCTTCTCTAACTGGACTCTAATCCTTCTATCATTCATACCAAACTTGATCCACATCTTTGAGTTTATAGGTGGCCAATTTCACATTTTCTTGTGGAGACACACCCATAACATCTAGCACTTTGAACACTTCATTACTGAACCCTTGCGGGTCCTCCTCCACTTTGGAGCCAAGGAAAATAGGGAGATTAATACTCGTGAATTCCTTATCCTTGAAGCGGTTGTGCTAGAAATGAGGTTTTAGTTGCCAACCCTAGTCATCAGATCCCCACTTGGTGCCAACACTTGAGTCAAACTGTGGATGACAACTTTTATCAGCAACATTGGACATAGTACCCTCGTCAATAGGGAATCGATGGTTTGAGGAGCTTGAGGGGGAACTACCTCATCACATACTCCTCTTCGTCCTCCCTAGCATTAGTCTTCTGTTCTTCATGGCCATAAGACACAAGAAAGGATTTTGAGGAAAGACTTTATATGAATTAGGACCTCAAGCATTAATCAGAGAATAATGAAGAAAGAAGGTTCCTAATCATCCCATAGCTTCCTATTCATAAAGGTGGCGTGCTTTACCTTTATGAATAGAAATCTACTAGACGTGGTGTGTTTGACATAAACCCTAATAATATCTCAAAACCTTATTCTGTGATACCAAGTTTGTACAGACCAGAGATTACTCCCAGACGTTACTGGCGTACTCGACCTCGAAGAGGTCTTATATAAGCCCTTGGCATATTCGTCCCTACACAATGAAATTGAAATAATGTGGAATTTAAATTTTTTATAACAGAAGTCCAAACCTCCATTTAATAAAGAAAATAGTAAGAATCTAATATCATTATCACACATACACCATCACAGGAATCCCTAAATCCCGCAGAAAGGAACTCACTCCGGGGGGAGTACTAATACGAGTACAACATAAAGTCTTCGTACTTATCAATTTAGAGACAATAGTCTTTACAACAAAAGTACATAAGGAAAGACTACTAAGTCTATTACATTAAAGATAAATCATAAAGTGGAATTAAGTGCATTAGTCCTCGGATCTTTTGGGACCTTCCTCAAGTCTTGGAGATGAGAAGTCTAAGCTTTCTTCAAGGATGTGGAAGAAAACCAATTAGCCGGAATCTATACTCATAATAGAAAAGGAGAAAAGGGGGCTCTAGAAAATTAAGCACTAGTACGGGGAGAAATGAAAACAACCTTTTAAAAACATGAAAAGGGGACATTTATATGAAAGTATGCATTTATGAAATTTTTGAAAGCCTTTCACATCATTAACACAACACACAAGGCAAACCGCCAATAATGTCCAATTATATTCAAGGCATGACTTTTTCACTTCCTAAGGTCTGCCTGCGCAATGTGGAGTTAGCATCCCATAATACCAACCCCACCAAGCATCCCCCAGAAACCACCTTGGTTACACACACAATAACTTTATTTTCTATCACCTCTCATAGTTATAAGTGAGGAAAATGCATCATAAACTACATTTGAATATATATATATGCTTACTATAACCATTATCCATTCAATATACATGTTATCATATTATGTCATAACTAATGAACCCCGCACAACACTCTTCTAAGCCTACTAGTGCAATTTTCAAGTGAAGTCCCATACCCACACTTCTACTTAGTAAGCCTATTAGGATGCCATGGACTAGTTCATACTTCATCCATTAATTTATCATTTAGGGAAGATCCACCATAATCGACATAGACCATGAGAGATTAAATGGAAATAGGTGTCATAAAGCCCCACACTAAAAAGAGGTGTTCTATTTGCCAAGGTAGAACTTACATACTAGCTACTATGTGGATCCACTAGATAAGTCATATGGGGGAACAAAGTTAAGGGATACAAAGATTGCTCATAGATGCTCTACCTATTGAATTAATAGAGTCTCCATATCATAAGTATCTCTAGGATGACCCAACCTCTTTGATTAACGAAAGAGTGTTTTCTTCATAGGCCATATCCTCTCGGTGCTTAGTATACTTTCATACCTTACTACTATTAGTCTTTTTAATTATATCTTCATGTGTGAATAAGTATTCCTATTCATTCAATACAATTCAACATAATACTCTTAGATTCATTAGGTGGGAATACACTTATATCCTAGAATCAATATACACACGGAGTAGTACTTTCACAATATAAATCATATTGTTTCCATGAGAACTACACATTCAATCAACACAAGAGATTAACTTTATCATACATAATTCTTACTACACAATAACTAAGATTCAAGAGAGTGGAAACCATCCGACATTACCTTAATTGCATTTTTTGATAAATCATGTACCTTGCAATCAAATTAAAAGTGCATATACAACATTCTTGAACATATATTAAACCCTAGAATTTATTCCCCTTGCAATATTAAGAATCAAGTATCATAATTACCCCCATATACCTAACAATAGACATGAAACAAGATTATATGATATGTTCATATCTACTAAATTCATCCATCAACATTCATGAAATTAGGTCTTAGGAGCACATGGGTTCTTGTAAGATTTTCACAATATAAGTCATGAATTAACCCTAATTTATTTATAATACAAGGCACATATCATCAAGAAAACGATTTTGGAGTGAACCATGGTTATATTACAAGCCCTAGTTTTTGGTCACAGTATAAATTTGGAAATAGAAGTTTTGAAGGGCTTCATGAAGAAACTAATCCATGAATAAACCTCCTCATAACCTGTTTGATGATATTCCACGAGTTTGGAAGTGAAAAGAGTGCGATCTTGAGTGCCCTAGCTTGAGTTTTCTTGATGCTTCCATGGTGGGTTAGAGAGAGAATTTGTGAGAGGAGAGGAAAGTGTCCGTTTTTCTTTTTTGATTTGGAGTTATAAGGTTGATGAGTTAGTTTAGGTTTTAAATCTCTATTACTTAATTAACTCATGCAGAAAATAATAATAAGTGTTTATTAAATGATGAACTATTTACAGACCAACAAGAAAACCCCTCACCATAACCATGTGAAGGCAATGAGAAACTGTCCCATCGACGAGTCCCCATCGATGGTAATCGATGAACGATGGACCATCTTGGTCACTCATCGTTTGAGAGAAAGACCTGGTTTTGGGGGCCAACTTGGTGTAGACCATGTATGGACTCACGACTCCCATCGATAGGTCTGAGTCCATCGATTGCCTATCAATGGTCTAGTCAACCCCAAGCTATTTTTGACAACTTTTTGGACTGTTCCTTGGGTCCTTTAGAGGGTCCTAGGGTCGTTCTGTCTTGAAGTTTTAGTACTAGAACCTTAGTTTATAGTTTGGAAGATTATCTTGGGACCTTCACCTTACGTTTAAACCTCCTTAGGGAATCAGGCTACGAGTTAGGCTTTAGTATAGGTCATAAAACATACGGGGTGTTACAACGTGCCATGACTTGGGGGTGCTCTCGGTTTGTGACAAACTTTGTATCAGAAAATAAGATTTTTCAAATGTTCTTTAGGTTGATGTTTCACATGCCACGTATAATAGAGCCTTGTTCATCAATTTGAGTCGTGACACATCTTTGAACAAGAAGACATTGAACGTTAGAAGTTTGACTTTCATCATTACTATTGCATGGTGCCATAGAGTTTAAATCTATATGATCTCTCCCTTATTACTCGATTATGGTCTTCTAGATGTGATTACTTGAAGGGCTAATAGTTCATGATTTCGAGGGATAAAATGTAAGTGGAGATGCATTTGTGGTAATGTGACTAGGTGCGGGTTGTTATAATCGAATGAAATCCTTTGAGTTGGATGAGTTTCTTTATGGTTATGTGTGATGTTGATAAAAGGTCATGCTAGATTTTTGAAGTTTGCTGAAAATATTTGAGGAGTAGTGGTATTAAGTGATGCCTTGAGATGTTGTGTGAGTCTACTTCTTTAAAGAAGGGTATACGTGTAATTAACCTTTTTGATTAGAATCATCTTAAGTGATGAGTCTGAAGGTTTGGTGATGACTTGTTCCGACCTTAGAATGGTATGAAGTGATGTTTGCATAAGGTTGTTTCCCAAGAGGAGGGATGATTTGCTTAGCTAGTAAAGTTGATGAGTGTTCTTTATGTTCATGATTTAGGTTAGCTAGAATCCTCCCCTTATGAGGGAGTTAGTGTGCTAAATATTTTATGAGATCTTGAGCGGTTTTGGTAAGGTTGTGTGAGCAAGATTTTCTTAATAAGAACCTTCTTCGTTTGAATATGTCACACCCCGAGCCTATACCCTGGACGTGGCAGACACTCGAAGGCCATTGGTAGCCTTGAGCGGACCCTTGGCCTGGCTTACTTACTCAGCGGAAGACTTAAGCATAAGATATAAAACTCATGAAATATATCTTAAAGAAATAACTTATACACAATGGCCAATCAAATCTTTAACGATTACAATTGAAAAGGATAAGACTCAAGAAGTAATCCTATCTGTCTATGAAGCTAAACAACGAAATGGATATTGGTACAAGACCCCAATCATTCTAACAACTAAAACTGAAAATCAAACAATAAAATATGTCCTTCGGAATATAAGGAGTCTCACCAATTGGCTTTGACGCTCACTGGATTAACGGTACGTTGAATGTTGATCTTGTTTATGTACGTCTGCTTCATGATATGATGCACGCCAACTTTCATAAGTACATTGGAAGTATGAGTATGCAAGTTGGAATGCTAAAACAACATAGTCTTGAAAGATATTATGAAAGAAACACTTATCTTGGCACTGCTCAACACATGAATAACTTAACTCAATATAGCTAACTCATTGCAATATAAAGCAATTAAAACAAGTGCGATATAAAGAAAATATATTTAAAATAGGATTTTCAACATTGTGTGTATGTAAAGATACAAATCACTCTCTAATGTATGTAAAAATACAAAAAAACTGATGTCAATTCATAATCATAATAAAAGACATATCATGCTTCCTCTCAAAGTCTACTTGTGCAATGCATGAATGAATTCCCATGCCCCCTTTAATACTAAGTGAACCCCTTGAGGACCCATGTAATTACTACTGTGGAAGTTTCTCTAACCGACACCCATCACTTAAGAACTACAGTGATGATACAACACTTTACCTCGGAAAACCAAGTATCATCCTGTACCTTGCCGGAGATATAGGTTGCTTGATTGACACAGTGGATCCACTAGTTTATGCTAAAAGGCACTCACAAATCATCTAAAAAGTATGATCCTTTCTTTGCCCAAGATGGCTATATGGTTTATGGGGGCTCAAGTTAATACGAACTCGCATCCCTATATAAGTTCTCAATACTACTCCCAAAATATACTTAGCTCATATTATTTTACTATTATCTTCTTCTCAATTTGAGCCGAATTTCTCAAACTCTCGTTTTAAAAAGCCTTTGGAAAATCATTAGTTTCCTCTTTACTGAAAAAAAACTAGCACTTCAATGACTCTTTTGGAAATCTTAGTTTCTTCTTGTTTAAAGAAAACACATTTATACTCTTGGGAATATTGTTGTCCAATATAACTTTGAGGAAAATTACTTCATGTACTTTGAACTGACACTCAAATAAAGTCTTGAGAAGAAGTTAAAACGTTGGCCTAAAAAACTTACGAACTTGAAAGGAACTTATTCTCCTTTTATTCACTTTTTTTCAACTGGATATTTAAGTCTTAAAATAAAGTTGAAAGTATTTGAAAAAGAATTTTTGAAAAAACTCTAAGAACTTTCTAAACTTGGCTCTTAACTATCCTAGAATTTGAAGTTATAGATTTAAAGTTGAAATTCATATCTCTGGATGATTATGTAAAAGTCATTTAGAGTGGTTAGAATCATTACGATGTTTTAAAGCATTTGGAAGTTAAAAGCTGTATAACGAAAACTAGGTTGAAAAAATGCGATTTGGCGTACGAGGGCGCGCTGCACCAACCTCACTTGATTGAGGCTTCTTTTTGTCGCAATGCTGGCACACTGCCCAACCTTCTTTGCGCTATGGTGGTGCGTCGTACCAACCAATGACTTAGGCAAAAATCATCAGAATTAATCCTCTCATTTTCTGACATTAAATAACTTTAGATTTATGTACCCAGAACACATATATAGGAATCTAACCCGAAGAATTCAAGAACAACACTTAAATCAACAAAGAACTCCTAAATCTCAACTCATGTTCAAGAATGAATGCCATTCAAGAACCATATTCAAGAATATTAAAAATCCAATCTATGAAGGATGAAATTACACTAAATAAAACATGCTTGGCACGTGGTTGATTGAACACAACGTTGAGATAGACTTACATACCTTGTAGGGGTCACCCCGATTACATCCACAAGTTATTCTTGATGAACTCGACGATCTTGACTACTTATTCCTCTCTTCCTTGTTGCGTTTTTTCTTCAAAAACCCTAGCTTTTCTCCCAAAGTGTAAAACTGAACAAGCTCCATTTAGACCCTTAATAATATTACCAAAAACAAATTTGATTAATTGGGTAAGGGAAATACCAAATTACCCTTCTAATTTATGGATTGTACATTTCCTTAATCCAACAACCCTACTTCCAAAGGGCATAACTCACTCATCCAAATTCAAAATTTTGCAAACTCGACGGAGTTGGAAAGATTCTTCCAAGGACTTTCCAACCAAATCTTGAACTACAACTAACTCATTCTTAGCTAGGATTTATGGACATTTAAAGTTGATCAAAAACTCACTTTTTTCTAACTTGAGAAAATTTCCAGATTTTAATTCTTTCCAAAACTGAATATTTCAACTTTGAAGCTTCTTCCTAGATATTTCAATATGCGAGTTGTACAATATCTTTCCACTGGGAAAATTCGTCCTCGAATGAGATTTCTTCTTACTAGGCTTATGGTTCAAGATCTTACATTCCGCTCAAACACCAAAAGCCAAAATATAAACAGAACATGCCAACTTAATATCAATTCCAAGAAAAGGATTAGTACCTCAATGTGGAACTTCTCCGGATTCGAAGAGATGTGGGTATATCTTCTTCCTATCCTCTTTAGCTTCTCACGTAGCTTCTTTAGAAACTCAATTCCTTTCTTACCGAATCTCATAACACACTTCATGGGTGAAACTTGAAAGTAATTAAATCATCTACCATCTGTACAGACAACCTACTTTGATATCTCACTACACCATCTCCCCCTTGTTCAAAATCCGTCAATTTTTTGCTTATGAACATTTGCCTTTAATTCTATATAGATAGGGTCTTGGTCTTACTCGCCTTTTAATTTTGACACTAATGATGATGAAGACCCATTCACTACCATACCCATCCTTCTATGGAATTCATTGATCGAACTCCTAATCGGCAAATCATTGCACTTCCTTTGCTAACTCTTTCTTATTTTCCTCAAAATGGTCGATACTACCCATAGACACATTCTTTGCCTGAGATTAAACTCTTTTAACTAAAAACAAACTGAAGCCTCTTGTGATCGGTGAAAACATTAACACCATCAAGATAATGACGCCACATTTTCAATATGAATACTACAATGCTAACTCTATGTTATGGGTCGGGTAATTATTCTCATGAACTTTTAAGTGCCTGGAGGCATAAACTAGAACTTTTCCATTCTATATTAACTCACAACCCAAACAGAACTGTAGATGCATCACAATACACCACAAAACCTTGAGTACCTTCCAGTTACGTGCGACAAATAAGCCCAGTGAGTAGTTAATTCTTTTTCATTCTTTTAACGCTGTAAACAAATTTCTTCAAAGTAGTCAAGTTAACTATCTTCTAAGTCAATTTGGTCAAATAAAACCCTTATCTAGAAAATCATTCAACTATTCTTTAAACTCCATAAACTTAGATGGTGCCATTCTATATGGTATAGTAGAGATATGGCGAGTATCTTGATGAAGATCGATACCGAAGTCTATCTCTCGCTAAGGAGGACTCCGAGGAGATCATGTAGAAAGACTTTTGGAAAATTCTTTTACTAGTGAAACTGAAACCTACTAAGTAGGTGGTACCACAACACTAAAGTCATTAGTTCGGACTAAGTGATAGACACACCCCTTAGAAACTAATTCCTTGCCTTAAGGTACAAAATTAAATGATCCTTAGGCAATTATGAACTCTTTTCCACTCTAAGACTGGCTCATTTAGAAACTAAAACTTTACTACTCGATAACTACACTCAACTGAGGCAGAACATGCATGAAACCACTCCATACAAAGAATGACATCAAAATCTAGCATGTCTAGCTCAATTAAATAAACCATGGTGCTCTTGTGATTTCCGAAAATGAGACAAGCACGATAGAATCGATCAGCTAGAATAGAATAACAAAAAAGTATAGAAACATTGAAGGTCTTACCAAGTGGCTCACGAATAACATCAAAGTTCATAGCATCATATAGAGTTACAAAAGAAAAACTCGCACCAAGGTCTAGCAAAGCATAAATATTAGAGTTAAAGACTCGAATCATACCAACGACAACATTGAGCAAATATTCTTTCTCTTGGCAATTGTTGATAGAATATAAGTAGTACGTTTCTCCGCTAGTACAATTTACTTGCATGTTCTTTGGACACTCCTCATAATGTGACGCTCTTGCCCACACTTGATGAAACCTGTCTGCCCGACACGATACTTACCTTGTTGGTTTTTATGATACCTACCACATGGAAAAGCCTTACCACCTCTTTATACCGTACATCTTTGAAGAAAAAAAAGGCTTAGCTAATAACTTCTGACTATAAAATTAACTTTTGTTCTTAGGTGTAGGTGCACTCGCAAATGATAGAGAAGATCCCTTCTGCTTTTTGTTAGAGGGATGACCGGTTTGCATCACTCTTTTCCTGCTTGAACTCGTCTTTGATGCTTAGTTCTCTTATTCTTAAACTCTTCTTTATCCTTCGTCTTATCCTCCTCGACTTATTGTACATGGATCATAAACCTTTGTAGGTCAATATTCCCTATCAACATGGCTGCCTTACCTTCCTGTCTTGACTGCCGAGACAAACCAACAACAAATAAACTCATTGTGCTTCTCATGTATGCAACCATCTTCATAACATAGCGGGAAAGTTGTGTAAACTTCATTCTGTACTTATTAACACTCATAGACTCCACATTAAGGGTCAGAACGCTCCTATCTTTGCCTATCGCAACTTACGGGAAAAGAAATGCCCAATGAGAGCACTCTCTAATACAACCCAACTCACTGCTGGCTCATCCTCAACTTTATTATTTTTCCATTGGTCGAACCAGACTCTAGAGATACACTTCATTTTTTATGCAACTAGTTCCATCCTCTCCGCATCAACAATATGCAATGTGTCTAAAATTTTCTAAAGTACTTCAATAAATTTCTCTGGATCATTTGTGGCACTTGAACCTATTGGTAGATTCCTCCGTAAAAACTCATGGATGCTTGATGTATCAATCACTTCTTGTCAATTACCTCTCTGTCAAACTTGATTAGTCACAACTTGCCTTAATATCCATATAGTCTCACTGAAGTCAACATGGGTAGTTTATCCTTGAGGTTACACTTCTTATTCATTTAGTAACTCTTGTTCCTCAACAATCCTCCTAGCTTCATGACCTCTGACTGATCTTCTTAGAGGTATAATTCTTTGTGAAAACTTTCAGGCACGAATTAGAAGGAAAATTTTTAGAGATAAAACTCTAGCGCACGAAATGAGTATGAAAGAAGTGATAAATTTCCTAAATATTGAAGCCTCCTAAGAAAAGATGTAGTGTGCTTCACACTTAAAACTAGGACTCTACAGGCACGACTTCATAGACTCCCTAGGACTCCTAAAACTTGGCTCTGATACCAAGTTCTTCACGCCCTGAACCTATTCCCTTGACGTGGCCGAAACTCGAAGACTATTGTTGGGCTCAAGCGGACCCGTGGCTTGACTTACTTACTTAGTGGAAGACATCTTAAATAAATAACTTAGACAAAATGGAAACTCATGTGTTAAATGATTACATTGAAAAGTATAAGACTGAAGAACTAATATTATCTGTCTATGAAGCCTCTCAAACAAACATGGATGTTGGGACAGGACAACGTACCATCCTAAGAACTAAAACATAAAATGAGACGATAAAAGATGTCCTCTAGAATGTAAGGATTCTCACCAACTGACTCTGAACCTCTCACTGGATCAACGGTACGCCAAATACCGATCTTCATTAACTGTGTTTGTATCATTATACAAAGTAGGTTAATTGACATCAGTGCATTGAATATACGAGTATCCGAGTTAGAATGCTAAAACAATATAGTCTTGAAAGAGACTATTTAAGAAACACTTACCTTGGCTCTTCTCAACTCATGAATAACTTAACTCAATATAACTGACTCGTTGCAATATAAAACAATTAAAACAAGTGCGATATAAAGAAAAGTTGTTTAAAACAGGATTTTCAACTATGTGTGTATGCAAATATACAAATAACTCTATGATATATGAAAAAATACTAAATAAACTAATGTCAATTCCTAATCATTATAAAATACATACCATGCTTTCTCTCAAACTCTACTCGTGCAATGCATGAATAAAGTCCCACACCCCCATTCATACTAAGCAAAACCCCTTGAGGAACCATGCAATTAAATACTGTGGGAGTTTCTCTTACCGACAACCATTACTTATGAGCTACAATGATGATACAATACTTTAACTTGCACTCAATCATCCAATACCTTAACAGAGATATAGGAAGCTTAACCGAATAAGTGGATCCACTAGTGTATGCTAAAAATCACTAAGCAATCATCCAAAAAGTATGATCCTTTCTCTGCCCATGATGTGTACATGGTTTATGAGGGCTTGAATAATATGAACTCGAATCCCCATATCGGTGCTCACTACTACTTCTAAAATATACCTACCTCATACGCTTTTAAAACAACTTCTTCTATGGTTTGAAATAATTTCTCAAACTTAGCTTAAAAAGCTCCCTTTGAAATCATAGTTTCCTCTTTCCTGCAAAAGTAGATCAATGGAAATCTCAGTTTCCTTTCTTGTTTAAATGTGAAGAACATGTTTATACTTCTTTAGTAATATTTTGTCCCATATACCTCTTTGAGGAAAATAATTCACTATACTCTGAACAATAATCAAACTAAAGTCATAAAACGAAGTTAAAACGTTTGTAAAAGACATACGAAACTTGAAATGAAGTTCTTCCCCTTATCTTTACTCTTTACCCAACTTGATCTTTAAGGCTTAAAACCATTTTGAAAGCATTTGCAAAGACTTCTTCAAAAGACTAAGAACTTTCTAGACTTGACTCTTAATTATCCTTGAATTTTGAAGTGATGGATTCAAGGTTGAAATTCATGTTTCTAGATTATTTCTATAAGTTAGCAGTCATTTAGAGTAGTTAGAATCATTAGGAAGTGTTAAAAAACTTTAGAGAGGCTTAAACTGGCTGAATAAAGACAAGTAGGTGAATAAACACTGATTCGGGCGGGTCCAAGGGCCGCCCCGCTAACCTCACTTGAAGGATTCTCCCTTCTATCGCACTTTTGGCGCACTTCCCCAATATTCGTGGTGCTATGGGGGCACGTTACGCCAACCTGTTTTTTAGGCAAAAATTAAATCAAAATTTTCCTCCTCTTTTCTGATCTTAAATCATTTTAATTTGATTCTTTTTCTCAAATTTACTTTAGATTCATGTACCCAAATAATATATATAGGGATCTAACCTAATGAATTCAAGAACAACACATAAATCACCAAAGAACTCCTAAATCTCAACTCATGTTCAAGAACTAAAACAATTCAAGAAACATATTCAAGAAAATTCAAAAATCCAATCTATTTAAGATGAAATCACGCTTAATCAAACATGTTTCGCACGTGGGGGAAAGAACCCAATGTTGGGATAGATTCACATACCTTTTTAAGGATCACCCCTAACGAAATTCACAAGTTATTCTTGACGAACTCGACGATCTTGGATCCTTCTTCCTTTCTTCCTTTCTTGCATTCTTTCTCCCAAAACCCTAAAATTTCTCCAAAAGTGTAAACTTGACCAAGTTCAGTTTAGACCCTTAATAATATTATAAAAAACAAATTTAATTAATTAGGTAAGGAATAGACCAAATTACCGTTTTAATTTTTGGATTGGATATTTCCTAAATGCAACAACCCAACTTCCTAAGTGCATAACTCACTCATCCAAATTTGATTTTTTTCAAACTCGTCGGCTTGGAAATATTTTTACAAAGGCTTTCCAACCATATGTTGAATTAGATCCAACTCATCCTAAGATATGAGTTATGGCCTTTTGAAGTTTATTACTAAACACTTAATTTTTCCTAACGTAAGAAAATTTCCAGATTTTAATTCTTTCCAAAACTGACGATATCAACTCATAAGCTTCTATGTAGTTATTTTCAATTTGCGAGAACGTTCCAATATTCGCCCCCTGGGAACATGAGTTCCTCGATGATGTACTTCTTACTAGGCTTATGGTTTCTTGATAAAATCTTACAGTCAATTCAAATCCCAACAACAATAAATATAAAACCAAAAGCATGACCGAATTAATATCAGTGGAAAAAAAGGATGTCAGTCATTTAAATTCTATGGTTTGATGAGATGTCAATATCTCTTCTTCCTATACTTTTTAGAATTCTCAAGTTAGCTTCTTACAAACTGATTTTCCTCTACCAAATCTATAACACTCTTAATTGAGGTGAAAACATCAAAAGTAAGTTAATCATCTACATTGGTGACAAGAACTACCTGGATATCTCACATACCAAGCGTCCCCTTATTCAAAAACCATCATTTTTTTGCTTATGACATTTGCCATTAATTCAATCCAGATAGGGTCTTGGTCTTACTCGCATTTTAATTCTAACACTAATTGATTATTCAGAGCCATTCACCGCCATTAAGACTCCTTCTATGGAATTCATTAATACAACTCCCAATCGTGCAAGTCTGTGTAACTCATTTTCTAACTCTTTCTTATCTTTCTCAAAATGGGCGGTACTACCTATAGACACCATTTTTTTTGTGAGATTAAACTTTTTCTAAGTAAAAACAAATTGAAGACTCTTGTGATCGATGAACACATCCATTGAAACTTAACTATCTTCTAAGTCAATTTCGTCAAATAAACCCCATATCTAGACAATCATTCCAATGTTCTTTGAACTATTTCAACTTTGTTGGTCGCATTCTGTATGTCGAAATAGATATAGGATGAGTATCTAGAAAAAGATCTATATCAAAGTCTATCTCTCTCAAGAGAGATCCGAGAAGATCATCTCGAAAGACTTCTGGAAACTCCTATAGTACTAAAATTGAAACTGATTAAATAGGAGGTATCTCAAAACTAGAGTCATTATCTCGACCAATTGATATACGCACCCCTTAGAAACTAACTTTCTTGACTTAAGGTACGAAATGAAACAACCCTTAGGCACTACTGAATTGGTTTTCCACTCTAAAAGTGGCTCATTTGGAAAATTAAACTTTACTACTCGATTTCTACAATCAACTTAGGCATAACAGGCATGAAAACAGTCCATACCAAGAATGATATCATATTCTACCATGTCTTGCTCAATTAAAGTAGCCATGTTGCTCTTGTGATTGACGAAAATGGGACAATCACGATAGACTCGCTCAGCTAGAATAGACTAACCAACAAGTGTAGAAACATTGAAGGTATCAGTAAGTCTCTTAGGAATAACATCAAAGTTCATAGCAACATATTAAGTAACAAAATATGAACTCGCACTAGTGTCTAACAAAGCATAAATATTAGAGTTAAAGACTAGAATCATACCAGTGAAACCTTTTGTCGAATCTTCTTGTTCTTGGCAATTGTTGATAGCATATAAGAAAGTTGTACCTCCGCCAATACAATTTCCTTGCATGTTATCTTAACACTCCCTCATAAGTGACCCTCTTGACCGCACTTGAAGCAACCTGTCTACCCGGCACGACACTTGCCCAGGTGGTTTTTCTACCACACCTAGCACATGCAAGAGCCTTACTATCCTTTTGTGACATACTGCCTTGAGAAAATGCAGGCTTAGTTCTGAACTTCTAACTATTCTACACTCACTTTGTTATTAGGTGGCTGGTGGGCATCAATGAGGAGGAGCAAAATCCCTTCTGTTGAGGAGAGATGACCGGTTACATCACTTTTTGCTGCCTGAACTCGTTCCTTCATGTCTTTGCTCTCTTATTCTTAGAAACTTCTCTATCTTTCGGCTTGTCCTGCTTAACTTGTTGCACAAGTATCATAAACCTTTTTTAGGTCCATATCCCCTTTCAGTGCCTTCCTTGCTAGAGTGATGAGAAAAATGAGCAAGAAATAAACTCATTGCGGTGCTCGTGTAATCAACCATCTCCACAGCATAGTGAGAAGGTTGTGTGAACTTCATACCATACTCATTAAAACTCATAGAATCTGGATTAAGGGTGAGAAACTCTCTTTTCTTTGCCTCTCAAAAGTCACGAGGAAAGAAACGGCCCATGAGAGCACTCTCAAACACAACCCAACTCACTACTGGCGCATCCTCAACCCTATTATTTTTCCATTGGTCGAACCAGATTCTAGAGACACCCTTCATTTGGTATGCAAACTAGTTTAACCTTGCCGTGGTGGTTCCCCTGTGTGAACCTGGTCTTCACTGCCGAAACAGGGAACAGACAATGTCTCGGTGATGAGGCAGTGATTTACAATTCTCAACTCCCTTGGGCGGAGCGCAAACGGGGAGTGTTAGGCATGGGACTTGCAAAGAAGGCATCGGCGTAAGTTTCGGGCCCACGACATCTATGCGGGCGCGGCCCGGGGTGGATGTCGGCGTGAATTGATGGAGTATTTCACGTATGGCGCATGCGTGTATTGGGCATGTGTGGGTTAGGTTGGATCTTCTGGCGAGCAGCGACGGCCTTTTTTTTTTCCTAACTCGCATGCCAATTCGGTGGCGGATGAAGCGCAATCTAGGCTTGTTAGACATCGGATTCCTGTTGCGCATAAATATGGGCCTAGGCATTTGCACGTTGCAAACCGGCCACTCGCCCCTCGCATCACATGCGACGGGGTGAACCCAAAAGAAGCTATCGCGTCCACGCCTTCCCTCGCTTTGTCGTGCGATGGCGTGGTCCGTGAGCGGGCACTCGAATTCTAGGAAAGCCTTAGACGTAGTGGGCATGAGGCCTTCACCGGCTTCTATCGGCCAATAACGGAAGCTCATTGCGATATGACTGACCGCGATTGCGGGACCCGACCGTGCCGAAAGGGCGCGCCGGGATCATGCGGCGCGCGGCGTCTTTGAGGAAGCTACCTGGTTGATCCTTCAGTAGTCATATGATTGTCTCAAAGATGAAAGCCAGGCCACTGTGTAAGTATGAACAATTCAGACTGTGAAACTCGCGGAATGCTTTAATCAGTATAGTGTGTTTGATGGTATTACTCGGGATAACCATTGTAATTGTAATTCAAGAGCTAATAGTTGCAAAAAACCCGACTTCTGGAGGAGCATGCTTTAGATAAAAAAGGTGTACGCGGGATCTGCCCGTTGCTACGTGATCATGATACTCGACAATCTCACGGCATCGTGCCAGCGACGCATCATTCAAATTTCTGCCTATCAACTTTGATGGTAGGGATAGTGGCCTACCATGGTGGTGGACGTGTGACGGAGAATTAGGGTCGATTCCGAAAGAGGAGCCTAAGAAACGGCTACCACATCCAAGGAACGGCAGCAGGCGCGCAAATTACCTAATCCTGACACGGGGGAGTTAGTGACAATGAATAAACAATACCGGGTCTAGGAGTCTGTGGTAACTGAATATACAAACCCTCATCAAACAACATGCAATATGTCAAAAATGTTCTAAAGTACTTAAACAAAGTTCATGGATTCTCTGTGACTCTTTAACCTGTGAAGTTTGGTGGATTCATCCTTTAAAACTTATAGATCCTTGAAGTAGAAACCACTTCCTATTGATTACCTCTTTTTCCAACTTGATGAGTCGCAACTTGACTTAACATCCAAATAGTCTCATGGAATTCAACATGGGTAGTTTCTCTATGATATTGCACTTCAGGTGCATTTGACATCTCTTGTTCCTCAAAAATCGTCCTAGCTAGACGACCTCTGACTACTCTTCGTGTAGGAATGATTCTCGGAAAACATGCATAGGCACAAATTAGAAATAAAATTTTTAGAGATCAAACTCTAATGCACGAAATGAGTACGAAAAAAATGAGGAATTTTAGAAATGTTGCAGCCTCCTAAATATAGATGTAGCAAGCTTCATACAGATAAATAGGACTCTACATACACAACTTTATAGACTCCCTAGGACTCTTGAAACCTTATAATGATACCACGTTTTTCATGCTATGAGCCTATACCCTGGATGTGGCTGACACTTGAAGACCATTGCTGGCCTCGAGCGGACCCTTGTCCTAGCTTACTTAATTAGCGAAAGAATTAAACATAAGAGAAAAAGCATATGAAAGATATATTAAATGAATAACATAGAAAAAATGGCAATTCATGTATTAAATAATTACGATTGAAAAGTATAAGACTCAAGAACTAATGCTATATGTCTATGAAGCCTCTAAAACAAAGATGGATGTTGGAGCACGACATCCTAACAAATAAGACTGAAAATTAAATGATAAACAATGTCCTCGAGAATGTAAGGAGTCTCACCAACTGACTCTGAGCCGCTCACTAGGTCAAAGGTACGTCGAATGCTGATCGTAGTTACCTGTGTCTGCATCATGATACTATGCAGGCCAACTGGCATCAATACATTGAATGTACGAGTATGCAAGTTGGAATGCTAAAACAACATAGTCTTGAAAGAGATTATGAAACAAACATTTACCTTTACTCTTCTCAACTTATGAATAACATAACTTAATATTATTGACTCGTAGCAATATAAAATAGTTGAAAAGTGCGATATAAATAAAAGTTGATTAAAATAGGTTTTCAACAAAGTTGAAATCTTTGAAAGAAAATAATATGTTTCATACAAGTCTTAATGAAAAACTAAAGAAACCTAGACTATGTTCTCGAGCATATGAGAACATACCAAGTCTTGAGAGAGTAACCTTTCCCAAGCTTGCCTCATAAACTTCCACTTGACTCCCACCTATAATTATAGAATATATAAAAGTATGGGGTTAGTACAAACATTATACTAAGTATGGCATTATGCAAAAAGATGCAAAAGAGGACATTTTAGTAGAAATAAAGTGTAACACTCCGAAAGTCCAAGACCTAATCTAGAGCCTCACATGAGTGTTCAAGGTTGGTAATCCTGTTTAAAGACCTAAAATAATGTTTATAAGTCATTTAGGATTTTAAAGAGTCAAGACTCAAGAAATGTCCATGTCGTCCGGAGACTAGTGAAAGAGGTGCTAGTGTGCCTTAACCTATCTCATGGGGTTTTAAGAGTCAGAAATTGATGAAATTTGAGGAAATATGTCAAATATGTTAGAATATGTTTTGGATCAAAACGTTTGGGTACGACTCCCAAGGTGTACCCTAAGGATCCTTGAGGAGTACCCTGCCTACTTAGCCGAAAGATGTCAAAAATAATGGCTACCTATGCTTGCCATCTACGGCGTGTAGGTTGGATGAAGGGACGTCGATGCCTGTGTCGTTGATGACCTATAAACATTCTAATAGTGGCCAAAAATACAGATCTCTGAAATTGTTGACGGACTTACATGACGGTGGGGTACATGGGCGTCGACTAACTTATGGACCGTAGGTCGGGGTCTCGTAGGTCAGACCTGCATTTTCACTATCTTACTTTAAGTGAATTAAATTAAATAGTTAACCGGTTAGGGGTTTAATAAGGGGTTACGGGGTGTTTAATTAAGTTATTTAAGTGACTATATAAACTACCCTAACTCTAAACCCATCTTAGCACCCCACAATTCCCAAACTCAAATTACTCTTCCTTCTTTCTAATTTCTCTCTCGAAAAGAAGAATCCATTGAAGGGAAAGTTCTAAGGTTTATAGGTATTCAAGAATGTCACTTTCTCCATGAATCTTCAAGGAATATCAAGGTATGGGAACCTTTCACTTTTGAGATTCCTTTCCCAAAGGATTCTTCAAAGTTGATTTCAAAAAGATAAATTAAACATGGGTTTCTTTCTAATCCGCAATTGGTATTTCAAATTGTATTGTTCTTGATTTGTAATTATTAATATTGTTATTAATATAATGATGTATTATTGTTCAATTATGGTAGTTCTTGATGTTAGACCTAGTATGTGGAATAGAATATGAATTAACCTAAATTCCCTAACCCTAGGTGTTGAGGGTAAGACCAATGATGATGGCTTTTGAAGGAGAAATTGGTAAGACTTTCTGATATTGAACCTTTACTTTAATAGTGATGGCTTGTATTTGGTGATGGAGTTCAATTAAAGCATGTCTTGTGAATTGAGTAAGTAGTTGTTGGTATGACGATGTAGTTAAAATATCTTCATTATGTGAAGGTGTGAGATAATGTTTAAGATGTAATGATATAAGGTTGGTTATGAATTACCTATGTGCCTTATTATGATATAATGATGATAATACGTTGATCTCACATATGAGGGTTGTATTGAAAGGATGTTCTCATTCAATTCCTTTTGAGCTAGTAACTATGATATACATGGGTTTAGTCTACTATGACCTTAACAATGTTATGATTGTTATGGAAAAATAAAAGACATTTCAAAAGGGACTCTACCTTAGAACCAAGTGAAGTAGCAGTGAGGAGTGTCCCTTCCCAAATATGGAAGTTAGGTTTACTATGGTATTAATGAGGTTGGAGACTATAATGCGATATGCATAAAGAGGGTCCCAAGCATATCTCCTATTTCTTGAACTATGTTTCCCCCATAGGAATACTATCTAGTGGATCCACCTAGATGCTATGATCATATTTTGGTACTACCTTGGACAGTATACAACCTTCTTTCTCTGTAGGGTTTTCATGACACCAGATTCAACATTTAGTTCTTGTGGTCTATGTCGGTTAAGGCAAGTATTCCTGAAAGTAAAATAAAGGAAAGAAGTGAACACTAACTAGGGTGACTTGAGGGGTTTACTTAGTCTAGGTAGGGGTATGGGACTCTACCTGTAAGAAGGTTGTTCTTATGTTTTATAAAATAAATAAAAATGCATATGTTGACATTACATGTTGATGATCCTATTGGATGTTGGTTTCACCTATGAACATGTTATTGGTCTATATTTCTAAATATGATAATGACTACTCTTGATGCTATGTTAGGTGATATTAGACATTGCTTGTTGTCATTTGTTGGGTTTAATTGGTTGAGTAAGGTTATGGGTCTTTACTTGGTCATTTCACTTACAGACTTGATGGTTGGTTGTAATAAGGGTCTTGCATATGATGTAATGTTATGAACTCTTATACATGCTTTGTTGATATAAAATGATATTGGAGTTGTTTGGTTATGTAGTCAAGAATTCTATTACACTTGTTGACTTGCTTATAATTGATTATGTTGGTCTTGTATTGTATATGGTTTCGTCTTAAGGGTTATGTGGTTATTGGCTTATATGGGTTCTTGGTTGTGCATAAGGCTTTTAAGAGTAACTTGGCATAGTTTTGAACAAATGTACCCTTTAGCATGATTTCTAATGTTTTATGTGCATGTTTTAATACATAGTACAACTATGTACTAACACATATTTCTATGTTTCTACAATTTTGTAGGTTTCGGCCATTCAACTTCTAGAGGGTCATGTGAATAAGACTTGAATTCTCATCCTCCAAGTTTTGTAGGTCCTCAATTTTTGAGGAAGTTGCTATTTAATGTTGTTTTAGTCTTAAATACATTTAGTTTTTTCTCTTTCATTTGAAGACTATTATTATATATGCCTATATGTGGCTTTTGTTGTAATGAAGTATGGGCTATTCCCAAATGTTGTACTCGATGTAGATGTTTTAAATGTGAGACTTTTCCTATTAGAATATCTTTATATAGTATGTATTTGAACTAAAAGTAGAAGCCTATGTTATGCTTCCTACACGAGGAGTCTATGTAGACTCCCTATATATATGTGTATGTAAGCGATAGGTCTATGTAAACCTCACCATGTAGATGTATATGAAAAGTTTTAAATTTTCCGCAATTTAACCTATGATATGTTATGACGAATGCAAAGAGGTTAGTCATAGTTCTCTTCGAGGACGACGACGCCGGTTACGTCTAAGGGTTGCTCCTCAGATATTACAAACTTAGTATCAGAGCATGAGGTTTAGCATCCATAGAATTGATCTCTCACTAAACTACGTCTTTGTAGAATCTCATTCATAATTGTGAAGCATGCCACATTTATGAATTAGAGGCTATGTGTTGCTTAGAAAATCATAATACTTCAAATATTAAGTTGTCGGCATCTAGAGTCTCGTTATGTGTCTTTTCAACCTAGGACTTTGTTGTGGGATTAGGAAGGAATATTAAAGGGAAGCAACCAGAAGGGCCGAAAAAGGGGAATGCAAATGCGGGAGCTCATGACAACCAAGCTCCTCCGCAAGACAATCAAGTTCCTCCACTTGAACAAGTTGCTATGGGTGATGAAGTTCTGGTTGCTCCTCAACCAATGACAGATGGGGAGATAAGTGAAGCTTTTCTCATGTTTGACCAATCCATGAACTCTCAAGCAAATGCCCTAACTTCTCAACTCCGAGCTATAACGGCTCAAGTGAATCGGGAAGTTGAACCCCGTATGCCTTAACATGCTAGAACTATGGCTTGTCATTTCAGAGACTTTACTAGGATGAACCCTCCTATGTTCATCTTGTCAAAAGCGGATGAAGACCCTAAAAATTTCCTTGATGAGGTCTATAAGATCTTATTTACTATTGGTGTGACTATGGGTGAAAAGGCCGAGTTTGCCAGCTATAAACTTAAAGATGTGGTGCAAACATGTTAACTAATGGAGGTACAATAGGGTGCTAAGAGGTGGTCCAGTAACTTGGGAGATTTTCAAGAGGGCCTTCCTCGATAGGTTATTTCATAGAGAGTTGGGGAAGCTAAGGTGGAAGAATTTATTAACCTTCACCAAGGAGGTAGGAGTGTACTTGATTACTCCTTGAAGTTTACAAAATTATCTAAGTATTCTCCATCCTAGGTGTCTAAGACAAGGGATGAGATGAGTCATTTTCTTACGGGAGTGTCTGATGACATGGTTGAAGAATGTCATTCGTCTATGCTTCATGATAATATGAATATTAGTCATGCAATGGTTCATTCTCAACAAGTGGAAGAAAGTAGACTAAGGAGGAAGAATAGAGAGTCCAAGAGGGCCAAGTCTTTTGAAAGTTGTTCTTCAAAGGGAATGTTGGAAATTCAAGATAAGCCTAGATTTAAGAAGAGGTTCTCCAACAAGTCCCTTCCAATTTTTCCAAGGCTCATGAAGATAGGGTGTCTAACACTAAGTCTCAAAAGGGAAGAGGTACTAGTTCACCAAGCAAGAAGCCTACTTGTGGAAAGTGTGTCAAGAAACATATGGGTGAATGCCTAGTTGAAACGGGCAATCACTTCAGGTGTGGTAAAAGTTGTGTCAAGGTTAGAGACTGCCCTAATGTGAAGGTGCAATACAAGGGGAGTGGGAAATCAAGTGCTTCTTTTGTTGATGCTCCAAGAAAGAATCACTTTTATGCTCTCCATTATAGGGGTGAACAAGAGAGTTCTCCCTATGTGGTGACCGGTATGTTACAAGTCTTCTAATTAAATGTTTATACTTTACTTGATCCGGGTGCTACCTTGTTATTTGTTACCCCTTTAGTAGCTAGAAAGTTTGATATTTTGCTTGATATCTTGAATGAACCTTTTATGGTGACTACCCCAGTAGGTGATTTGATGGTTGCAAAAAGAGTATATAGAAATTGTCCTATAATGTTGCCCAATGAAGTTATCCTTGTTGAATTAGTAAGACTTGATATAGATGATTTCGAAGTCATTTTGGGAATGGATTGGTTGCATGCTTGTTTTTCTTCCATTGATTGTAGGACTAGAGTAGTGAAGTTTAATTTTCCTAATGAACCCGTGTTAGAGTAAAAGGGGGGAGTTTTATTTCTAGAGGTCGTATCATTTCCTGTCTAAAGTATTGTAAGATGATCCATAAAGGGTGTTTATACAATATTGTAAGAGTCAAAGACTTAGACTTAGAAACTCCTCCCATTGAGTTAGTCCCCGTAGTGAGGGAATTTCTTGAGGTATTTCCTGGTGGTCTTCCCGAAATTCCTCCCGAATGGGAAATTGATTTTGGTATCGATTTATTACCGGATATAAATCCCATTTCAATTCCTCCTTATTGGTTGGCTCCGACCGAATTGAAAGAGTTGAATCTCAACTCAAGGATTTACTAGACAAAGGCTTAATTCCACCTAGTATTTCCCATAGGGTGCTCCGTTTCTATTTGTGAAGAAGAAGGATGGGTCACTGAGGATGTGTATTGACTACCGGCAACTCAATAAAGTGACCATTAAGATTAAGTATCCTCTCTCTTGGATTGGTGACTTGTTTGATTAACTCCAAGGGGCAATCTACTTTTCCAAAATTGACTTGAGTTTGGGATATCACCAACTTAGGGTTATAGATTAGAAATATTCCCAAAAACGGCTTAAATAAGATATAGGGGGGGGGGGGGAGGGAAAGATAGGAAAAATGGAGGAGGACTATGTCAAAAGTGGTAGCATAGAGATTGGGTGGAAAGAGCGTGAAGGTCACTATGAGTTTAGAGTAGTCTTTTGGGTTGACTAATGCTCCAGCGACATTTATGGACCTAATGCATATATGGTGTTTCAAATTACTATATGACTTATGATTGTCTTCATAGATGACATCTTGGTATATTTGAAGAATCAGGGTGAACAGATGGACCATTTTAGAGTAGTGTTACAAGTCTTGATGGAACACCAAATTTTTGCCACGTATAGCATATGTGAGTTTTGGTTAAGGTAGGTGGAATTTATTGGTCATATCATCTCTATTGAGGGTGTAGAGGTCGACCCAAAGAAAATCGAGGCGGTTAGAAATTGGCGTAGACTTTTGGCTCCAACCAATATAAGAAGTTTGTTGGGTCTAGCCGGGTAGTATAGGAGGTTTTTGGATGGGTTTGCGTAGATTGAATCTCTTTTGACCACTTTGACCCAAAATAATGTGAAATTTTAGTGGTCGGAGGCTTGCGAAAGAATCTACCAAATCTTGAAAGATAGGCAGTGTTGACTTTATCGGAGGGTACCAAGGGTTTTGTGGTATATTGTAATGCATACTGAGTGAAATTGGGTTGTGTCCTTATGCAACACGTGAAGGCTATTGTCTATGCCTCTTGGAAACTCAAGGTTCATGAGAAGAACTACCCAACTCATGATCTTTAATTAGAGGCCGTGGTGTTTGTCTTGAAAATATGGAGGCATTACCTATATGGTGTTCATGTTGATGTGTATACCAACCACAAGATCCTTGAAAATGTGTTTACTCAAAAGGAGTTAAATATCCGACAGGGAAGGTGGTTGGAATTGTTGAAAGATTACTACATGAGTGTTCTCTACCACCCTGTCAAGGCCAATGTGGTTGAGGATGCTCTAAGTCATATGAACATGGTTAGTGCGTCTCATGTGGATGAAGACAAGAAGGACTTAGTGAAGGATGTCCATAAGTTGGCTCGTTTGGGTGTTCAATTAGAATATTCTCCTAATGATGCTTTTATGGTTCATCATAACTTCACACCGTCTTTGGTGGTTGAGGTGATGTCTAAGAAATATCTTGATCCGTCATTGATGGAGTTAAAGGAATCGGTTCTTGGTAAGCTTAATGAGTCATAATCCTTAGGGTGGGATGGTGTTTTGATGTAACAAGAGAGGTTGTGTGTGCCCAATGTGGATGATGTGAGAAACTAGACCTTAGAGGAAGCTCAGAGTTCCCGTTATTCGATTCATCCAGGTTCTACTAAGATGTATCATGACCTTAGAGAACCATTTTGGTGGGATGGATTTAAAAGGGACAGCGGAATTCATTGCAAAGTGTCTGAATTGACAACAAGTGAAAGTAGAGCACACAAATCCGAGTGGGTTACCTAAAAAAATACAAGTACCCACTTGGAAGAAGGAAGACATTAATATGGACTTCGTAGACGGTTTGACTCGGAACGAAAGCAAATGATCCTATGGGTGTTTTTGGATAGTTCTAATCCTCTCATGTTATCCCTGTTAAGTTGCTCAAGTTAATCTATCACTTTCATTCAATCATCGTATGTCTACAACCAACACAACCATCCTAAGGTTCATTATTCATCAAGTCATTCTGTCTTCATTCATAGGTAGATTATAGGATCTTCTAGCCTTAGCTTTCTTCTTACAATCTTCATTACTACGTGAATATAACCATATTTCATCTTTAAGATTTCATTAAATAAAGACCAATACTAATCCATT
Organism: Solanum habrochaites; assembly: GCA_027704765.1. NCBI lineage: Eukaryota > Viridiplantae > Streptophyta > Magnoliopsida > Solanales > Solanaceae > Solanum > Solanum habrochaites. The sequence goes on along the minus strand of JAKWJA010002489.1, from coordinate 44,350,525 downwards.
ATGTGTAATTTAATTCATATCTAGGTGATTCAATCTTTATCATCTAGTATAGAATACAATTGAATTAAAAGATCAAGTTAGAACCTTCATCTTGCCTCTAATGGCCTAAAATCACCATGATCACCTTCAACATTAAATACTACAATTCACCATGAAAACCTGATTAAAACAGAATATAATAATCATATAAACATCATTGAATGCTACCCACTATATTGGAATCACAATCAAGCCTTACCCACATGCAATCACAACCTTCTCTTGAATGGGGTTCTTTGGATTCACAATTGAAGGGAAACTAGGGGCCTTCATGGATTGAAGAATCCATGAATGAATAATATTCACATTCCATAGATTAGAGACTTAATCCCAGCTTAAAACCTTGGTGAATTCGTCCTAAGTTGTTGCCTCCTATTCTTCTTCTTCTATGGTGTTCTTGAGAGTTCTAATGTGAGAGAGAGGTTATGATTTGGGATCTAGGGTATAATTGGCTTTCTGATTGTTTAGATACTCATAAAATACCTAAAGATACCTAAAATAACCTCACATGCATTTATTTGGACGTGGGGTGAATTTCCCAATTCACCCCTTCACTTAGCAGTGAGCTGCATGAAATAAACACGCCCATCGACGAAGGGCATCGATGAAAGGCATCGACGAACTGTTGGTTGGATCGATCCCTCCTACAGGTATGTATTCTTGGTCGGAGAGGCATAATTTGGAGTCTTACCACAGTAAAATAAGGGTCAACCAACTCCCCCCATAGCCGGGACGTCGATGGAGCTACGGTCCGTTGATGCCCCTCGTTAGTTGGGACTTGTTGTTTTGACCATTTTTCTCACATGATGGGTCCTCTACAAGGACACCTAGGTGGGTCCTTGGGGAGTTTTTCTCAGAATTTTCCACACTAAATACGTCCTCTTTTATGAATCTTCCCTATAAATTTGAGCTCCAAAAACTATATAAAACCTCATGAAACATACTAAGGCACTCTAGCACGTTCTTAAGGCAAAATTTCATGTGATCGGACGTTCTTGTCTACGTCTCAAATTACTTGCTCACATAAGAATTAAAGAGGGCCGCGTCCGTTAATAACCCAACTATGTGAGGTTGGATCGTTCATCCGAGGAAAATAGTCTAGACTTTTACTTTAACTTGTTATTACTATTGTTCGATTGATAACTTTCTTAGAAAGTAAAAACATAACAAATGTAGAAAGGGGGGTTTGTAATTTCCCTGATAAGTAAAAGAAGAACTAACTCAATTGAAGAGACACTTAAATACATTTTTGAAAGTTGGGTTTTAATCATTAATCAAAGTAACGAGGGTTTCGTGTCCCCACAGGTTCATAACTTGATAATTCTAACTTCAAATTCTTTCCTAGTATCTTGTCATGCAAGTGATAAGTTTATTAGTTCTAATCCTTTCTAATCCTTGGTCCGGCATCTAGAAAATCTCACTCCGCACCATGGTCCGGCACGTGTGTTGTTTCTACAAAACCCTTATCGTTACCGTCATATTAAGCATCGTATTCGATATTTGACTAAGTTACTACCTTCGTACCAATCAATACTAGCTATTAGATAGTATACACCCACTAAATCTATGTTCATAATTCTTTTCCTATATCTACCTCCTTGTCCGGCAAGTAGCATTAATGCGAGTTCTAAACGTTGATCACCGTTAAAAATACTTCTAAACGAAAGAATATTATAAATGCAAGTCACTTTTCTAGAATTGTTTTTTAGCTAGGGTTTATCTCATTATTGCCTATGGTTCCCACAACCCTTGTTATGAAGTTTTAAGTTACATCTAATCCATAACAGCAATATCAAATATATTAAATGAATAAGGATTCCATTTACTTACTTCAATGAGAAAATAAAGTCCGAAAAATTGCTTTATAATCACCAAAATTACCTTGTAGAATCTCCAAAGAATCAAACACTAATCAACACAGTCTAATAATATGAATTCTAATCTTTCTGCAGAGTCCTCACCTCAAAAACGAGGTTTTTATAACTAATTTATATGAAAATAAAACCTAACTAAACAATGGTCAATTCTTGAAAATATCTGCCAAAACACGGCTGGGTCTACGCCCACCGCGACGGACCGTCCGTGGTCATGACGGACGCGTCGTGTCAGAACTCCGTCGTCCTCATACTTGGTGCAATTTTCTGCTACTTTCTTCATTCGCTCCTCAACGGCAAGTTGACGGACCGTCATAGGCACAACGGTCGCGTCGAGGTTCTCGTTTCAAAAGACTTCCAACTCTTGAATCTGGGTACTAGGGATCACTACACTTCTCTGATCTTCACGATGCGAACCTGCAGGACGGACCGCTAGCCATGACGGACCGTCACAAGTTCTTCGTAAATCCCACCCATGTCAGACTTTCCCCATCTCCTTCACATCAGCTTCTCTACGTTGCCACCTACGGACACGGACCGTCACAGGGCATACGAACCGTCAAAGCTCCGTAGGTGGTCTCTTTCACATTTTTCTCTCTCAAATCTCCGCATTTGCTTTGGCATACATTTTCCTGCAACAAAGAGAAACTTGTTCAAAATTACATAACGAAAAAGAACCTTTTGGACGCACTAAACTTAAGGAAAAAGCATTAATTATACCGTGAAACCACGGTATATCAACGTTTCACCTCTAAACTCTCTCAAAATATATATACTGACTTTAAACACCATATTTTATCATTTTAGGACCTAAAAACTTCATGATACACGTGATAGTCTCTATTTAGACTTAGCGCAAATTTTGTGTCCTTACACTCTAATCTTGACATACGATTCAACCCTAGTTTCTTCTTCAATGGTTGTTCTTTTTTGAGCGAGAAAAATTTGAGAGGGAATATATTTTGGATTTTTAATTGGGAGTAATGTAAAGTGTCTTAAATTTGAGGATTAATGACTTAACATAGCCCGGTGAATAAAATATACACCAAACAGCCCCCACTTAAACCTAGTCGAATAGGATTTTACTCGATTGCCCCTTATTTGACAGCCACATCCCAGGTACCACGGCCCATTTGAAGGTACCTGAAGGGATCCATGATCAGGGGTGGAGCGTGTGGTCCACTTTCCAGTAGCTCCCTCACCCATTTTTGGCCCTCAACCACCCTCAAACTCTCAAGGCACCTTCACATGCACTTTGATGGGAGACCATCCTTGCAACGGCTCGTGAAGTGCTCGGTGGTCTTTGGGTAGTGTCTTGTCCACTTGTCCTTGCCTCCCAAGCCTCTAAGTCATGGCCACGGACCACCTCATAGACCGTGGTCCACATCACTTGTCGTGAATATAACACTACAAAAGTCTATGACCTAGTCTAGAGCCTCACATGATGAACTAAGTCTTAAAACGTTTTTTTTAAGCCTAAACAAATATATTGAAATTAATTAGTAAGTGTTAGAATTAAAACATCAAGAAATGACGATGACGTCTGGAGAACCGTGAAAGATGATCTAGTGTGCCTTGGTGTGTTTCAAGGGGTTTTAGGAGTCCGAATTTAGTCATATTTGGTAAAAAGTTTTTAAAAATATAGAACAGTTTGTTTAGGGTCGAATCATTTGGGTAATACTTCCCAAGTACCACCCTAATGACCCTAATATTTGTCCAAAAAGCTGTCATTTGACAGTTGCTAAGGACGTAACCAGACGATGAGTCGTCGATGGGTCAACGGCCCATCAATGATGGTTGTAGGTTGAAATATAGACATTTTAGAAAATAACTCAAGCCAAATTATGATAGCCAAGCACGGACTGCCATACCGCCCTTGTTTTGTTTCTACGACTTTAGACGGGGTTCCGTCATTTGGAACCCCACTTAACTGCAAAGTTTCGATCTAGATAAGTCAAATTAGTTAATTAGTTGATAAAGTAATTATGGTTTAAGGGGTTGTTAATTAATTTATTTGGGGGCTATAACAGAGTGATACTTCATTTAACTAACCTGACACCCCATTATTCGGCGAAAGGGAAAAAACGACGAGAACGTCGCGAGAACAATTGTAACGAAGGACTGGTTGAAAAAGTGGTAAAAACGTGGAAAAACCCAATTCTCTCAATCTTCTCTGTAATTTCTCTGTCTATTACAAAGACCCCATTGAAGACCAAGCTTCAAGATTCACTAGGATTTTAAGAATCAAAATTTTCTCCATAATTCTTCAAGAAATCCTAAGGTATGGAAGATATTCACTCTTGGAATCTCTTCCACAAGAGGCTTTTTAAAGTTGGTTTCCAATGATGTCTAAAGCATGGCTTTTTATCCAATTTCGTGAATGATCTTTCAAATTGATTTTATGTTTAATTAATTTGATCATTATTCATCGACTATGATTTTTTTAGTTAATTGGTGTAGTAATTAGTCTTCGACCTAGTTCTATGAAAGGATCCATGATGGAACCATTTCACTAATCCTAGTTATGAATTGGACTTGTGGACGAGTATTGTTAGAATTGATTATGATATTGTTTAATTAACTATTTTATGATGTTGATGAGTGATTTGATTGTTTAATATTGTGTAATTGAGGGTAAGATCTTGAGGAGCATTTAGAGTTTATTTTGTAAGACCTTTATGGTTATGAGCTCTATACTTCAATAATGATGGTTTATTCTTGATGATGATGTTCAATTTAAGTATGATTATGTGAACATAATAGAAAGATGATGATATGATAAATATATGACATGTTATGGATATGTTGAATTGTGAAACCTTGATAGGGGTATGATCATGAAAGGTTGAATATGAATCTCTTGCGTGCGGTACTATGATATCACTATGATGTGATGATCTCACAATATGATGAGTTGTAATGAAAGTAAATTCTCATGCTATACCTAATGAGCCAATGACATGATTATACAAGGGTTGGTATCCTATGGTCTATATTAAGAAATGATGATTAAGAAAGGCTTAAAGATATTTTAAAAAGGTACTTTAGCTAAAATCTCATATGTTTCTAATCTAAGTTCTACCGATATCCTTACGAACCTCTTATGGTTACTAGCTAGTGCCCGGTGGTTGACCTCCATATGCTAGAAGATTCTATAGAGTTTCTTATAATGTGTCCCCATAAGTTCACAGTTGATTTTTGTAGAAATTGATAGGTTGGACCTTGATGTCCATATTAGAGTATGGATTGTTTACATGCTTGTTTTTGGGGGGGGGGGCTTCTATGATTGTAAAACACGTGGTAGTTCAGTTCCATTTTCCTAATGAAACCCTTCTGATAATGGAACGTGGTAACTAAGATCCCTGAGATCGACTATTTCGTGTCTAGAGCTTGTAGATTGATTTTAATTAAGGGGTGTCTCTACTATGTTATGAGGGTTAAAAATCATTAATTAGAGATTCGTCCTTAGAGTCGGCTAACCTTAGTGACGGATCCGTAGTCTTTTCGTGATGACTTACTCGGAATTCCTCCCAAATGGGAGATAGACTTTGGCATAGACTTGTTGTCGGATACGAATCCTATTTCAATTCCATCTTAGCATATGGATCTGGACGAATTCAAGGAACTAAAGCTCCAACTCAAAGATTTATTAGATAAAGGTTTCATAAAATCTAGTATTTCTCCATAGGGCGTTCTGATGTTATTTGTTAAGAAGGAGGATGGGTCCCTTAGGATGTGCATTCATTAGTGCGAGAAATAATTCTCCGAAAAGACTAAATACCCTCCTCCCACTTCCCATGATTGAAGACTATTTAATCAATCACTCCAAGGGGAAAGCTACTTCTCGAAAATTGATTTGAGCTCGGGGTATCACCAAGGTAAGAGGTGAAGATATTCCTATACTGGCCTTTCGGACTACGTATGATCATTATGAGTTCCTAGTAATTTCTTTTTGTCTCTCCAATGCCCCGATTACTTTCATGGTCCTAATGAATATAGTTTTCCGCAATTAACTTGATTCATCTGTAATTGTTTTCATTGATGATATCTTGGTATATTCTAAAAGTAAGGATGATCATATGAATGATTTAAGGATACTATCGCAAGTTCTCAAGGAATATAAATTCTTTACTAAAAATAGTAAGTGTGAATTTTGGTTGAGATTGATTGCGTTTCTTCGTCACATTATCTCAAGTTAGGGTATTGAGGTCTATTTGAAGAAAATCAAAAATTCGCCTAGATCTTTGTCTCCAACCGATTTTTGATGTTTCTTGGGTCTAGCCGGGGTATTATAGAAGTACGTTTGATGGGTTTGCATCCATTGCTTCTCCTTTGACTACCTTAACACAAAAAAATGCTAAGTTTGACTGGTTGGAAGATTGTGAAAGAACTTTCCAACAAGTGAAAGATAATCTTACCTCTGCTCCAGTGTTGACTTTACCGGAGGGTACCAAGGGTTTTGTGGTGTATTTTTACGCTTCTCGAGTAGGTTTAGGTTATGTCTTTATGCAACATGGTAAGGTGATAACATATCCCTTTAGACAACTCAACATGCATGAGAAGAACTATCCAACTCATGATCTTGAATTAATGACAGTAGTGTTTGCTTCGAAAATATGGAGGCATTACCTCATAGTGGAGGTGAAGTCTAAGAAACACCTTTATCGTCTATTGATGGAGTTGAAGGAATCGGTTCTTAGGAAGTTCAACGAGGTATTCTACCAAGGGAGTGATGGGGTACTTAGGTACCAAGGTAGATTGTGTGTACCGGATATGAATGGTCTAAGGGGACAAATTTTGGAAGAGGCTCATGGATCCTAATATTAAATTCATCCAGGTTCGACCAAAATGTATCGTGATCTTTAAGAGGTCTATTGGTGGTATAATTTGAAAACAGTCATAGTGGAGTTTGTGGCTAAATTTCCATATTGTCAACATGTTAAGGCCGAACATCAAAGATCAGGTGTTGAACTCAAGTAATGGATGTTCCTACGTGGAAGTGGAAAAATATAAATATGGACTTTGTAGAGGTGTGCCTCAAACCAGGAGGCAAAATGACTTAATATGGGTTATTGTTGATAGATTTACGAAATATGCCCACTTTATCCCCATCAAATCTTCTTATTTGGTGGAGGAGTATGCTAGACTATACCTTAATGAGATTGTGAGTTTGTATGGTATCACTCTGTCCATCATCTCGGATAGAAGTTCCCAATTCACTTCTCATTTTTGGAGGTAATTTTAAAAGGGGCTTGGTACTCATGTGAAACTTAGCACCACTTTTCATCGTCAAACGGATGGACAAGCAGAGCGTTCCATCCAAACCCTAGAATATATGTTAAAACCTTGTGTTATCGACTTCAAGGGTAATTGTGACGATAAAATACCCATGATTGAATTCTCTTATAATAATATCTACCATTCGAGTATTTCCACTTCACCATTTAAAGCACTCTGTGGTAGGAGATGTAGGTCTACTATTGGGCGGTTGAGGTAGAAACGTAACACTTCGAAAGTCCATAATCCACTCTAGAGACTCACATGATTAACCAAGACTTTAAACACTGTTTATATGCCTAAAATAATGTATTTAAAACATTTAGCAATTTTTAGAGTCAAAACGTTAAGAAACAACCATGACGTCCGGTGAATTGAAATGTGCACTAGTGTGCCTTGGAATGTTTCATGGGGGAGTTAGAGTTTGAATCTAATAAAAGTTTGTATAAAGGTGTTAAGAATATGGAAGAGAATGTTTAGGGTTGAAACATCCAGGTACGACTCCCCAAGGACCACCCTAGGGGTCCTTGACAAGGACCCTTCCATTTGGACCCAAAAGATGTCAATTGACAATATATAATCACGAGACAAGTGATGAGCCGTCGTTTGATCGATGCTCCATCGATGAAATCGTGGGTTGAAATTTATTAAATTTGTCAACATAGTCCAAATTACTAATCTCTGTTCTAAACGATGACCAACAGTACGAGGCCGTCGATTGGACTACGAGGCGTAGTACGGGGGTTCGTAGTTTGGGGGTGTGTTTCATTGTCAAGTTTTAAGTTAAGTTAATTTATTAGTTATTAGGTGTCTAATTAAGGCTTAGGGGGTGGTTAATTAATTTTTTTGAGGTACTATATAATACCTAAACCTCATTACAGACCTAACACCCCACAATTCCCAAACTTAAATTCTTTCCAACTTATCTCTTCCGTCTCTCTCTAATGCAAGACCCCATTGAAGAACAACTAAAATATTGAGTAGGACTTCAAGACTTCCTATTTTATCAATCAAATACTAAGGAATCATAAGGTATGGAAGTTCCGGGATATCTTTCCCCAAGAGGCTCTTCAAAACTGATTTAAGAAAGATGTCAAAAACATGGGTTTCATTCTAATTACAAACTTGATATTTAAACTTGTTTTGTTATTGGTTTATTTTTATTATTAGAGATACATTATGAATATGTATTAATTTTTGTAGTTCTTACTCCTTGAACTAGTTCTATGATAGAATCAATGAATTGAATTCTTTACCTTAACCCTATCTATTAATTGGACTTGTAGATTATTAGGGTTGTTGGAATTTGTTATGTTATTGTTTAATTAGTTATATTATTATTATGATGAGTGGGTTATTGAATAATCGTGATGAATTGATGGTGAGATTCTTGATGAATGCCATAGAGGCTAGTTGGTAAGACTTTGTGATCTTGAATTCTTTACTTCAATAATAATGGGCTATATTTGGTGATGATGTTGTGAAATTGGATTAATATATGTGGTTAGATTAAGATATATGATGATCATGATGATATTTCTTGACTATATGAATTGTGAGATCATGTTAGTTGTATGTTGATACAAGGTTGAATGTGAACAACTTGTGTGCCTTAATATGATATGATTATGATGTGTTGATCTCGTGAATGAAGGATTGTTATGTAAGGACATTCTCATGCAATACCTAATGATCTAATGACATCATATACAAGGGGTTAGTCTCATATGACCTATGCTAACCTATGATTATTAAGAATGACTTAGAAAGATTTCAAAAAGGGACTTGTTTAGCACCGAGTGACCTTGACAATGAGAGGTGTTAACTCCCCATAGAAGGGATATTCACCAAAAATTCTCATGAGATGAGGGCTCCAATTTCTAATGGGCATGTAGAGGGTTCAAGAGATATTTACTAGTTCCTTAACTATGTTGCCTCCATAGGAATACTAGCTAATGAATCCACCTAGAATGCTATGTTCATGTTTTGTTCCTACCTTGGCAAGTAGACCACATTCTTTCGGTGTAGGGTTTCATGACATCGGATTCCATGTTTAGATCACATCGTCTATTGTCGGTTAAGTTGACTCTTCATGAAGGTAAAATGAAACTCATGAAATGAACACTAACTAGGGTGACTTAAGGGATTTTACTTAGTGCAGGTAGGGTTATGGGACACTACTTACACATGGCACAAGTTGACCTTGAGGGAAGTCCTAGGAGGTTGTTAATACGTAATCATGATGTAAATGAAATGTATATGATGAATTCATATGTTGATGATGCTAAATGATGTTAGTCTCATTGGTGAATATGCTACTGGTCTAAATTTATAAATATGATGAATCACATACATGATGTGAAGATATATGAATGTTGACATTGCTTACGATCCTTTACTTGGTTTACTTGATTATGTGGGGTTATGAGACTTCACATCGGCATTTAACTTGTAGGCTTGGGAAGGGGTTCTGAGTAAGGGCCTTGTGTGATGGGATGTAATGAACTCTAGTACATAAATTAATATCATGACATTATGTTGAAGTTATTGTGTTTATATGATCTTGATATGATACCATTCATGGTTATATGACATTATGTTGATAATATCCATGTTGACTTTGTTTAATCATGATTTTGGTGCTGTGTTGAATATGGACTTGCCTTGAGTAATATTTTGTCTATTGGCTTGTATATGTTCTTGATTGTGAATAAAGGCTTTTGAAAGTGACTTAGTATGGCTTTTAACTAAATGTCCCTTTAATCATGATTTAAATGGTTTTATGTTCATATGTTTCCATACTTAGTACATGTGGTTGTACTAACCCATATTCTTTCATTTTCCCCAAAATTGTAGGTTCGGGCCGTTGAGGTATCAAGGTCGTTTGCAAGAAGACTTGTACTTTTTACTAAGTTTTGGTAGGTCCTCTAGTTCAAGGATGGTTCCATATTTTCTAATTTAATAACATTCCTTGGTCTTAAATACATTCGTTTCTTTCCTATTCTTGAAGACATTTGTTGTAAGCCCTATGTGTCAACTATGGATTTGTATGAGGGTTATACCCAAATGTTGTACTTCATTTTAGATGGTCCATGTAATATTGTGTTTCTAGACCAAATCTTATTATGTTGGTTAAGTTGACTAAATGAGAAGCCTACGTAAGATTCATATGCGAGGAGTCTAAATAAACTACATATGTCGTATGTCAGAGGTCTATGTATACCTCAATATGTAAAAAGTTTTAATTTCCCGCATTTTGACCTATGATATGTTATGATTAATGATAAGAGGCTTGCGTAAGTCCTCTCTGAGGATGACAACGCCGGTTACGTCTGGGATGCTCTCCGGTCATGACAAAGTCGATATCAGAGCACGAGGTTGAAGTAATTTCAAGATTGATGCCTCAGTAAACCACGTCTACATAGTGTCTTGTTTATAGTAGTGAAGCGCACCAAACTTACGAATGAGAGGCTATGTGACTCTTAGGAATTGTCACTTATTGGTAATCTTTAAATTCGTGCATTGAGAGTAATAACTCTATGTGTCCCTTTTTCTTCTAATCCTTTTCTTGTGGATATGGGAGATTACTACGAGAAAGGCAGCCGCTATGTAGCGACCCTCATAATGAACATTGTTGAACTAGAGCTTCACAAGTGTTTTGTTAGTTAATAATGTTTTAATATAGTGGATTCTAATTTTTGAAGTCAATTTGGTAAGTTTGGAAGTCAAACGTCAAGGAATGACCAAGACGTCCGATGACTAGACGTTTATGTGCTTATAAGAGTTCATGTGTCCCTTGTCATATTCTGTAAGTTGTTTGGAGTCCAAATTTATGTGGTATAAAACTAAGAACTAGATGAAAATGATAAGGGGTTTAACGTCCAGGTACGACTTCATCTAGGACCCACGGGGGCCCGGACCCCAACTCTAAGGCAGACACTCCCAATTCACTATCCAATTGATGACCTCAGCCACAAATAGTAGGCTGGTAGACGCCCCATCGATAGGGAGTAGATCCACATTTAGAGGTGGGGTGGTTTGCCCCATGAATCCAGCCACTGAACAAAACTACACCCAACATGACGACTTATCTTTCAAACGACGCAAAGTAGTTGGGTGCGTCATTTGGTAACTATGAAAAGCTATCAAGGAAATTAATAGGCTTTGTGTGTTTTTTGTAAATTCAACCCAAGTATTTCATGAACCATGGGCGTTTTTTTGGGTATTTAGGGTATTTAAGTAGGTTTATAGTGCTTAAACCTAGGTTAGAATTCATTTTTCAAATATCAAAACCCCTCCCTCAAGAAAGACTCTCCAAAACTCCATAGAAGCTAGTACTAAATGAAGGGATAGAAGTGAAGGTCTTGGACGTTCTATTCAGAAAATTTCATAGGCTTCTTCATATAGAGGTATGGTGGTCATCCTTGAACCTTCTTTCATTCAAGGAGCTATTGCAAAGAGATTTTAAAATGGCTTTTCAAACTTCACCACAACTTCAAATCTACTTTGACCATAAGCTGTGGATTTGTTAATGAAACAGTTTTAAATGATTATAATATTTTTTTTAGTATTAGTTGATCATTTTTTTTTTTTTTTTTTATTTTTTTTTTTATGTTAAAACCGCCAATGGACAAAAAACAAACCCATTGTCATATGCAAAACATTTTTTTTTTTTTTTTTTTTTTTTCCAACTTTAGCTTGTGAAGTGGGGTTTTCGTGTCTCCTCTCGTTCCTGCTGGCCCCCTTGTTTTCGCGTTGTCTCTGTTTGTGTTCCTCCTTGTGCTTCTCTCCTCCTAAAATGCTATTTTACGATGAACTATTGGAGAAATCGAGAAAAGGCCGTTAAAGCTTTGATGAATGGTAAGTTGGTTTGTAACACTTAAAAAATCTAAGACGCGTTCTAGAGCCTAACATGAGTGTCATAAGGTTTTGACACTGTTTTAGGTATATTTTAATTAACATACTTCATTTTGGATGTTTAGAAATCAAAACGTCCAAGAACATCCATGACGTCCGGAAACTAGTTCAGTGAGGTACTAGTGTGCCTTAGCTTATTGACTAGGCTTTCACAGGAGTCCGAAAGAAAAAAAAAAAAAAAAAAAAAAAAAAAAATGAATGAATTTTGTAAAAGGGTGTATAACACATATTAGAGTTAATTTATAGTTGAAGCGTTCAGGAACGAATCCCCAAGGACCAACCAAGGGACCTTGAGGAGGATTTGTGCTTATGAGGTCAAAGGACTGCCTAAGGCAGTGTGACCCATGACTTGTAGTCGACGATCCGTGTGTCAATTGAAGGGGCATCGATTGCCTCATCAATAAACACTTATTCATTTTCATCAATAATGGTTTTGGACCAATCTCTATCCAAAACGACGGACCAACAGGACGGATGGTCCTGTGGCCGTCGTCTCACAGAAGGACCGTTGGTCGGGGTCTCGTCTGTGAGGGCCCGAATTGCTGCGCATTTTAAGTTGATTTAAATTAATTAATTAAGGGGCTATTTAATTAGTTAGGGTTTAATGGAGGTATATTTAAGTTATTTAACAACCTAGATAAAGCCTCTAACCTACAACCTAAGCTCCCATAATTCCCATACCCAAAAACTCTCTTCTTTCTCTCTCTAGTTGAAGGACCCCATTGAACACCAAGCTAGGGGTGTGTTCAAGGCATATAAAGGGTCTTATTTCTCCATAATCATCATCAATTATTAAGGTACGAGATTCCTTTCACCTTTGCGACCTCTTTCCTTCCTTTCCGCAAAGGGTTCCATCTAATTGATTTCAAAAGTTGGGTTTTCATCCAATCGAAATTGATGTTATGAGCTACTTTGTTTCTTATTTATTTTGGATTTACTGAACATACATTAAAGTATATTAACTCAATTAATGTTAATAATTCTTGATGTATTGGTCTATTGTTTGTAGGGATGAACTCATTCCTCCCCCTTAACCCTAGTTATGATCTTGATATGAATTGTGTAATGGTAGGTTCAATATTGAATTTATTGTTTTAAATTACTACTATAATGATGATATTGTCTCAATTTATTGAACAGATGAAGGGGTGTATTATAATAGTCCCTATTTGTAAAGTTCTTTCTTCATTTATTGATCTAGAATTATGACTTTGAATTTAAGTTTTCTTTTCTTAAGCTATTGAAGCAATAATGGATTGTAATGTCGTGATTCAATTGCCTTATTATTATGTGGTTATGGTTATATGATGATACCTAAACCCTTAAGGGGTTGATTTAAGGGTTGAATTGTTAAGACATTGATGATGAATTAGAAGGAGAAAAAAAAAACTTGGTAAGTCTTATGATGGGCTATTCCCCCTTAACTCTTAAAATTATGTAATTGTGATTAAGTCCATGATGTTGTATTGGAGTATGCCTTTTATTATTTGATAGGGGTTGGTATTAATGTTGAACTGAAAAATGTCTTGACTATTTGTTTTGAGGTTTGGCTAGATGTAAATGTTATAGGATGGGATAATTTAAGAATGTGCCTTATTATGAAGTGATATGTAATGTGCTACCTAACTTCACTTATATGATTTGTAATGAAAGGACTATAAAAATGTAATTCTATTTGAGCTATGATGATGATAATTATACACGGATTAGACCCTATGACCTACATTAAGTAATGATGATTAACAAAGAAATGAAAGATCTTGTAAAAAGGACTCTATCTTAGCAGCGAGTGAACTAGAGTGAGGATTGTCCCTTCCCACATAAGGAAGGTAGGATCACTAATGTACTTTTGAGATTGTATACTATAATGCATGTAGTAAACAGAAGGGTCCCAACTATATCTCCTAGTTCTTGAACTATGTCTTCTCCCATAGGAATACTACTAGGGACCCCATAGTTTGCTACAACATTCATTTTTGGTACTACTTTGCATATAGTCCGCCTTCCTTAGGTGTTAGGGTTTTCCTGAACACTGAATTCCACATTATCTCATGTGGTTTAATGTCGGTTAAGGAAATGGTTTCCCAAAAGGTAAATGAATTAAAGGAATGAACTCTAACTAGACAACCTAATGGTTTTTAGCTTATGTTTAGGTAGGGGTATAGTACTCTACGTAACAATCATTAGTTAGCTTGAGGGAACGTCTTAGGAGTATATTATTATATGTGAATATTCTTATAATGGCATGTATTATATAATGATTTTTACAATTGTTGATGACTATATGATGATTAGTTTTACTTATAAATATGTGTTGGTTGTTGGTTTTCATTGTTAAAGGTAGTTATGGGTATGTGTCTTAATGAATATGCTATGAGAAGTTTGGAAGTTGGTCTTATCTTGTTGGGTTATCTAATGGAGTAAGGTTATGTGATTTGCTTGGATCATTACAACTGTATTTTGACTTAATAGGGTTTTTATATGGGTAATAGTCTGCTTTGGTAATGTTTATAATGCACTATTAATCTATGCTTGTGTGCTATTATAAGATGATTTTGGAGTTGAATTTTACTAGGTGTCCAATTATATGATATCATGTGAAAACTTACTATAAATTATCATGTGTTGGTCTTGAATGTGCGCAGCTTTAGACTTAATAATAGTCTTATTGATTGGTATGGTATTCTTGAATGTGCTAAGGCTTTCCTAAAGGTAAAATAAGTATGTTTTCATGAAAGGTCCAAGTTTTTGGCATGAATTTGATAATATGGGGTGCATGTGATCCTCAATACTTAGTACAAGTGTGTAAACTAACCCCATTCTCTCCCGTTTCCCAACACTTAAGTTCCTGCTCGTTCAAGGTATTGAGACGAGATTGATGGAAGTTTTGCAATTCTTATTAATCAAGGTTGGGTAGGGTTCCTCACTTTCTCGGAGGGCAATGCCACTAATCAAGATAATGAAGTTTTTTTTTATTTTTTAAAAAGACTCTCTTCTTATGTTCTTTCCTATCATTGGATACTAACATTGTATTTACCTATATGTGGTCTTGTTATATTAATGTATGGCTAGGCCCAATTTGATATACTCTCTTAGATTGGTTAAGATGAGAACGATCCATTTGAGACTATGTTATTTTATATATCTATGTTGGCAAATAAAAGTAGAAAGACTAATGTACGCTTCCTATCCAAGTCTATAATACTCCGATTACATACATACATACATACATACATATTATATATATTATATATATAATAATATATATATATATATATATATATATTATAATATAATATATATGATATCACAAGAAATGAATGAGTGTCCTTTCCGTACGCTTACTATCCGCACAAGTAATACTATTCCACACATTCTTGAACCCTATGATTTTACTACAAAAACCCTATCATCAAGGAATAATATCAACAAGAATGAATAAGAGTAAATCATATCATAATAAAGCAAGACAATACTCATGAATCCTTATCAATTCAACAAAGTGCAATGACCAAGCAAAGCCCCCCATACCTTAGACTCAACAAAAAACATAACCAATTCAAACTTTAACAATCTAGGTCCCAACTACATTATATTCAATAGAATAATCATAATCATGTATCGCAACATCTACATTGTAGCATCAACGATAATTATCATCATATACATCATTATCAATATACTTACAAATAGCAACTTCCGAAAGCTCCGTCAAAGTCAAACTAGTGCAAGGCATATGCAGTATCCCATACTCCCATACCCCCTACTCTAGGCTAAGTAAAAACCTCTCAAGTCGCCTAGTTAGGTTTTAGACCTTCACTACGTTTGTTTTAGCAACATTGGGGAACACTTTTCCCTTAACCGCATAGACCCACCACAGAGCTATGGTGTGGACTCGGGGTGTTCGGAAACCCTACAAAAAAATACACCGATCGAAGGTATTCTATATAACCACAAAGGTAGAACCAAACACAAACGTAGATTTCTATTCTAGGTGGATCCACTTAACTAGTCTTCCTATGCGGGGTAACGTAGTTCAACAACTAAGAGTTAGTATATTCCCTCTTGATACCATCTTGGTAGTTTTGGGGCGTCCTCATGAGAGTTTCATTGGATGAGTGTACCCTCTTTGGAAAGTCAACATCTCATAAAGAACTATATGGTGAATATTCCTCTTTGGGGAAATCATCAATTCACCTTCCATTAGTCAAGAGTTCACTCATAATTAGCTAAGTCCCCTTTAATTGAATGTCTTAAGACTTTAAATTAACAATCATAGATTAGTTTAGGGTCATAAGGGGTCTATCCCTTGTATATATGTCATCATCAATCAATAGCTAATAAGAATGTTGCCTGAGTATAGTCCTTTCAATCACAATTCCTATAAGTGAGGTTACCACATTACCATAACATTTCGATAATAAGGAACTTTGGTATACATAGCCCATCCTTATAAGCATTTACAAATCCTAAGGCAACCTCATAACCATAATCATAACTTTCAATTTCAACATCCTACCTCCTATCAATCCTAATAGAAGCCATAACTCTATATATATCATGGCTTAACCACAATTAATCACATTGGGAATTAAAGATAGGGATTCTAAGACTTACAAGTCTTCCTCATAGTCGGTAAGGTCATAAAGGTATACCACCAACCCATACCTCACCCATTTGGGGATTAACATCATCAACAATGATAACCAATAAGATAATAAAGCCATTGCATTTTCTTAAACACCAATTCCAACACTATCTCACAACTTAGACAAGATATATAGGCTAATTTCGTCACATTACCTTCACTCCTAAATCACATACATCTCAAGAACATAATGATCTGACTATAATTCATTTAATTTAATCATAATAACACCATAGAAATCATAATCTAATCAACAACCAACTCAATTGAATGAACAATAGATATAGGTCAATATTACTAACTACCTAGGGTTTAGGAATGAGGATCATATTCTTCAATTTAAACCAAAAACAAATAAACAATTTAACATAAACAAGATGACTTACAAAATGCTAATTCTAACAATATAACTTAAAGAAATCATTAATAACTCAATTCATAACTTCAATTTTTTATTTGACTGAAACCCATAAGAAACCTCAACTTTTTAAATCCATTTTGAAGGAACCCTTTGAGAAAAGAGTCTCAAAGGTGAATAAAACCCATACTTTAACGTTTAAAAACATTTTGATGGTGAATTCATCCCTTTCCAGGCCCCAAACCCTAATCCTTGCGTGTCTTCAATGGTGAGTTCAAGTAGAGAGAAATAAGAGAGAACGAAGAGAGCTTATTTGCGAGTTGTCTTTTGATTAATGAGGGTCGGGAGTATTTATATTGGGTATTTAATCAACTTAATGAGACTCCCTTAACCCCTAATTAAACCGCCTAACCCCCTAACTAATTAAATAATACCAACTTAAATTAGGTAGAAAACTCGACCATCACAGACTAGAACGTGATTGATGGCCCGTCTGTGAGTCGACATGCACTCACCACTCTTGTCCGGCACACCATCGATGAGTTCAGAGACTGTGCAGGTGAGGGGCACACACGGACCATAGCCTGCACCTCTGCATTCCGTCGATGAGTTCAGAGGCTGTGCGAGTAAAGGGACCTTCTCAACCATCCTAAGTGTGGGACGACAGTTGCATCAACACCCCATCGATCCATACACGGGCCGTCTTGTGTCTCGTCGATGCACACTGCTAGGCAGTATTGTATCAAACTACAAGACTCCTCCTCAAGGGTCATTGGTTGGACCTTGGGAAGTTGTACCAGTACTTTTGAACAATGAAATAAGTCAAAATCCTATTATCTACCTTTCCACAAATTTTTGTACATTTTTGACTCCTAAGAAGAGTTAGTCAATAGGCCAGGTCACTAACAACCCCCCTTTAAAAAACCAACTTCCTCCCGGACGTCAGGACGTTTTTGGGTTCTTAAACCTCCTAATGAACCTAATTCATTAGGAATGAATTTAGGAACAATACTTATCCTTATGACACATTGTGTTAGGCTTGTACGACACGTCTTGGATTTTCAAGGTTTTCACAACTCAATCGGACACATTGTAGCCTTTGTTCCAAAGAGTAATTTCAAAAAAGTTCATATAAGGGTTTTCCATATCAGTTCATACCCAATCACACATTTACCCTACCAAAGATTAGGGACAAAAACCTTCCAATGGAGGAAAGTAAGCTCTCCATGAACTTTTCTAAGGTTTTGATATGATGGTCGTTCCCATCCAATCAACCTTAAGTCTTCATCATTTTATGTTGCAGGAGACCAAATTACCCTACGACACGTTCAACTTCAACCATTCAAACCGACCACAGGTGGCAACGGGCACAATAAAGACCCTCTGAACAGCATTCAAACTCACATGTCCAGCTTACATTCAAGACGAAGAGGTCTTTAGTTAGCTCCTAAAAAAAGTGGGGGTTTCCCAGACCTCTCATAATTCATATTCCATACATGCATCCCCCCCAAAAAAGGGGGTTTACGGGAACAAGTAAACCAAGTCCAAGACACAACATAACCTCAACTTTAAACAATATTACTGTCATTCTTTAAGTCACTTGGGAAATAACCATTTATCATCTTTTATGTCATCCTATACACTACCATAAATAATCAATATAACCATCATAGCCTCATATAGTCAAGTAGGAACAACCATGCATCAACATCTAAGACTACACATACAAGCACATAACCATAGTCTACATGATCTCCTAAGAGCACATACTTTCACATTACTTCACATACATATATATATGCTCATACTTCACAGAAATCAACTATGCAAATCATCATAATAATTCAAGTAGTGCCGAAAAGGCCATGATCATCATATTTCATAAAGTAACACCGACAAGGGCTCATTAATTAACATAGCACCGCCACCATAAGTGGACCATACCAATAAAAATTATAATACAAAAACTATACATAATATTAACATAGTTAGGGCATCCTACCACACATTCAATCTTATCACTTCAATCCCCAAAATTAAATCATCCAATTCAATACCATAAGGCCCTTACCATGGCCAGAACATAAATTTCATACATAACTATAATACTGAATTAAATCAGGTAAATTCATTTAATTATTCAAATCTAAGACCAATTAACACATCAATTAATGTCAAAATCTTTGTCTATCATTAAATAGACCATATGAAACTACACTAGAAATCATAAGGATTAAGTCATATCAATTAATAAGCCTAATATTCAATAGATCTAAGAATAATAGTAATATCAATTGATCAATTGAACAGCCTAAAATCATTCATCATTATCTATACAATGAATCAAAAGGCTAAACAATCTCACAACTTGAATTCATTAATATCAAAGAATGATCACAATACCCATATTTATTTAGTCATTGCTGAGATTGTGAAGGTAAAGGTTCATTGGAGCATTCATTATTAAAACATAAATGATACAAACACACCATAATATTACATCTTAATGTATGAAAACCATTTATTATGCAAGCCCAATACTTAGATAGAAATAATTGGGGGGGGGGGGGGGGGGGGGACTTTGCATCTTTTTGGAAATCTTGGAACATCATCTTTGAAAATTGTCCTCTAAGGTGACGCAAGGCTTATATGAATAAATTCCCAACCTTATTAGAAGAACCTAATAATAATTGAATAAGAAACTCCATTGAACAACCATCTTCAGCTCCATCTTCATCTTGAGATCTCAGGAGATTTGAAGAACATTTGGGAGGGAAATATTTTTGGTTTTAGGTGTTAGGGTTTAAGTGAGAGTATTATGACTTATATACCTTAAAATAACCCATAATAAACACTCAATGAAAGAAAAAAAAAAACCCCCCCCCGGACAAGGTCCTTATTGGGAGTTGGGGTGAATTTACCTCAACTCACCCCTGAACTTACAGGTCTGTGGTAGGGGTGGACAAACCCTCGACGGATGGAACCATCGACCGGCCCGTACCTTGACCAACAACCTCTTTGTGGGGTCCCTGGGTTTGGGACTGAGTCTTTTCTTTGGTATCTCCTCTCCCACAAATAACTGTCAAACTATGAGACATGACCAACGGGGTATCGACTGACCCACAAGGTGTCGATTGCAATCTGTTGGTGGCCTGGCTTGGGCAGTCTTGGGAACTAACTTGGGTCCTTCCTCAAGGACCCTGAATGGTCGTTTGGGATGTTATGCCATACGTGTCCAACCCAAAAATGCTCGTATACAAGTTTTTGACCTCTTACATGAATTTCATGCAAAACGAACACGTTAAACTCGACGAAACATGCATAGACAGCAAGGTCGTTTCAAGGCAAACCTTTCGAACATCATGGACATTCTTGTATGTTTGACCTCAAAACTTCACGAAACTTGACAAACTTCATATATACACAATAATAGATCATTATGTACCTTATAAACTGATGAATCATACATAAAAAACATGAAACCACATATGAGGCACATAAGTGACTTAGCCATCGAACGTCTTGGTCGTCCCTCGATGTTTAACTTCCAATGCACCTAAAATTTTAGACACTGCCTAAATACTACATTTTAGACCAATTTAGGACCTTATACCATCATTACAACTATGTTAGGCTCTACCTTCAACTAAATAATTCATTTTTTTTGGTCTTACAATGGCCACACAACAAACACCTGCAATGAATGAAATGAAGTTAGTAAATAAAAAATTTTTAAAAAAAAAATGTGGGGGGGGGGGGGGGGGGGGGGGAATTTTTGGGTGAACACTCTTTGTGAATGGAGATGAAGTGTTTAGTAGTAATATCACGTCTCCAAGAGATTTCTAAGATTGATTGGAGGTGAATAACCCCTTCGGAATTAAGATGNCAGGTGGAGGTATCATACAGGGGTAGTTAGGGTAGTAGACCCCCGCGAGCCCTCTCGCACAGCCCCTCTACCGTTACTGGTCCCGCTTGCGAGGTCCAGAATAGAGGCACAAATGGCCCATCTTCTGCATCATATCGCCGTGGATGAAGAAGGCGATACTGAGTCAGAAGCGCGTACGGACGGATATGCAGAGGAAGATTGTTGAGTTCACCCAGCACCTAGATAGCATTCGAGTGAGAGGTTAGCCCGCACAGCACTCCGGGTAGATGTGTCGACTCGTCAGGCTGCAGTCGCAGTCTGAGGCAGGACATTGACACGTTCCTAGAGGAGAGGGAGTACCGAGGAGCCTGTCGAGTGTTGAGGACCATGTATGGGGGCGGACTGTTGCCAAACTCAGACATTCACCCACCGTCCCCTCGAGGAGTGCCAAGAGGCGTTAGGGGGTCGATAGAAGATGAGGCAGAGCAAAGAAAAGAAGGAGCGCCGCGAGAGATGGAGGCGCGAGGAGAGCATCCACTGCTGAGGCGGGAGGCCACCAAATCAGAGCATCCAGATAGCGGCTGGGCGTTAGCTTCCCGCATGTAGAGACAGAAGGAGGCCGTTTACTGATGGTGGGGTGGTGGCTATTGAGGGACATACTGAGATTGTGAGGACACCACTGAGGGTGTCCAGATTGCAGAAGGCTGTGGGTTCTGGGGAACAACGAACCCACCAGCTGTTTGATCACGGCGGTATGAACCACAGGTTTTTTCTTCACCTACCCTCTAATTCTTTAGATTTTTTATGCATTGGGACAATTGACATGCGTTTTGTTGGGCGGGGGGAAATGGAAAGTGAGTGTTAGTGGTGAAGGATGAGTAGCCCAAACTAACGATCCTCTTTTGGGGTTTTCTTGCCTGAGTTTCTTTTTCCCCAAAAGACTGATTATTTGTTTGTGTTGTTGACCCGGAATGTTATATCTTTGTACATAGTTTAATTCTAGAGCATGTGGCTAAAATGTCTCTGATAAACTGAAATAACGCATGACTAGGCATAGTAACTGACAATTGTGTGGCTCTAAGCCGTGAAATAGAGTTACACCATTGCATTCACCCTATGTCTTTAATCGAATAGGTGTCTAATAATCTGGTATAGTGATGACATGTCCAAGTGAGGTGAGGAAAATTGAATAGTCACTATTGGTACTGGAGCTAGAACTTGCCTGGTTAGTCCTGCTAAAAGTAAGTTGAACAAACAATTAGGAAGAGGATCCTCGTCCCCTTATTTCAAAGAAAGCCCATTTATTACCAATTAAAAGAAAACGACTGAAATTTTTCCTTCTTTGATCCAAAGTAAAGCTAAGTAAATTAGACCTTCTTTTTCCACCCTAAACTGCTCTTTTCGGGGAACAATGTGTGTGGACATGGTCCTCCTTGGACATGTGCACCTCAGTTATGCCAAGAAGCATAGGTTCAGGGTGGCTAATTATAGTAACAACCTTCGTTTGGCCCTGACCAATTTTGGGTATTGTGTTACCTTGACTAATGCAAGTGAGGTGGTATTATGAGGAACTGCTCTGGCAAAAGTGGGTTTGAAAGAACAAAGAGAGGAGAAAGAACAAAAGTAAAGTGATCAGAATTAGTTGAAAGAAGTAAAGAAAAAGAAAAAATCACCTTAAACAAATGAAGAACAAAGAAGAGAAAAATTAGCAAAGGAAGAGTATGAGAAATTGGGCGAGATTAAGATGATAAAAAGGGAGGGTTTAGCCGATAGTCAAGAAGGGCAAAAATGTCTACTAAGGTATAACCTAAAAAATGTACCCTACCTAACCTGAGCCATTGTTACAAGCTAAAAAAAGTCCTTATAGTGATCTAAGGGTTGTTTATAGGAACTTAAGGCAGTGAAAATAAGGGCAACTTATGGCAATAGGTATGCATGGTGTGACTTTGTTTTGAGGCGAGTGTTTTGAAATGTAATCCTTATAATCAAACAACTGAAATCATTGTGTGAAAATGAGGATTTTGTTCTTAAATGCGAGGAATTAGTTGCAATACAGATTGTTTAGCACCTGGTGCGAAATTGAAGAGATTAGGTTAGTGCATGGTGAGTCTGTGTCATGTTCGAATCCCACAAATTCAAGACTAATAGTGATAGCCAGGCATTGATTGATGAACGATTAATCGGGATTGATAGCCAAATGATTTGCAAAGGAAAAACATAATCCAATTTGTACAAAGTTGTGTAGTGAGTCTAGTGGTCCTTGAGGACCCAAACAACGAAGTTAGTTGAGGGTGTTGATATACCGTGGTTTTCACGGTATCATTAATACTTTTTCCTTAAGTTTAGTGCGTCCAAAAGCCCTTTTTGTGTAATTTTTTACAAAGTTTTTCTCTTGTTTGCCGGAATATGTCCAAAGACAAATAATGCGGAGATGTTGAGGAGAGAAATGC
Organism: Solanum habrochaites; assembly: GCA_027704765.1. Lineage (NCBI taxonomy): Eukaryota > Viridiplantae > Streptophyta > Magnoliopsida > Solanales > Solanaceae > Solanum > Solanum habrochaites. Next base: position 44,327,097 of record JAKWJA010002489.1, on the reverse strand, counting down.
AGAAGAGGACCACTACGGAGCTTATGACGGTGCCGTCATGCTTGTGACGGTCAGTAGGTGGCAGCGTAGAGAAGCTGGGAAGGAAGATGGGGATGTCTGAACAGTGTGGAATTACGAAGTTGTGACGGTCCGTCATGGCAATGGCGGTCCGTCCTGCAGGTTTCGTCGTGAAGATCAGAGAGTGATCCCATACCCAGATTTCCAAGAGTGAAGTCTTTTGAACGAGACCCTTCGAGGACCGTTGTGCCTAGGCGGGCCGTCAACACTTGAGTGAGGGGAATGAGCAAGGAGAAGCATAGCCGAAGAAAAATGCACCAAGTATGGGAAGACGGAGTCCACGACGGTCCGTCAGACCGCCGGTCCGTCACCCTGGGTCCGTCGACACCATAGGTTGTGGCCAGATTTCAGCAATTAGAATTCTTGTTTATTAGGTTTGTATTTTATAAATAGTTCGAAAAACATCATATTTGAGGTTTAGACACTGATAGTTAGACTCTGAGATTATGATGAAAAACTCCTATTCGTAAACATTGTATTGTGAGATTCTCGATAATAATTAGAATTTTTCGTGAGATTATTGACTACTTTGAGGAATTCTTGCAAGTAATTTTGGTGATTAATCAACATCTTTGACTTTATTCTTTCTCATTGAGGTAGTACATGAATCTATTTGTATATGGAATATGTGTTTATGGCGATGAGTAACTAACTCCAAAACTAGGGTTGTGGGAACCATAGGACAAAAATGAGATTAAACCCTAGCTAAAATAACAATTCTAGAATAGTGTCTTGCATGTATTTAATAATTCTTTCGCTAGAAGTCTTTAACGGATGATCAACGTTAGAAATCGCCTGAATGCTACTTGCCGGACAAGCGAGGTAGATAATAGGAAAAGAATTATTAACATAGATTTAGTGTTTCTCATTCTAATAGGCTAGTAGTGATTGGTTACGAGGATAGTAATTGTCAATCATCGAATATGATGCTAATATGAGGTAAAGCTAAGGGGGAGGGAAAAGCAAAAACAGTAGACGGACAAGGTGACGGAGTGAGATTCTAGATGCCGGCCCAAGATTTAGAAATACATAACTTATTCAATTTGCATGCAAGATAGAGGAAAGAATTGTTATAGTTAGAATTATCAAATTATGAACCTGTGGGGAACACGTAAACCATAGTTACTGCGCGTAATTGATTAAAATCCAACTTCAAAATGTTAAGGTCTTTTTCAATTAGTTAGTTCTTTTTTACTTATTAGGGAAGACAAAACCCCCCTTTTTAATTTTATGTTTTACTTTCTAGGAAGTCTATCAACCGAACAATAGTAATAAACAAAGTTAAAGTTAAAGTCTAGACTATTTTCGATGGAACGATTCCCAACCTCACTAGTTGGGTTATTCTAATTGACGCTGACCGCTTTACTTCTTATTTGAGAAGTTCAGTTTGAGCGTGTCATCTCCTTTTCCATTTCGAGTTGACTAGGATTGGGATCAAACACCCTACATTCCCTCTTTATTTTCTTTTATTCTCCTCACTTAAATTTTTATGCCTATGAGGTCGTGGGTAAAATTTGACAAGCACTCCACTTTATTTTCGTGTATTCTCACCTTAAATCTGCATAAGAGGTCGTGGTTCGATTCCACAAGCCTCCCCATTTAGTTTTCTTTTATTCACCTCCTCAATAATGCCTAGAGGTCGTGGTTAGATTTCCCACAGCCTCCACCTTTAGTTTTCTTTTATTCTTTGTCCTTAATCAATAAGAGGTCCGTGGGTTCGATCCCAAACGCCTCCCTTTATTTTTCTTTTTTCTCCTCCTTACTCTAATTGAGTGGTGGTGGGTTCCGAATTCCATCCCTCATTTCTGATTTTTTGTCTTTAAGTTACATTTTCCAGCCAATAGTTCCATGTCGGATCGCCTCACATATTTATTTTTCACTTGTTTATTTCATGGTTTTTAACATGGTGAGGCTCGGGTTCAATCCTCCATGGACCTCGTGTTTTATTTCATTTTTAAACATTTTAAACCCTCTTTGCTGACGGAAATTCATCACTCTAGAAGCTGGAATTTTCTTATAAATTTTAGCATCTTTAATCAAGTCCACTTTAGTTCTTAGGGGCAAGTTAGTAGTGAATTGAACATTTTAGGAGCGTTCTTTATTGATTATGTAGCCAAGACATGATCCCTAAAATTCAGCCTCTTTACACAATGACTCATCAAAGTTACATCAACATTGTACTGGAAATCTAAAGACCATCATGCCTGTTCAAGTTTATACATGATAATAGCCCACGACAACATACACTACACACAGTAGTGACATTTTCGGACAACATCAACATAGGTCACATAAGTCCAAAATACATATACCAATATAATCAAGAAAAAACGTTTAATCCCTAGTTTTCTACCATCAAACATAACAACATATGATTCAATGGGAGCGAGTGGAAAAGGATTTATGCAACGGGAACAATCCTCTTTCGGAATGAATATTCCCCCCTAAATCTTAAAGGGGTCTCTTGGAAAAGGACCAGAGAGAAGAGAGACCAACCTTTTTGAAATTCAAAAAAACCTCGGACTTTTGCACAATACTCCCTCCAACACACGTCCAATCAAAGAGCTTAAACACCAACTTGACGGAAAAGCCTCTATTTGCCTAACGACGTTTTATTAGTGGTTTAGAATTTTCGTTGTTGCGTTCTTAAGTGTGAAGAGCCTTGGTTTACCTATTTTTTGTACGTATTTGGCAGGAGAAAAAACATGTGAGTGAGAGTTATTGAGACGTGAGAGAAGATAAGCGGAGAGAAGAATTTCTTAGGCTTAGGAGTCTAGTTTAAGGACCTAGTCAAATAAGGTTTTATTTAATTATTAAAAATCGATTTCGTTATTTTAAATCAGCCCTATAAATAATAAATATAAATTAATTACATTAATTTACCAATTATATTTTAAATAAAAACAATTTAATTCATTGCTTCAACTTGGTTCGAACACAGGTGCAGAAGACTTCACTTAGGAGACACAATTTCGGCCCCCTCTCTCCAAAATACACCTCCCCAACTGATTTACATTAAATAATAAAAATATTTATGGCAATTAGATACTCTCCTTATCATGGAAAATGGGGGACCGTTTTACCCTGACCCTCCAACGTATGATTTTCCTTTTTTATTGTATGATATTAAAGACTCCATTCAAGTAAAATTTTCTATTCGAGAGCCCGACATGGTTGGTCCAACCTTTCCTTCCCCCCCCCCCCATAGCTCCACTGACTCCCCAAAGTTAGTGGCTTTGATGTATTCTAGGGTGCAAGGTCTGTTCTACGCGCAATCAATCCGGTTGTAACCTAGTATATCGTTCGCATTCTAGGACACATTAAGCATTACTTAGATATCACATTTATGGGTTGTTACATTATCCTCCCCTTAGGAACATTCGTCCCGATGACACTATCATTACAAGCCATAAGTCAAGTCATCTATTAGAATGTATGGACTACATAGGTAATTCAATACTCACCATTGGTGAAATTGATCAATATTAACGATGGTGCACATCCTTGAACTATAGTAGCTTCACATTAATAAACTAAGGAACTTTTCTAAAACTAGTCTAATCAAATCATAAATAGAAGTAAATATGTAAGTCATCGAATCAACAACAACATAAGGAATATCAAACATATTAACCTCATACTAGTGAATTAACACCATACACAATATAAATACATGGAATGATAAGATAAGTCAGGCGACGTACGCGGGGATGTCACCCGAGTGCCTCCCCTGCCAAAACCACCCTAGATTGAGTGCGACGAATCGTTGTGGATCACTCTTCACTTGGGACCATTAGGTTGAAATCATCATCCATTTTCTTGAATGCTCCTATTCGGACAATCCTTCATCTATCGACCGGTTTTGCCAAAACTGTAACAAGCGGTTAGAGTCACATAGTACATTATCCCCTATGCAGTAGCCACAATTCCTACAATATGCGTATCTCCTGGGCTAAAAGTATTACAAACATCAAGGAGTAATGCCTAACTGACATCGATTCCTGCTAAGGTTGAGAATTCCTACTTAGCTTCCATCATTATCCAGGAAAGAAACCACCCTAGAAAAGCATCTGAAAGATTCCCAGGTAAGAGAAACCACCTTCTAAGGATATGTATAATGCCACACATCTATACCAGGATTGGATAATCCTTTAGCTGGTAGGATGCCAACTCGACTTCTCCACATCAATCAAAACATGCCTGAGCTTGTAAAGTGCTATCTTGGGCCATCATGTACCAAAACTTTTCCTGTACTTCTCCATATGTACAACCCACTGGATAAACAAGCAGTTCTATTCTAGCAGCTCGATTTGGGAAGGAACCTAAATTACTCCAACATCTATTTCTCCAATTCCGCGTTGATTTTTCATTGTATTTTCTTTTGGAAACATACAGAGTGATATAGAATGCTATTAACCACACGGAAATCTGACCTAAGAGAAGGCACGATAGATAAGAAGAAGGGAATTTTCCTATGCATCATGCGTCTCTAATTCAGGGATAGTGGTAAATTCACAACCTGAATAGAAATACTCGATGTGGTTGATGTGAACGAAATAATCAGTGGAAATTAACCTAATTGCTCTTGATACCAAATTTTTTCACGACGGATCTAGACCTAGAAGATCACGGCGTCGTTGACCTCTCAGGGTCGCATAAAGATAATCAAAATGTATATACGGGGGGGGGTGTCATATTATTTTCATCTAAGTAATTTTAGGCACAGGAAGAAATTTGAAATTTTTGTTTCTTATCATTCGTATAAGATTCTACTACATACGTAATGGTTCACATCAACCATCTAACATTAAGATATCAAATGAAAGAAACAGTTTATTTAAACGTTAAAAATGTATATACACAAAATTGGCACCAAACAAATGTCTGAACAAAAAAGGGAAAAGAAAAAAACATAGTGAACATACTCCATTAGTCAATCCTACATTCTAAGCTAGAATGTAAATGGGTGCAAGCATGCTCGAAAGATGAGGTAATACCAAGTCCGGTATGAATATCGCTGTCAAATAACTGCAGCGGTGATCCTCTACCTCATAGCGTCCACCTGTGCCTGCACCTAAAGTTTAGAGTTGCATAGGGTTGTACAACTTGTACTATTCGGGTATATCAAGCATATAGTAAGGACATGCAGAGTAAGATTATCTCTTTCCTAACAACATGATTATGAAGGTCAAGTTAGTGGAATGCAAATGTGAGGATAGGAAAGTGAGTGAGCTTTCCAAATTGGGAATTAGGAAAGTTTATGAGCTTCCAAATTTGGATTAGGACATTTATGCATGAGAGTAGTACATGCATCATCATACTTAACGCTGCACACAAACACACAAACAGCGTACACCATAGAACATATCATAATTCTTATAACATAACGTGTTCATATAATTCAGTTCGTATGCCATGAGACCTGAATCATGACTGTCATTAGAATTACCAAAAATGAGGGCTAACATATGGGACCTTAACTCGTGAGTCTGTCTTTAGCAAAACAGAGTCTTGCTTCGTTCATTATACGGACTCATTCATTTAATTCATGGCCACTGTAGGAAGTCTATACCTAGGATTTTTTATTTAGTTTAAGACCTTTCATAAGGTTGTTGTGCATGACCAAAGAATGACCTAATGTCATAAATTTGAAATCTAAATACCTCTTGATTTATCCTTATCCTAACACTTTGGTATCATTCATTTCATTATGTGCATTCATTTGAGGCTTGGCCTCATTTCATTCATAGGGAACTTTAATTCAACAAAATAGATCATATTAGCATCATGAAATCCAGGTGATGAACCCCACAACAAAAAAGAGGGTGGAATCACCGTCCAAAGTGACCCAAAACAGCTGGCGTACAGGGAACTTGAACCCCGCATATCCCTATATTGGCAGCCCCTATAGGTTCAAAGACTAGGAGACGATAAGGAGACCCATACCGGGCATTCAGGGACAGTCTCATCTCATGAGCAGTGAGTGAACCTTTGCCGTCTCAAAAGAAGGCATCACCGCTCATTAGCTAGTCTATAGCTTGTCATTATAAATTTCCATTTCATTCAACTCATACGTCAGGGAAGTTGGTTCTAGTAGAGGAATCGTAGTAGTGAAATAGGATTTATTCTCATCTCATCATTAGACGTAGTAACATCTGAGTCTCAATACTCATTAGAGTATACAATAGAGACTTGATCTATATTAATAAATTTACACTTAGTAGGTGATTACATTTTGGTAAACATCTTTACGCTATTTGAAGATGCTCACATCATTTAAAAAGTAGCTCATATCATGTCTATCACCAATTCATCAATATTACATATGTTCTCCTTCATACTTACTACCTTTACGGGAATGTTCATTCATAATTATTTGCCATGCATTTGCCATTTGTGTGTTTCACACTCTTAAACTTAACCCTTCTATGGTTTCTTCATTTCAGTACATAATAATCATTAATCGTATGCCAACTGCCACTTGGATATTTGTGTGTTTTACACTCTACTTAACCCTTCTAGGGTTACACAATTTCATCCATACATCTCTTGAGGTTCACTTATTTTTAAACGTATGATTAGATTTATGGAGTCTTTACATCAAGGCCATGATGCTTCATCATCGTTCGTTTAAGTGATACATATGTTCCTGAGATTATGTAGTACAAGACTTATGCATCTTATATTTATGCCAAGATCTCGATTCGATCTACGGTAGGTAGGCATATTATTGACGATTTGATTCCATATGACTTATGATCATATACGAAAATTTGGGCAAGGGAACCCATCGAATCCCTTAAACAACACATGAAATTTTTACATTTATTGTATTTTGGGTTCCACTTGACATGTACCCTAGATCCGAGCCTCAATATCCACGTTTCCTCTTATTTTTCTCCTTTCAATTATCTCTCTTGCCGAGGGGTTTTGGGATCAAACCCACAACCACTTTATTCGTATATATCTATTTTTTCTCCTTATCTATTCATGGTTGACTATGAGGTTGTGGGAGAACCCCAAACCCTATTATTATTTCTTTGTTCTCTCCTTACATATGCCTAAGGTTCCGTGGGGCTCGATTCCACAACAAGCCTCCTCTTTATTATTCGTTTTCTCACTCGTAAATTTTCCTTAGAGGGTTTGGGTTCGTTCCACACGCCTCCCCTTTATTTTCTTTTATTCAACCCTTAATCTGCAAAAAAAGGTCGTGGGTTTGTTCCCACATGGCCTACACCCTGAGTTTCTTTATTCTTCCTTCATTCGCCAAGAGGTCGTGGGTTCGATTCCCATGCGCCTCCCCTTAATTTTTGCTTTTATTCTCGTCCTTAAATCATGTGAGTGGTGGTGGGTTCGAATTCTACTCCTCTCATTTGGTGTAAATTTTTCTTTAAGTTCATTTCCAGGCCATACCATGGTTGAATCCCTTAACATATTTCTCTTACTTCTTTATTTCATGGTTGTTAACATCTTGCGTTACGGGCTCAATCATCCATGACCTCATTGTTTTAATTCATTTTTTTAAAAACATTTTGAACATCTTTTGATAAACAAACCGACCGAAATTCATCACTAAATCACAGAAAATTTTATTTTATTTTTCAGCATCCTTTCATAAAGGTTTACATCTTAATTCTCTAGGGAATTGATTAGTGCATTTAGAATGTTTAGGAGCGGTTTAAGGATTAATTTAGCCAAGACATGAGCCCCTTAAATCAGCCAAATTTGCATTAATATGAAATCCCATTTATATCAAATGTGTATATGAATTATAAAGAACTATGATGACAATTTCAAGTCCTACACCATGGACAATAGCCACGCCACATACACATACACATAGTTACATTTTCGGAAACATCAACATAAGTCACATAATTTAAAAACATTACATCTAAAAACACCTAATTGATCGCGCAAACTTACTTGCAATAAGCCGTAAAGAGGTCGTGTCAAGTAAATAACCCAACTAATGAGGTGGTGGGATCGTTTTCCATGAGGAAAAGTTTAGACTGAAACTCATCTATTATTACTATTGTTCAGTCAATTTTACTTCCTTGGAAGCAAAAAAAATGCATAAAAGGGGGGTTTCTATTTCTAAATAAGGAAAATAAAACTAGCTAAATTGAAGGAGACAACTAAACGCTTCAAATGTTTGGAGTTTAACAATTAAGTTTAAAAAGTAACTAAGATTTAACCGTGTTCCCCACAGGTTAATAACTGATAATTCTAAACTAAAACAATTCTTTCATACTATCTTGCATGCAAGTGATAAGTATGTATTTCCAAAATCTTGGTCCACATTCTAGAAATTTCACTTGTACTTGGTCGCTACGTGTGTTCATACGAAAACCTTATCTTACCTAATATTAGAATCGTATTCGATATTTGACTAAGTTATACATCGTACCAATCAATAATAGACTATTAGATAGTATACACTAAATCTATGTTGATAATTCTTTCCCTATTATCTACCTCCTTGCGGGCAGTGCATTAAGCAAGTTCTAACGTATGTCCATCCATTAAAAAGAGTCTAAGCGAAAGAATTATCAAACATGAAGACAATTATATAGAATTATTATTTTTAGTAGAGTTTGACCTCATTATTCGCCTAGGTTCCAACACCCTAGTTATGGAGTTTAGTTACATAGTCAGTAATCACAATATTCAAATATATGAAGAATTCATGAACGTACTTCAATGAGAAAGCTTAAAATCCAAAAAGTCGCCTGATAATCACAAAATTACCAACAATCCCAATTACTGAAAGTAATTGAAAACAAAGAAGATCTCCAAAAATGTAACAATATCCTCAAGTATAATCAACAAAAGAAGCTCAAAATCACGGAGTCAACAACAGAGTCCTTAAATATCAAGTGTAATCCAAAAACGAGAATTTTTGAACTAGTTATAAAAAAATAAAAAACTAATTAAAAAGGACGTATTGCTGGAAATCTGTCAAAACGCGGCGGGTCAACGGACCTCGCGAGGGTCATCGTGTACGACAGGCCTTCATGGGACTCCGTCGTCCCATCTTGTGCAATTTCTTATGCTACCTTTTTAAATTAACTTGACGGGAAGGGTATGACGGATTATCACAGGGCAACGGGCCGTCGAGGGTCTCGTCCAAAACAGTTGAACTCTTGGAATTGGGGTACTGGGACTTATTCTATTGAATTATGAAGAACCGCCCGGACAGACCCATTCAGGCTACGACGGGTCCGTCACACACTCCGTATAACCCCACCTGGGATGAATCCCCATGTCTCAGATGTATACGATGCCACCTTAGGATCGCACGGGCACGACAAAAACAGTCACAAGCTCGTAAGTGGTCATTTTCGTATTTCGCGCTCCCAAAATCCTCCGGATTCAGGTTGTAGACAGAGTTCTCAAATATAAAGAGAACTTTACAGAAAAAATTAGTACAAAAGGCATTGGACCCACTAAACTTACGGAAAAAGAATTAAAAAATTACAGGAAACAACGGTATATTAATTAATAAGCACGAAAACAAGTATTGATCCCTAGTTTTCTACAGCAAACATAACAAACATATGATTCAATGGGAGCTAGTAACAGTGACATGCAACGGGGAACAATCTTAGTTTTCAGAATAAATATTCTGAACCTTAAGGAGTCTCTTGGGAAAAGGATCAATAGAGAAGAGAATCCATAGCTTTTTGACGTTCAAACCTCGACTTGCTGCCCAAAAAACCCCTCCAAACACACATCCAAATCCAAGAACTTCAACACCAACTTAACGGAAAAACCCTCTATTTGCCTAACGCGTTTGATTAGTTGTTTGTTATAATTTTCATTGTGAGTTTTTGAAGTGTGAAGAACTTTGGTTTACGTACTGTTTTTCTACGTTATTTGCATGAGAAAAAAGTTAGTTAAACGTGATAGAGACGTGCCAGAGAGAGAATGAGCGCTGCAGAGAGGAGTGTCTTAGGCTTAGGAGTCTAGTGTAGGACTGTTAGTCAAATAGGTTTTATTAATAATTAAAAATCATATTTACTTTTATTTTAACTCATCTAATAAATAATAAGATAAATTAATTACATAATTTACAACTTAAATTAAAAATAATTTTAATTCATTGTTCCCACCTAGTTGACCTAGGTGGAGAAAGACGTCACTTCAGGAAGCCCATTTCGGACCTCTCTCCCTAAAATTCCCCTCCACTTATTAATAAATAATTAATTATTATTATTGTAATTATGATACTACACTTATACATGAAAAAATTCTTTTACCCATCGACCCTCAAATCTTAAGATTTTCCTTTTTTAAGTCCGTTAAAGAATCCTTCACCGTAAATATCGTATTCGAGTGAGCCCTACTGGTTGGAACCAACCTTCCCTAGCTCAAATAACTCCCAATGTTAGTTGGCGAGCTGTAGAAAGGGTTCCGAGGTCTGGTTCTGCGTGCATCAATCCGTGTGAATCCGGTCTAATCGTTGGCATTCTAGACACATTAAGCATTACTTAGCATATCCATTTTTCGGGTTGTTACAAAGTACTATCTCAAGACCTGGTATGTTTTCATATATTAGAGGACATAGTCTATGTTTCTATAGTTTTTTCTTATGACATGTATAAGAGTTATTATGTATTTCTTTCAATGTAAAGGGTCGTGAGCCTAAGACATTTATGTCGTGTATTTAAGTTGTCTTGTGATGATCAGACATATTACTTAGTATTTTATAAAATAGTTTCTTATTATTATTGTTGTGAAATTTTTTAATTACGCACTAGTTTTCATATCTTATGCAATGAATAATAGCAAAGAGGCTTATACAAGATCTCCAAAGGGTCAAGTATGCGTTATGAAGAATCAAGAGTTCTACTTTCTAGGGTGTATTTGCGTTTCCTTACACACAATAAGAGTGGATGAATATTTGATTAATGCGGGAGTTCCTTCACAAGAGAACCTATCCCCTCCACAAGGAAATCAAGTTCCTCTACAAGACAAAGCTGCAATCATTCGTCCACCTATGACGAATGGAGAGATAAGGTCGGATTTTCTAAGCTTGGCTCAAGCTATTACTACCCAATCCAAAGCGGTAGCTACTCAATCTCAAGACATTATGGCTCAAGCAAATCGGGATGTTGCACCCCGTGTTAAATAAAATGCTAGTACCATAGATTCTCGTCGGAGAGATGTCACAAGGATGAACCCTCCTATGTTATTTGGGGCTAAGGTTAATGAAGATCCCCAAGACTTTCAAGATCTAGAAAGCATTTCTAGTTCCAACGCTCCAAACAGGATCCTCTTCTATGCTGTCTTCTCAAGGGGTGAGAAAGAGGGCAATCTCGGATGTGTCAGTGGTATGTACAGCTTCTTCTCGATATTTATGCTTTACTTATGAACACCTAAAATGAAAATAAGGTGAAATAGAGCTTCGTGGTGTTTTAGAGTTCAATTTTAATTTAACGTGAGTTAATTAGTTTTCGTAGTGTAGCAGTGGATTTGGAGAGGTCAAAAGGTCCAGATTGCCATGACGTTGGCACATTGCCTTAGAAAGTATTCTTGCGTCTGGTTGTGTTTGAATGAGTTTTACGGGTTGTTTTGCTTTAAAACTGATGTGGATGTTAATAACGATGTATACGACTTAGTGTAGGGGGTTTAACGTCCCGAACGGACCCGACCAGGACCACAAAGTGGGCCCTAGCTGAAGGACCAAAGACTTGGACAAAAACTGCAAGAACCACTACTACAATAGAGGAGGACAGCGCTACTGGCGTAGGCATCGACGCCATCCATTCGACTTTGGGGAGTTACTTCTCTACTTAGTGGTAAGTCCAAGACCCTCACTTTATCAGCCTCGAAATCCATCAATGCACAGCAAGACGGGCGCCGTCGACTCATCGACGCCCAGTAGCTTGGGTCGTCGATTGGCATTTCAAAGATGCTGGAGTGCGCCAACATGGGTTGTTTGGTGAAATTCACCCAAGTCTTTTTTATAACCTAGGTCAAATAGTTTTAGTGTAGTGTTTTAAAGTTACTTAAGTTTGTTTTATCCATAGCATAGGACACGACCCTCATTTCAAATATTCAAACTCCCTCTCTAAAGAGACTCTCTCCAAAGTCACTTTTGAGCTAAGACTAAAGGAGGGAAGAAAGTCTGGTTTGGAATGTGAATCAAAAGTAGTGGGTTTAAATCTCTTTTAGGTATGGCATCTATCCTAAAACCCTCTTTCTTTCAAGGAGTCATTTCAAAAATATTTCAAATAGGGTTTTCGAACTCAAATTCCATCTATCTTTGATTTTAAGCTTGTGTCTTCCTGTAAAAGTGTTATAATGGATTAAATGTGTTTATTATAGTATTAATTGGTGATTTTGATTCTAAAACCCTAATGAACTAATGTATATGCAAATTTCAAACTTTTAGATTAAGAAATGGGTTAAATGAGCATGTTTGTGTAATGCATGAACTTTAGTTTTCTTATGATATTATTTTCGGATTATCTACTGACCTAAGGGACTTATTATAATTAAATAGTGATAAATTGATTATAGGTTATGATGACTTGGTTATATTGTTAGTTGTTTATATTGTTTAGTTCTATTTATAAATTGCTCTTGAGTGGTATGGTCCACCTTCTTTGTGGCGGTGTTTATTTGATGAACTTGATATTACTTAGTATGTAGTGTCTATATGTTTTTGAAGTCCTAATGGGTGAAATGAATTTACATTGAAAATAAGTTTTGCATTCTGTCTTTTGAAGCTTGAATTGTATGTGTGACCTAAGTAATGTCTAAATTAAGTATATTATAATGTGAAGCTTGTAGAGTGTGTATTTTGATGAATGAAGGTCTAAAACATGTATAGAAATTTATATATTAGATAGGTTGGGGTGGACACTCTTCGTGAGTTAAGATGAAATATTTAGTAGCAACCCTATTATTCCTAATGAGATATATTAGATAGGTTGGAGGATTAATGCCCTTCGTAAGTTGAGATGTGGTATTCAATCTTTTCCCTGACCTAGATTGTATCATGTTTTGTAAATTTGTGTGGAGTTATGCCTAGCACCGAGAGGATATGAAAGGGAGTGGATTACACTTTGTGAGTTGAGATGTTTGTATTTCCAATGTACCTCTTGGATGAGTAATCTCTAGTAGATAATGAGTTACTTAAAGCAATCTACCTTATCAACTTTAACTATGGGGACATAGGTGTAGCTATTGGAGGAAAAAAAAGCCATTGTAAGAGCTAAGAAGTATGACCTTACTCTAGGCAAGTAAGGATCCCTTATTCGATAGAAGTTAATATTGGAATCCCATGTGTAGCTCTTATGGTTTTTGATGTTAAGATAACTCCCACAAATGAATTGATTTAACTAGGTTATCGTGATGTTTTGAAAGACTATCTTGAAGTGCTCAATTTAATATAAAACATTAGGAGCACCAAGTTGGAGCAGTAGTATGGGATGCTATTCTCACATTGCACTTAGTATGACATATACCTTCTATGGGAGAAGGGCATTTTAACGATATCCGAGTGAATGAGTGTTATAGTGAGATGTTATGGATAATTATTGTGAAGTGCTTGAGTTAATGGAAATCATTAGGATCACCAAGTGGGAGTGGTAGTATGGGATGCTACTCTCACATTGCACTTAGTGTGACCTATATTTTCCATGAGTGTGTGGCACATGATAACCAAGGGTGTGGATTAGAATTCCAAATGAGGTAAGCCTAAGATTTGGTGGTATTCAGGGTCTCTTTGGTGTGCCTTGAAGGGGGTGTATGTATGATACCTTTCTTGGCTCACCTTAGGGATTCTTATGATAGCCTTGAGTTAGGGAATCTTCAAAAGAAAACGGGTTCATATGACTTGGACTGTGCCATTCTATGGAAGGATTTCACTATAAGTGTTCAAAACATTCACTGTAATGTTCATTTAAGCTTACTGTCAAGTTTTTTTAAGTTCACTGTAAATGCTCTCTTGGTTTAAAATTGTGTGAGTCCTTCTCTAAGTGTTAAATGATGGTTCTCATGATGTTTTGTCCTAAATCAGGGGAAATAATTATACTGATTTGGCATGGAATGTATGTTACTAAAATGTCCTTGGAGAATGTTTTGCCATATGCCATACTTATACTCAATTTGTGCTAACCCAATTTGCTATACTCTATAAGTATAGTGTTTGAAGAATTTTTGAAGATTCTAAGGCGAAGCTGTGAAATTTAATATCTCAAGGAATTTGGTATGTCCTAATATATTAGAGGACATAGTCTTCCTAATTTTATTAAAATACTGAATATTTATTTGATCAACAATGTAAAGGACGTGTACTAAGATATTTTATGTTGTGTCATAAGTGTGGTTGGTGACGATGAGATTTCATAACGTAATTTATGAAAAGATTTCCCTTTTTATTAATTATTGTGAATGAAAAGTTATTCGCATACTTTCAAGTCTTATGATTAATTCTTTCTTAAGGGGGCTTGTGTACAAGACCCAAAGGGCGTCAAGTACGCCTTGCCATGAACCGAGGTTCTCCCTACTTCTAATGGGTATTTTCAGGTTGTGACGATTGGTATTAGAGCATAAGGTTATGGAAAATAGTTTAGGGTCTAGAATGTTGTCTCAAAATCCAAATTCTAGTAGTATTCTGGTCAATTGGAGTGGTAGCGAAAATCTTGGAATGGGAGGAAAAGAGGCTAAGGATGCTAAAAGTTTCATTTTCTTCTCATTCTAAGGTCGTAGTACGACGAGTTGGGTCATATAAGGGTCTTTTCTAACCTTTCTTTTGTTTTTATAGGGCATGAATACGAGGAGATAACACTAGAAGGAGGAGAGAGGTTGTAGCTAATGCGGGGGTTCCTCCCTTGATGACCAAGTTCCTATGTTTGTCTGGAGGAAGAGAATGAGGAGGTTCCCCTTCCAAGAACCTCAGTGCCATTCGGAACCTAAGAAGCCTCAGGTTCCCAAGCCCCTCCTATGCTCAAGCTCTTTGTTGAGGGGGAATGCTATGCGAGTTTAGGGATGCACTGATGACTGACCAAACTTATGACGACTCAAGATCATGTCGTAAACTGTAAATTTTGGTCCAGGTATCAACTGGCCTCCTGCGAAGTAGGGTCTGCAGAATTTCATTGGTTGAGTGCATGAAATTTAAAAAACCCATTAATAGAAAAAATGCTTACCATTATTAAAAGGACGGATAGTGTATGGGTTGCCTCCCAAACAAGCGCTGATTTAATGTCGCGCAAGACTGGAACTTGATACTCAGATTCATCAAGATTGGTACGCTCAATACTCATTCGCCGAGTAGCATGACGAGTAGAATTTTATGCGCTGTCCATTTCACCTTGAACCGAACGCCCGCCTTGGTTTCCAATCAACTGGCTTTCATTGATGGGAATAGTGGGTAAAACGGGTGGGAAGGACCAGTCCATTTGGATTTAGTTGCCTGGAAAAAAAAGAGCAATTGGAATTGAATAATAAAAGCACCAATCCCCAACCATAAACTCGCGTGTTCCATTTGTTGTATGAGTAATTCTCATCTTCTTTGTATAGGGCTGAACTTTGCAATTGGCTTCAGGCGAATTCATCAAGGTCATTCAACCCATTTTACCGGTGCTCTGCGCTTCGCTCCAAATCACTTTTTAAACTTCTTCATAGCCAACATGGCTTATGCTCTAACTCAACCGGTAGATGGACAAGCTTTCCCATATAAAGTTGGTATGGAGAATACCATATGGGAGTCTTATATGCTGTCCGGTAGGCCCAAAGAGCATCATCAAGCCCTCTTGACCCAATCCGTTCTACTATCGTTCACTGTTTTGGACAGTATCTGTTTGAACTCTCGATTTTCGACATGCAACCTGACCCAATAGTTTGAGGGTGGTAAGGAGTGGCCACCTGTATGGAAACCCCATATTTCTCCAATACCCTTTGAATAAACTAGGTTGCAGAAGTGGAGCCACCATCACTTAATTGGAATAGCCCTGGGGGCCAAACGATGAGAATTATATTTTCAAAAATGCAGTGACACTTTATGTCATTCTGTTTGCAAGTGGTATGGCTTCGACCCATTTAGATAACATAATCAATGCTACTGATGTTACTTCATCCCATGAGAACTCACGAAAGGGCCAATAAAGTCAATACCCCAACATCAAATAACTCAATCACAGAAGGGTTAGAGGGAGCTCGCTTCTTGAAATACCCAAATCCACGTTGACATTGTACATGCTTTCGCAAACCATGAGCATCTTGATTGAGAGTGGCCAATAGTAAACCACATGCCAATATTTTGTGAGCCGGTTCGGATACAACGGTGATGTCCGCCAACAGGTGAGGAATGGCATGCTTCCAAACACTAACTTCAATTCTGGAACACAACGCCGAAAAGCCCGTCGGCACAACTCCTATACAAGTATGGTTCATCCCAAAAGAAAATTCTTCCAAATCGTAAATGAACTTTTTTCTTTGATGAAAGGACCACGTCTGTTGGAAACAATATCCACTAGCCAGATAGTTCGCAAAATCTTGTGAAAACCAGGAATCAAGGTTCTTGTGAGACAGCCAAGAATGTTTCATCGGGGAAAGTATCATCATGTCAGTCATTATCCCCTAACTTCTCATAGCTTCATCCTCTAGAGAGGGAGACCAATAATGATCAGCAACTTGATTTCAGGTCCTTTCTATCAAGCACTTCAAAGTCAATTCTATGCAGGCAGAAGCAGTAATGACCCAGCGAATCAATCAACCTTGGTGTCACAGCCTTTTTCGCCATCAAATACTATCAATGCTGATGATCATGGTCAGTATGAACATAACTATGGGTGCCTAGCAAATAGGAGCGACATTTCTCAAAAGCAAACACTACTGCTAGGAGTTTTGCTCAGTCCACGTTCTGTAGTTCTTATGAGCTTATTAAGGGCTTTACTAGACTAGTAAATCGGGGGTGGAAGGGGATTTTGTTTTCCCTTGTCCAGTTACTACACCAAGAGCTACCCCCACTAGCATCGCCATTACCTAATGGGATGCTCCAATCCGGGGAAATAATGGATAGTGCAGACACCAATTTGCTTTGCGTTACCGAATGCTTAAGAAAGATCATCAAACAAATTCTACAAGTCTTCTCCAAGTTTGCACAATGGGTTGCAATCTTTGGAAACGTCTTGATGAAATCTTCGGTTTGAAAAAAACTGCATGCCCAGGAAAGCTTCTCACACCTTCATAGAGATTGGTTGGGGCAGTTCTCTATTACCTCAACTTTAGCTCGATCAACCTCTATGCCCCTTTTTGAAAATGCGATGACCACACAATACCTCTTTACCATTGAATGACACTTTTCCAGTTTAGTGTGTTTACCAAATTGCAGTCTTTACATCTCTTAGAAACCTCAGATAAATTGTGTAAGCACCGCTCGAATGAATCAACCACCACCGAAAATCTTCCATACCAAACCTCTATAGTTCTCCACCAGTCAGAAACAATATGACATCATACAATCTCTGAAAGGTTGTGGAGGGTGCATTGCCAACCAAATGGCAGTCTTATGAACGCAACAAGTCCAATATGGACAAGTTGAAAGTGGTTTTCTCTTGATCTTCTGGTGCAATAGAAATTGATTATACCCCGAATAACCCATCAAGAAAAACAATACCACCCTTTTACCGGCAAGTTCTATCCAACATCTGAGCCATGAAGGGCCTGGGAAATGGTCTTTTTTCAGTGCCATGGTTCAGGTTACGATAATCCATACACACCCGCCATTCCAGTAACCGGTCTTCATTGGAACAAGTTCTTCTTTCGTTGGGGACCACAGTCACTCCCCCTTGCTTGGTACACACTGAACCTGGTGCCTACCCAACTACTATGGCGATTGGATAGATTACTCCAAGACATCACAACCACTTGATATTCTTCTGGCAAACATCTTGCAAGGAGGATCAAGCGTCTCTGGTGCTCAATACTCGGGTTATGATCAGCATATGAGTTAAATTTTTAGAGACCAAATACAGGAGGGTCCCAATAATGTCCGCAATGGTCCACTCAATGGCTATTTTGAACCTTTTTAAGTACCTTCACCAACTCTGAACCTGTTGTTCATCCAAGTCATGATTGCAATGATTACCGGTAAATGTCACCATCTTCCTAAGAATCATACCTAAGATGAGATGGAGAGCTTTAATTAAATTTTGGAGCTTCCTCTATAGATGGTGTGCTGGGTGGGGACTCGCGATCTCAATATCAAGCTCAACTTCTTCGTTTTATTAAACGAAACACAACTGGTCAAGAGCCGCGACTAAATGACTCATACTCTTCTCAAATGCAATTGCCTAGCAAAGTTCATTATCACTGACGCTAATGCTTGAACCTAGACTTCTTCGATTGTGTCTCAAATGTTCTCACCTGTTGTAGAATTATAGCAGATGCCGATGGAGCCGAACCACTTGCCTCATGGACTACAAAAACATAAGGTCCTTCATCATTGTTCAACGAAATTTATTTGCCATTTCATGTCTACTAAGGTGGCTCTTCCCGGAGAACGAATGGCCCTCACAAGATAATGGGCACTTAAAACGAGCCCCGCAATCAAGAATAACAAAATCTGCTGGAAATATGAAGACTCCACTTTTACTAGCAATCGTGGAGTATCCCTAAGGTCGTTTTATGTTCGACAGCAATCAGTAGGAATCACAGGGGGGAGTGGGTCACCCAAACCCAACTCTTGTAAAATCGAGAGGGGCATGATTGAGATTTATTCTTTGCCCCCAGATCACTAGTGCTTTCGCCAATTGTAATGGCCCGATTGTACAAGCGAATAGAAAAGCACACGGATCTTCTTTCTTTGGACCGGAGATTGTAGCAAATAGCCACTACAATGCTGTCGCATTCTATCATCATCCTCAAAAAAGTGAAGAATCTTTTCTTTGTAACAACAACTTTCATTAATTCTGGCGTAACCGGGCATTTGTTTCAAAGCTTCTATCCAAAGGACATTGATTAGAAAGTGCTATCAACATTGTTATAAAAGCCGCGGCATTTAACCATCACAGTCTGTTTCACTAACTCTAAAGGAAATGGGGGTGGTGGCATAGGAATTGGAGTTACCTTTTTAGGCCTTCACATTATTGTAAAGTGTTATCCCCTAATTTCAGCATTCAACTTCTACCATTTATCAGATTCTGTTGTTCACCTATTATACAGATGGGCATAGGTGGATCAATGGTTTGCTACCCCGCGAGTAGTAATTGCCATCAATGTCCTAGCTTTTCAGATTTGGGACAGTGCTGCTAGGACAGAGTGCCGGTTTACCGGTTGTCCCAGTGCAGATAATTGGCCAATGTAACTTCAAGGTGCTTAATTGATATTGCATGGGTATCAACTTTTTGCACAATACCTAGCTCAAATCATTTTCTATCTCTGTATTGTGATCACACAGAATCGACTCCCCTCATTTTAGTTGAAACCTGTCCTCAACTCGTGGACATTGACTACCTCTTCCAGCCTAGAGTAATTACCGATTTGAGGAGGACATAGGGTCCATTCTGTCAGGTCTATTACATAGTTACCCCTGTTGAAGTTGTCTGTCGCGATTGTAGTTTTCCATCGCTAACATAATGACCATAGCGATTGTAGTTACCATAGTTCCGACCGTGGTTCCTTGACTTGGCGCCACTTACCTGATTTGAGCCTTGGGGCTGGGTCGGAAACCCCCCATTGTCATTACTGCAATAGGAATCCTCATCCAAATAACATCATCGATTGGAGGTTGTGGTGTAGCAAGTAGTTGACCTGCATTAACTTTTTCTGCACCCCAAGTGACATTTTTAGCTACCAACCCAAGCTAGTTCTCATTTGAGCCTTTTCTTCACGAATATCATCTGTGGAAGGGTTGTGAGTGGACTGCCTGCAAGGTGTTTCTCCCTGTAATTCAGATTTTCTAGTACTCAAGCTTGTCTTCCGGAGAGATTTTTTCTAAGTTCCGCGATCTCAGCAAAGGACATTCTTCCATACGATTCCCACAGGGCCTATAGTGGTCCACTACACGCATTGTTGTTTCATCTTTTCCCTGGAAAAGACAGGATCCTTTCAGTGATCATCATCTTACGGTGATTTGGCCACTTCTCAGAATGAGGGTGAATCTATCCCAAGAAACTACTAAATGAATCTCATCGGTAGTGCCAAAAGTAGTATTCACCCTTGTCTTTGGTTCGTTTCATTGGAGACCCGGATATAGTAGCGTGCAAGGAAGGAAAATACATCCGTTGCATTCCAAGTAAAGATGAGAGTTGTTATGGGGATAGGTGAACCAAATAGCGCCTCTCCGTCAGTGAGAGAGGAAAAACTCTGGGCCCTATCACATCTAGATCCATCAGGCCTCACCCCACACAAATTTTACACACGGCCCAACCTAGTATATGGGATAGGATCTCATCAAGGTAGCCATGAAAACAAACCTCTGCAAGTGAGCATTTGCCTCAGACTACTAGTTACAAACAAAGGTGGGCCTGTGGGGTAGAGTGGGCAAAAACCGTGGGCCCCATCCGATCTCTATGTTATCATGCCTTGTAGTAGCCTGGGGCCGTGGAGCAGGATTCGTCCCCTTGTTGATGTTCACCGAGCAGCGGTGGGTAACATCGACCCTATGAGCATAACCGGAGATGGATGTTCTGGTTGGGCCATCATCATTGATTCCCAAATACGATTCATGTTTCGCAGTGTACGCTCAACTCGTGATCGTAGGGGTGGAAACAATGGTTCTCTCCCTCTCCGTGTATTGGCATACAAGGAGATAGTTCGAAAAGAGATCCAAAAAAAAAAACAAAGTAAAATCAAGAAAATATCAACCTAAAACTATAGTAATAAGTAAAAATAATCTAAAAGCTAGATTCCGGCAACGGCTCGCCAAAATTTGATACGCTCAAAATGTACTATCAAATGAGAAGTAAAGCTCGGTCGCGTTCAAGTCATAAACCCAACTAGTGAGGTTGGGATCGTTCCCACGAGGAAAACTAGTTTTTAGACTAAAAATTTTGTAACTTGTTATTACGATTGTTGGTGATAACTTCCTTAGAAAGTAAAAACATCAAAAATGTTACATAGGGGGGTTTGTATTTCCTAATAAGTAAAAAGAACTAATAAATTGAAAGAGACACTTAAAAGCTTTTAATGGTTGGGTTTTAACAATTAATCAAAAGTAACTAGGGTTGACGTGTTGTCCCCACGGTTCATAACTTGATAACTCTAACTAAACAATTCTTTCATAGTATCTTGCAGCAAGTGAAGTTATGTATTACGAAATCTTGGTCCGGCATCTAGAAAATCTCACTCGCACATTGGTCCGGCTACGTGTGTTTACGTTCCTAACACCATTATCGTTACCCATATAAGCAGGTATTCGATACTTTGAATAAGTTAACTAAGATGTACGAATCAATTATGCCCCACCCCGTATAGATAGTATACACTAAAATATATTGGTATAATTCTTTTCCTATATCTACTCTTGGTCCGGAAGTAGCCATTTATTAAGGCGATGAGTTCTAAATGATCATCCGTTTTAAAAAGAATGCTAAGTGAAAGAAGTTATTGATAAATGCAAGACACTATTCAGAATTGTTATTTGAGGCTAGGGTTTGAGGGTTTATCTTCATATTTGCCATATGGTTCCCCAACCTAGTTATGGGAGTTTTTAGGTTACTCATCACCTAAACACAATATTTATTATTCAAATAAGAAAGAAGAATTAGGTATATTATTCAATGAGAAAAGAAAGATAAAGTCCACAAAGATTGCTTGATTATAACCAAAAATTACTTGTAAAATCTTCCAAAGAATAAACACTAATCAATAAATTCTAATAATAATAGAGTTCTAATATTGTAGAGTCGAACTCTTCAGGTGTCTAACCTCAAAATGAGGTTTTTTGAAATATTTATAAAGATACCAAAAAACTATTAAAAACAAGAATTCTAATTACTGGAAATCTGCCAACGCGGGCTGGGTGACGGATGCACACGCAACGGACGCGTGGTCATACGACGTGGTGGACTCCGTCGTCCCCTACTTGGTCCTTTCTTCTGCTCTTCTTATTCCCCTCAACGTCAAGTGTGACGGACGTCATAGGGACATACGGTCGTCGAGGGTCTCGTTTCAAAAGACTTCAACTCTGGGCATTGGGTACGGGATCACTTCTTGATTTCTTTCACGACGAACCTGCAGGAGGGGACCGTCAGGCCAGAAGGACCGTCACAGCTTCGTAATCCCACATTTGTCTCAGATCTTCCCTATCTTCTTCAGCGCGTCTCTACACTGCCACGACGGACCGTCACAGGCATGACGGACGTAATAAGCTCCGTAGGTGGTCTCTTTGATTTTATATCAAAATCTCCGCATTTGGCCTGGACAAATTTCCTGCAAAACAAAGAGAAACTTGTATAAAATTAGCACCAAAAAAGGCCTTTGTGGACCAACTAAACTTCAGGAACGTATTAATACGTGAAGCAACGGGATTCGGAAACCAAGGGGATAGGCACAACCTAGGCTGTATTCCCGCTTCTAGATTCGGGATTCATGGAGGAGGAACCCTTCACTTTTGTGGCATAAGGTGCTGAAGATCCAAAAGTTCTTTATAGATTGAGGTTTTCAAAGTGGGAGATGTAGGGTGGGGACCCTAGGGAGAAGAAAGCGAAGTTGCAGTTACCAAATCAAGGATAGGCCTCAAGTGTGGTCGGATTGATGCAGTAATTCAAAGGAGGTTCTGAAGGTTTTTTCCCTAGAGTTTGCAGGGAGAAGAAGATGGTTGAATTCGTGGAACCTTCGTCAAGGGGGATGAGTGTGCAAGAATACTCTCTCAAATTCACCAACTCTCTATGTATTGCCCAAGCATGGTTAGCAAACCCTAGGTAGGAATGAACAAATTTGTGATAGCAATGTCTAGAGTGCGTGAAGAAAAGAAGAGTGTCATTATGCAATTTTCGTAATGACAGGATATCTCTGGATCATTGGTCTATTTGCACAAACACACTGCGGGACTGCCCTTAACCATCAGATCAGAGGAGGAAGAGTCCAATCAGGCTTCCCTAGATTCCTAATCTCAAAGACGAAACATCCTATGGGATGAGATTAGGGAAGGATAACTAATCTAGATTTGAGGTCTTGTAAGTCTTAAACTCTTTATTATTGGTTCTTTTATTTTTATGGAAAGAGGTCGTATATGATTTTATAGTTCATATGATCATGTCATCTTGATGAATTGCTCAAAGAATGGAATTTTTAAAATTTTGAGTATGATTGGAAGTGTTAAAGTGAACCTTATTGTGAAATTTTTGATTTTTGAAAAGAATTTGTTTGTCTTGAATTTAAGTGTAAATGTGTGCAAAAGTATTGAATATGAGCATGTTTAATGTTGGAGAAGGTAGTTCATCCATAGGAGAAGGGCAAGTGTGAGTTTTTAAAATTTTGAAGTTTACAAGAGTTGTCTATGTTGCTAAGTGTTTGAAAGTGTAAAATGATGCTCCTTGTTAGTTGATGATTTATTTTGAGTGTGTTGATCATGATTTTAATGTGTTATGTTAAGCTAAGTGATTCCTTGTTGTTTTTGATGTTTTAGTGTCATTCGAGGACGAATGTTATTCCAATTGGAGGAGAATGTGATGCCCTAAAATGACCTAAGGTGAAATAGATATTCGTGGTTCTTTCGAGTTAATTTTAAGCTAAAGTGAGTTAATTTAGTTTTCTTAGGCAGTGTGTGAATTTTTGTTAAGTTTAAAGGTCAAACGTCGATGACGTTTCGAAGATATGCGTGTAGAATAGAATGTGTTCTACTGCGTCTGATTGTGTTTGAGTGAGTTTTACGGTTCTTTTTCTGTTAAACTGATGTGGGAGTTATAAGACATAGAATAATTCAGTTAGAGGTTTAACTTCTGGAATGACCCCCCTAGGACACAAGGGACCTTATAGAAGGGCCCAAGACATGGACCAACAACTGCCAAAGAACATGCTCAATCGACGCAGGGCAGTCACAGGGCGTAGGCCCAAGACACCCCATCGAACTGGGGGGAATCGTCCATAGTGGGCAAGAGTACATCCCTCTTTGATGAAGCTCTGAAGCCATCGATGCCCAGCAGAACGGGTCGTCGACTCATCGACTCCCAATAGCTTGGGTCGTCGATTGACTACTTCCAAAAGCTGTTGAAGTTTCTGCTAAGTTGGGGTGATTTGTGTAAATTCACCCCAAGTATTTTAAAACCTAGGTCAATATTTTTAGTGTTTTTAAGTTATATTAAGTTTGTTTTAAGCTCTAGACGTAGACAAGACCCCTCACTTCAAATATTAAAACTCTCTCTCTAAAGAAGACTCTCTCAAAGTCACCTTTGGAGATATGACTCAAGGAGGTCAATAAGGGATGGTTTGCACGTGTGTCTTCATAAACATTAGTGGGTTTACTTCTCTTTGAGGTATGGTATCCATTCTTTAACCCTCTTCCATTCAAGGAGTCATTTCCAAAATATTTCTAAAAGGGTGTCAAAACTCAAATTCCTTCTATCTTTTGTTTTAAGCTTGCGTCTCTTGTTACAGTATTATAAATGGTTTTAAATGTGTCTTATTTATAGTATGATGGAAATTGCTGTTTTCATGTTAAAACCCTAAGTAACAAATTGTATATGAATATTCCAACTTTTAGATTTGAGTTGGTTAAATGAGCATGTTGGGTAATGACAAGAAATTTGTTTCTTATGCTATTATTTTGGGTTTTGATAATGCGCCTAAGGGCTTATTATGATGAAATAGTAAGAATTTATTATAGGAGATGTGACTTGCTTAGGTAAATTGTGAGTTCTTTGTATTGTTTAGTTATTATTAGAAATTGGTCTCTTGACGGGTATGTTCCCCATTGGTGGCCCGGTGTGTTGTTTATTTCATATGAAACTAATATTACTTTAGCTGGATTGATTATTGGTTTTGAAGGCTACATGGGTGAAATGAAATGAAGATGAAATTGATACTGAGGTCTTGCATTATGTCTTGTGAAGTTTGAATTGTATGTGTGACCTACGTAATAGTCTAATGGAAGTATATGATTATGTGAAGCTTGAAGAAGGTGTTTTGATGAATGAAGGTCAAAGCATTGATAGAACTTGATTATAAATGAATTTCTTCTACACGCAAGGGTGCTCACATGTACACACACATACAGACAAAAAATTGAACTATGAAGTCAAGTGAGTAAAGAGGGGAGTCGTGGGGTGTGGACACTCTTCCGTGATTGAGATGAATGTTTAGTAGACAACCCCTTATTTCCTATGACGATATCTAAGATTAGTTTGGAGGATGAATGCCTCATGAGTTGATATGTGGATCAATATTATCCTTGCATATATTTTATAATGTTTAGAAGCGTTGTAGAGTTAAGCATAGCACCTAGTGGATTGAAAGGGAGGTTATTACACTTTTTGTGTGATAGATGTTGTATTTCCAAGTACATTTTCGATGAGTCCTCCTCGTTACTAAGATTTTGTATGTTAGTTATTAGCAATTGTCCATTAATCCTTAACTATCGGCCGCATAGGTGTAGTTGTAGTTCTCATGGTCTTGGTCAATTAGCTAAATTCACACCAAAATAATTGATTTTAAATGGCTTATCATGTTTATTAGTGATGTTTTGACTGAATATCGTGAAGTGTCATCCAATAGAAAAACCATCGGAGCACTAAGTGGAGAGAGTAGTATAGGGATGCTCTTCTCACTTGCTTTAGTTTAAACCTTACCTCTTTTCTAGGAGAAAGAGCATTTCATGAAATCGTGTGAAATGCGTCATAGGTTGGTGGTATGGATGAGTATTCGGAATTGCTTCAGTTAATGGAAAAATCAGTAGGGATCATAAATGGGAGTGGTAGTATGGGATGCTACTCACACATTGCACATTTAGTGGGAACTATATTTTCCATGAGTATGTGGACATGCTATCCAAGGGCTTGGATTGAATTCCAAAATACGTAAGCCTAAGATTTGGGGGTTTAAAGGGTCGCTTTGGTTTGGGTGCCTAAGCGGGTGTTATGGATGATACATTTTTGGCTATCTTAATAAATCTTGAGAGCCTTGGATTAGGAAGCTTCAAGGACAAACGGGGTCGTTAATATGAATGGGACTGGCCATTAACTGTAATAAGGCTTTCACTTTATAAGTGGTCAAAAACATTCAATGTAATGTTTTTATGTATGTTGAAGTTTTGGGAAGTTCACTATAAATGCCTCTTGTGGTTGAAAATTGCCGTGAGTGCTTCTCTATGTTTTTTTAAATGAAGGTTCTTATTGAGTTATGTTACTTAAATTCCTAATATTATTACTTATTGGAATGAAATGTTATTTTACTAAATGTCCATTTCACATGTTTTATGCAAGGTCAATATTTACTCATTAACATTATTTTACTAACCCCCATAATTTTGTAAACTCTACACGTATAGGTTGAAGATTTTAGGCAAGCGTGGGAGGAAAATTCACTCAATAAAGAATGGGTATGTTCTATATATCGAGGACTTGTCTATTGTGTTCCTAGTTTAATATTAAGGACTTAATATGTATTTGATTTTCAATGAAAACGGCTTTGTCCCGAAGATATTATATGTCGTGTCTTAATTTTTCTTTGTGACGACGAGACTTCCTAAGTATTTATGAAAGATTTCCTTTTTATTAATTTATTCGTGAAAATTTTTAATTTCGCACTAGGTTTCATGTCTTATGTAATGAATGCTAGTTAAAGGTCTTGTACAAGACTTTAAAGGGTAAAGTACGCCTTGCCACGAACCAAGGGTTCTCTCTAACTTCTAGGGGGTACTTTTGGGTCGTGACAACTTGACCCCGGTGCTACTTTATCATTTTTAACTCCTCTAGTAGCTAAAAAGTTTATTGTTCTACCGATATTCTGATTGAACAATTTTTGGTTAGAACCCTGGTGGCTGCTCCATTCTGGCTAGAAGGAATCCTTTAGAGTTTCATATATTTTTCCAAAAAGTATACAGGGGTGATTCGGTAGAACTGGATTCTGGTTTTGATTTGATGTCATTTTTAATGGCTTGGTTGCAATGCTTTTTTGCTTTTATATTGTCGAACAAGAGTGATTAATTTCATTTTTCCTAATGAACCTATCTTAGAGTGGAAGAGGGGTCACTCAATTCCTGGAGGTCATGTCATTTCTTGTCTAAAAGCTTCTAAAATGATCTCTAAGGTGTATCTTTACTATATTTTGATGGTGAAAGATCCTGAGTCCAACATTCCTCCTATAGAGTCAGTCCCCGTAGTGAAGGGATTTTCGGAAGTCTTTTCGGATGACTCTCCCAAAATTCCTGCCGAGTGAGAAATAGAATTTGGTATTTACTTACCACCAGACATGAATCCCATTTAAATCCCTCCTTACCGGATGACAACAACAAAGTTGAAAGAGCTAAACCTTTAACTCAAAGACTTAGTAGATAAGGGTATTATTCAATCTAGTATTTCACTATGCAGAGCCTTGGTTTTGTTTTTTTTAAAAGAAGGATGGGTCCCTTATTATGTACTTTGATTATCGTCTACTCAATAAGGTCACCATTAACAACAAGTATCATCTTCCTTTGATTGACGACTTGTTTGATCAACTCCAAGGGGAAATCTACTTTTCTAAAATTGATTTGAGGTCGAGGTTTCACTGACTTTGGGTGATAGGTTAGGATGTACATAAAACAACATTCTGAACTAGGTGTGGTCATTATGAGTTCCTGGTGAAGTCCTTACGAATACCCCATCGGCTTTAGTAAAATTATTAATAGAGTGTTCCATGATTACATAAATCCCTTTGTGATTGTCTTCATGTACGACATTTTGGTATATTTGAAGAATGAGGGTGAAAATATGAACCATTTGAGGGTGGTATTACAAGTCCCTAAGGATCACCAACTATTTGGAAAGTATAGTAAATGTGAGTTTTGGTTAAGATTGGTGGCGTTTCTTGGTCATATTATCTCAAGTGAGGGTATAGAGGTCGACCCAAAGAAAATCAAAGCGGTTAAGAATTGTCCTAGACCTTTGACCCCAACAAATATTAGAAGTTTCTTTGGTTTTGCCAGGTATCATAGGATATTTGTGATGAATTTGCGTCCATTTCTTCTCCTTTGACATTTTAAACCCAAAATTGTATAACATTAGAGTGGTTGGAGGCATGTTAAAGGGGCTTCATAATTTTGAAAAATAAGCTTACCTCCGCTCCGTGTTGACTTTACCGGAGGTTACCAAGGGTTTTGTGTTATATTGTGTCGCTTCCCGAATGGGTTTGGGTTGTGTCCTAATGCAACAGGGGAAGGTTTTAGCCTATGCCTCTAGAAAACTCAAGGTGCATGAGAAGAATTATGCAGCTCATGAACTTGAATTAATTGTCGTAGTGTTTACTTTAAACATATGGAGGTATTACTTGTATGGTGTTCATGTGGATGTGTATACCGACCATAAGAGTCTTCAATATTTTTTCACTCAAAAGTAGTTAAATGTCTGACAAAGAAGATGGTTGGAATTATTGAAAGAATAAGACCTGGGTGATATCTAACACCCTAGCAAGGACAATGTGGCCGCAGATGCTGTAAGCCGTATGACCATGGGTAGTGTGTCTCATGTGGAAGAAGGTAAGAAAGACCTAGTGAAGAATGTTCATAGGTTAGTTTGAGTGGGTGTTCAGTTGGAAGATTCCCCTAATGGTTGTTTTATGCTTTAGAATAACTCTGACTCATCTTTAGTGGTTGAGATGAAGTCTAAGTAACATCTTGATCCGCTATTGATGGGGTTGAAGAATTTGTTACTTAGTAAGTTCAATTGGTCATTCTCCCAAGGGGGATGGTTTTTTTAGGTACTAAGGTAGGTTGTGTGTACCAGATGATGGTGATTTGAAGGGAAATATTTTCGAAGAGGCTTATGGTTCCTGATATGTTTTTCATCCGGGAGCCACCAAAATGTATCGTAACCTTAGAGAGGTATATTGGTGGAATGACTAGAATAGGGACATAATGGAGTTTGTAGCTAAGTGTCCAAATTGCCAACAATTTAAAGCCTAGCAACTAAAGCCGAGTGGTGTTACTCAAATAATGGATGTTCTTACTTGGTAGTGTGAAGAAATTATAACGGACTTATGTTGTTGCCTACGAAGCCGAGGAAAACATTCACAATTTGGGTTTATAGTATATATATTGACAGAAAAATCCACCACTTTATCCGGTGAGTCTATTATTGGCGGAAGATAAGATTATTGCAACTCAAATATACATTGATGAGATAGTGAGCTTACATGGAATCTCTTTGTCCATCATATCGAATAGAGGTGTACAATTCAATTATCGGTTTTGGAGGTATTTTTAAAAAGGCTTGGGTACTCAAGTGAAACAAAGCACCGCTTTTCATCCCCAAATGGAAGGTCAAGAGGAATGTACTATTCAAACCCTAGAAGACATGTTAAGAGCTTATGTGATATATTTTAAAGGTTATTGTGACAATCACTTACCGTTGATTGATGTCTCCTATAATAATAGCTACCATTTGAGTATATTCATGGTATATTTTGAAGCACATTATGGTAGGCGATGTAGGTCTCCGGTTGGGTGGTTTGATGTTGGTCAGTCTTAACTCCTTGGTCTTGAAAAATCTATGAAGACTTGGAGAAGGTTCGGGTGATATGGTGTATTTGAAAATTTCACCTATGAAAGAGGTGATGATATTCGGAAAAAGGGGAAGCTAAGTCCCCGGTATGTTGGTCCTTAAGAGGTTTTGCAACGGGTCGAAAATGTTGCATATTAGTTAAAACTACCTAATAAACTAGCTTCAGTTCATCCAGTATTTCATGTATCTATGCTTAATAAGTGTACTGGCGACCCCGTATCCATTCTCCCCATTGAAGGGTTGAGTGAGATCCTTTCCTACAAAGAGGTTCCTATGGAGTTCTAGATCGCCAAATCAAGAATTTGAGAAACAAAAAGGTGGGCTCTGTAAAACTCCTATGGTGAAACCACCAAGTTGAGGGAGCAACATGGGAGGATGAGGTCGACATGAAGTCCCGTTATCCTCATATTTTCCGCAAAATTCTTGCCAATGTTAAGGTTTGTAATAATCCTCTTAAAATTATAAACAAATTTGAATTTTGCCTGTTTTTCTAAAATATGCATATTTATGGTGGAGGTTCATGCTAAAACAAGTTTTCATGTGAAAATACTCTTTTGCTTACTTGAACTTATTTGTGTTGTTTATTATTGCATTCATAAAATAATATTGAGTATGTTAATGTGTTTTGAAAGAAGGTTGACAAAAGTGATTTAATGATCATGTTGAGCACATATTGGTATTGAGAAGTTAGTTCCTTTTTTTATTATGATGCTCTTATAGGTGGTAAATTTTGATTTAAGTTGCTATGCGTAAATGACATGTTTGGGTGTTGGATGGAGTTGTGAATTAGTCCTTTGATTTGTAACTGGTGTTGTTTATGTTGTTGTTGGCTGGGCTGCTAGCATTGAGTCTCCAAATTTCCCCTAAAAAGATTTTTACTGTCATTTGGGGACGAATGTTCCTTGGTGGGAAATAATATAACACTCCGAAAGTATGACCTAATATAGAGCCTCACATTATGAACCAAGACTTGATACACTATTTATAGGCCTAAAATAATGCATTTAAAACATTTAGGAAGTGTTAGAGTAAAAACATTAAAAACCGACAATGACTTCCGGTGAATTGTGAAATGTGCAGTAGTAGAGATGGAAAAACATGTTAAATATATAAAATAAAGTGTTTAGGGTCGAAACGTCTAGGTATGACTCCCCAAGGACTACCTCAAGGGTCGTTGAGGAGAACACTTCCTTTTGGACCCAAAAGCTGTCAATTGACAGTGTGCAACCACGAGCCAAGCGATGAGCCGTCATTTGATCAAATATCCATCGACGGCCTCGTGGGTTGAAACATAGTCAATTGCACAAGATGGTCCAAAAGATCAGTCTCTGTCTCAAACAATGACCAACAGTATGGGGCCGTCTATGGGACTACGGGGCGTAGGTCGGAGGTTCGTGGTTTGGGTTTTTGTTTCACTATGAAGTTTTAAGTTATGTGAATTAATTACTTTGTTATGTAGGTGATTAATTAAGGTTTAGGGGTTGTTAATTAAGTTAGTTGAAGGACTATATCAGACCTAAACCTCATTACACTAACCTAACACCCCACAATTCCAAAACACAAATTCTCTCCAACTTCTCTCTTCTTTCTCTCTCTATTGCAGGACCATATTGAAGAAAAATTCAAATCTTGAGAAGGACTTAAATACTTACCTTTTTCTCCATAAAAACATTAAAAAATCCTACGATATGGAATCTCTTTATTATTGGGATTTCTTTCCACAAGAGGCTCTTCAAAATTGATTTAAAAAAGATGTCAAAAACATGGGTTTCATTCTAATTACAAAATTGATCTTTCAAATTGAGTTGATATTTATTTATTTTTTCATTAGTGATATATTATGAATATATATTGATTAATTGTTGTAGTTCTTAGTCCTTGAACTAGTTCTATGATAGAAACTATTAATTTTGAATCCTTTACCTTAATTCTAGCTAGGAATTAGACTTGTAGATTATTAGAGTTGTCGGAATTGTATATGTTATTGTTTAATTCACTATAATATGATGATGATAAGTCAATTATTGAATATTTGTGATGAATTGAGGGTGATTTTCTTGATGAACGCCATGCAGGCTAGTTGGTAAGACTTTGTGATCTTGAACTCATTACTTCAATAATGATGGGCTATATTTGGTGATCATTTTGTGCAATTGGAGTAATATATGTGATTATATTAAGAAGATGTATGATAATCATGATTAATTGTCTTGACTATATTAATTGAGATCATGTTAAGGGTATGATGTTACAAGGTTGAATGTGAACCACTTGTGTGCCTTAATATAATATGATTATGATGTGTTGATCTCACGATTGAAGGAGTTATATGAAAGGACATTCTCCTGCAATACCTAATGAGATAATGACATGATATACAAGGGGTTAGTCTCGTATGGCTTATACTAAGCTATGATTATTAAGAATGACTTCAAAAAATTTCAAAAGGGGACTTTAGCTTAGAACGAAGTGACTTGAAATGAAGAGTTGTATGACTCCCCATAAAAGAGCAGAGTCACCAACATTATCATGAGATGGGGTTCTAATTTCTAATGGTCATTGTAGAGCGTTTTTCAAGAGATATCTCCCGTTCCTTAACTATTTGCCCTGACATGGAATATAGCTAGTGATACCCTAGACTGCTTTGTTCTGGTTTGGTTTCTACGTGGTAAGTAACACCTTATTCGATGTGGGGTTTCATGACATCGGATTCCATGTTTATCTCACATATTGTATTTTCGGTTAAGACGATTGTTCCCGAATGTAAAATGAAAGTAATAAAGTGAACACTAACTAGGGTTACTTAAGGTGTTCTACTTAGTGTAGGTAAGGGTATGGGACACAACATATACATGGAAAAAGTTTCCCTTGAGGGAAGTCTTAGGAGGATGCTCTTATGTAATCATGATGCTATATGATATTAGTCTCATTGATGAATATGCTATTGTTCTAAATTCATATACATGATGAAGCACATGCATTATTTGAAGATATATGAAATTTTGACATTAGTTTATTTATTATGTGGTATTATGGGACTTCACATAAAACATGCACGTTACTGGGAAGGGGTTGGGAGTAAGGGTCTTGTGTGATGGATGTTATGAACTTTTTGTTTACCATAGAACTGAATGTTAGTATGACCTTTTGTTGAAATGTGGCTTATAGATCTTTATAGATACCATTAGTGTAGATATGAATTAATGTGATAATATCCAGGGTGAATTGGAATTTAATTCATGATAATGGTCTTGTGTTGAATATGGAATTGCTTGAGTATATTGTTCTATTCGATTATACTTTCTTCATTCTGCATTTTAGGCTTTTGAAAGTGATCCTTAGCTGGTTTTGAATAAAATGTCAGTTAAGAAAGATTTAATGGTTTTAGGTGCATAGTTGCCATGATTGACATGTGGGTGTACTAACCATATTCTTCCCTTTACCAAACAATGAGGTTCGGGTTAGCTTTACTTCCTAATTGAGTATAAAGTCTCTTTCAAGAAGACATGAACATGTTACAAAGTTGTGGTAGGTACTCTAGTTTAGGAATGGGACCACATGTTGAGTGGAAAGGGGGGTTTTTTTCCCCCATATAGTCACAGTGCTATACTCTTAAAGGCATTCATTTCTTTCCTATTTATGAAGACGTTTGTTGTAAGTCCTTTGTGGAAACTATGAATTTATGTGAGGGCTATGCCGAATTTTCTACTTTTATTTAGATGGTTAAATGTGAGACGGTGTTTCCATACCAAATCATATTATGTTGGTTATGTTGCGTAAACGAGAAGCCTATGTATTGCTTATATGAGAAAATCTAGGAAACCCATATTTATCTATGTGGAGATCTATGTAACCCAAGATATAAAAAGTTTTAATTTTCCGCAATTTAACATATGATATGTTATGAAGATGCTAAGAAGATTGTCTAAGTCCTCTTCGAGGACGACGATGCTGGTTACGTTTAGTCTATGCTCCACGATTGTGACAAGGAGAGTCTTCACTCATTGGTCCTGAGATAAGCTATGAGGCCTTGGAAAAGGTTTGGATGATAATGGATAGGTTGAAAACAGCCTATACTCGGCAAAAGTCTTATGACGACAATCAAAGGAGAGACCTTGAATTTAAAGTAGGTCATTTGGTCTACTAGAAGATTTAACCCATGAAAGGGGTGATAAGATTTGGTAGAAAGGGAAACCTTTATCCTTGGTATGTGGGTGATTATGAGATAGTGAAACGGGTTGGGAAGGTTGCATATGAATTAAGTTATCATGTGAACTAGCCCCAATTCTTCCTGTATTTCATGTCTCTATGATGAAGAAATTATCGGAGAACACGTATCATTATCCGATTGAAGGTTGAAGTGCGGAACCTTTCTTATGAAGAGGTTTTAGTTTTGTTAGTGTTGAATTCTAGACGCGCATGTACAAAAGTTGAGAACAAAGAGGTGGCCTCCATACAACTACTACGGAGAAGAAAACCACTAGTTAAAGGGCAAATAGGCGGACGAGAGGGCTTGACATGAAGTCCCGTTATTCCGAATATCTTTTCCTCAAAATTCTATACCAAAATTGAGTTAGTACTACTCTTAACGTAAAATGATGGATAATGTTGACTTGTCTTGCTTGGATATATATGCCTATTTTTTAAAGGTTCATTATAAAATGAGTTTTCATGAAAAGATGCTCCTTTTCTTAACTTTCACTTATTTGTGTTGTGTGTATAGTTTCGTTCATTAAATGGTAGTTAGCATGTTACTGTGCCTTGAAAGAAAGTTCACATAAGTGACTATTGATATTTATGTTGAGCTAATGTTGATATTGAGATGGTAGTTCTTTATGTTGTGATGTTGAGCTCTTATATGTCATAAATTTTAAATTGAGTTACTATGTGTAATGTTTTGCCTATATGTTGAATGGAGTTGTGAAGTATTCATATGCGCTGTTACTCATAATTATTGTATGTTATTAATGTTGTTGATTGATTGGGCTGCTAGTATTGAGTCTCATTCTCTCGCTATAAAAGGATTTAGGTGTCATTCGGTGACGAATGTTCCCAAGGGATAATGTAACACTCCGAAATTCAATGACCTTTTCTAGAGCCTCACATGATGAACTAAGACATAAAAAATTGCTTATAAGACTAAAAAATGTTTTGAAACTTATTAGGAAGTGTTAGATTCAAAACGTCAAGAAACAACCATGACGTCTAGAGAATTGTAAAAGATGAGCTATTGTGCCTTGGTGTGTTTCAAGAGCTTTCAGAGTCGGAATTCGATCAAATATGGTAAAAAAATGTTTAACATATTGAAGAGTTTGTTCAGGGTAGAAACTTTGGGTACGTCTTCCGAGGACCACCATAAGGGTCCTCAGAGAGGACCCTAACATTCGACCCTAAAATTGTAATTTGACATTGGCTAAGGACGAACCAAAACGACTAGCCGTCGATTGTAGATTGACATTTAGCCATTTTTGAAAACTTATTGAAAACCAACTCTCTGATCGGAACCACAGACTTCCAGTACGATTCTGTGGTGTGGTCTACGAACCGTAGACGGGGTTTCATCATTTGGAACCCTACAACACTACCAAGTTTTGGTAAAGTTTAGTTTAGTTAATTAATAAGTTAATAAAGTAATTAGGGGTTAAGGGGTCGTTAATTAAGTTAATTGGGGACAATTAAAGAGTTATACTTCATTAAACTAACCTAACACCCCATTATTCCCAAACCCAATTCTCTCAAACTTTTGTCTACTTCCTCTATATTTTTTTGAAAACACCATTGGCAGCCCCCACCTTCCCGGTTCCTCACGGCTTCACGTCCCGATTTCCTCCATCATTCTTCAGGGAGTCTACGGGATTGCAGGCTCCTTCTTCGCCTCTCTTTCCTGCCGGCGTCTCTCCCCCTGTCTTTCAGTGCTGTCTAACCCCGGGGTGTTCTCCCATTCGTGCCTTCGTCTTTCCCTTGCTTGGCTGTTGCTTCCCTCTTCTCTTCTTGCTCGTTCTTCTTCTTTCTTGGTTCCGTGGTTGTCTTTTTCTTCTTTGCCTCCTTTTCGCCCGGCTCCCGTTCACCCCCTTTTCTCTCCCCCCCCCCCCTTCCCCTTTGCCTTGTCTCTGCGTCGGCCTTTTTTAGCCTGATTCTGTTAGTGTTTCTTACCCTCTTCTCTGCTGCTGCTTGCGTGCCTTTCTTGCTGTCTTGTGTCCTGCGGGGCGCTCCTTGCGGCCGCTTGGCGGCTCTGTGTTCAGCCTTTTCTGCTTCTGCGTTTTACTCAATCCTGCTGTTTCTTTTGCTGCTGCTATTCACTTGAGTCGGCTTCTCTCCCTCGCCCCGCACGTTCTCCGATGCTCCTCTGCTGGCCTGTTTGGCTCTGTTCCCTGTGCACTGTGCAAGGGGGGTTGATGATGGGTAGGAGATGCAAGGGTGCAGATAAATTCCCCTTCGGTCTCAAAGCGAGCGCAAAGGCGCCCGACGTGCCCGGGCCCCGAGCCGCGCCGGCGCGCGCGGCGTTGCAAGCCAGAGGCAAGCGCAATAGGGCGCGGAAGGCGGAGGACGCCGCGCGACAGCCAGAAGGCGCGCGGCGGAAGCCGGCGGCGCGCAAGATAAGAGCGGAGCAGGCGGCGCGACGCGGCCGGCCCGCCCACAGAAGCGCGGCAAAAGAAAAAAAGCGGCGCCCGCGCGGCGAGAGTAGGACCAAGAAAGAGAATAAAAGCCGCGCCCGACGGACGCGAACAGCGCCGCCGCAGCGCGCGCCGAGCGTCCGGGGCGCCGCCGCGCATGGCACCGCGGCCGGCCGTGCGACAAAAAGAAGCGAAAAGGAGCGTGCGCGGGCGAGCTGGGCGGGCTCACGGAGGCAGCGGGCGGGGATCGGAGGAGAGAGGCACAAAGGAGGGAGGAGCTGCACGACAGGAGGGGGGGTGGAACGCGAAAGGAAGGGCTTTCAAAAAAGCCGCGCGCGGAGAGGTCAGAGGAGCCGCCGCGCGAGAGGGCGACAGCGCGAAAGCGCGCGGCGGGGGGCGCGCCGCCCGCGCCCGCGCCCGGCCGCGCGCCCCCCCCCGAGGCGCCGCGAGAGCAGCGGGGAAAAAAAGCCGGCCGCGGCGCGAGGGGCGGCGCAGCCGAGGCCCGCCAAAAAAGGCAAGCAGGAAAAGGGCGCCCGCAATAGCGGCTCGGCGCAGCGGGCCAGCGGAGCAGAGCGCGCGCCGGCGGGGCGGCGCCGGCCCGAGGGCGCGGGCGGCCGGGCGCGCGCGGACCCCGTCGCCGCGAGCCGGCGCCGCGGCAAAATGCGAAGCGAAGAGCGAATAAGCGGTCGCGCCGAAAAGGGCGCGCGGCGCGACGGCGGGGCTATTAATCGCAATCTCTCCGATCCTTCTCTATTCTCTGAACATAATATCCCTCTCCCGAGGTCGCGTCATCGGCCTCTATCTCTCTTACTCTTGGCGCTCCAAAATATCTCTACTCCTAAATATCTCTCTCTCTTTTTTCTACCCCTATCACTCTCTCTGTGTTACTTATTATGATAGACAATGATGTGATTGATCTCACTACATGATGGTTGTAATTAAGAATTTCTAGCAAAGGTAATGAGCTAATGACATAATTATACACAAAGGAGTCTCCAATGGACTATATTAAGATATGACGATTATAAAGGCTAAAAGACATTTCAAAAAGGGAAGTTATCTTAGCACCCATCGAACTAGATATAAGAGGTGTCCCTTTGCAATTGTGGAAGTTAGGTTCACAATGGTTCTCATGCAGATGGAGATATAAAGGCAATTGTGCATTAAAGGATTCCAATACATATTTTCTAGTTCACTTGTATTATGTGCCCCCATAGGAAAAACTAGAAAGTGGATCCCACCAGAATGCCATGTCATGTTGTTTGTTCTAAGTTGCAAGTAAGCCCCTTAGTTGGTGTAGGGTTTCATGAAACTGAATTCCATGTTTAGCTCACATGGTCTGTTGTCCGATTAAGGTGATTTTTCCCAAAAGTAAATGAATGATGAAGAAATAAGTGAACACAAAGTACGCCGGTGAGTTTCGGGTAACTACTTAGTGTAGTCGGGGGTACAAACTTTAGAATTACCTGCACAATTACCTTGAGGGGGAGTGTATATGAGGTCTGGTATGGAGTATTTATGTTATAAATGAAATGGTAAATGTTTACTTTACATGATGTTGACTTCATTGATGAACATGATATGGGTCTATGTTTTTATATATGATCATGAATATTCTTGATTTGAAGTTATATGAAATGTAGACTTTGGTTATGGTCTCTTGAATAGTTTACTTGGTTATGTGAGATCATGGGTCTTCACATGAACATTGCTCTTGTAGGATTGGGAGGGCATCGTGAGTAAGGTTCTTATATTCTATGATGTTATGAACTCTAGTAGATGAATTGTGGTTATGACTTTATGTTGAAGCTATTCGTATTGATTTGACTTTATGATGATATTTGACTTGTGTTGGATATGATATTATCTTAAGTGATATTATGATAACTACTCTGTTCTCTTGGTATGTGCAAAAAGTTTGTACCATGACTTAGCATGGTTTTGTTTTTGAACAAAATTTCCTTTTAATCATGATTTCAATGGTTTTACTTAGATATGTTTCCATACTTCGTACATGTTGTTTGTACTAACCCATATTCTTTCCCTTTTTCTAAACTATGTACGCTAGGGCCATTGAGGCATCAAGGTCACTTTGAAGGAATTTCGTACATCTTTCCAAGTTTTTGCTGAGTCCTTTATACAAGGATATTGCCATTCTACTGCTCTAGCTATGATATTGACTATGTCTATATGACACTTGTTCCATCCTTTATCATTTGAGACTATTGTTGTAATCCTATATGTGACATATTGCATAAGTGTAAGTGATATGCTGAATATTGTAATTCTCTATTAGATGGTTTAATGTGAGACTATTATTAGACTATCTTATGGATTGGTTATATTGCATAAATGATAAGTATATGTAAACTTCAATAAGAGAGGAGTCTATGTAATTCTCTATTAGATGGTTTAATGTGAGACTATTATTAGACTATCTTATGGATTGGTTATATTACATAAACGAGAAGTATATATAATCTTCAACAAGAGAGGAGTCTATGTAAACTCCATTTATGATAAGTGAGAACTGTGAGTATAATTAATTTTTAATTTCTGCATTTTCTCGATGTATGATATGTAATGACGAATACTAAGGGGGTGCTCCCTAGTCGTGAAAAATTGGTATCTGAGCATGAGCTCGAGTAATCTTTGGATTGATGTCTCAGTAAACCTCATCTAAGTAAAATCTTGTTCATGGGTGTGAAGCGCTCCAAACTTATGAATGAAAGGCTATGTGATGCTTAGAAAATTCTCACCTCTTTTGTATTCTTGAAAGCCGTGCCTCAAGAGTGGTAACTCTATGTTTCATTTTTATTCTAACCCTTTTACTGTGGTTATAGGCTATAACTACTAGAATGACATCCTCAAGAAGAGTTGAAGAAGATATTTCTAATGCGGGAGTTCCTCCCCAAGACAATCTAGCTCCTTCTCAAGAACATGCTCCACAAGGTGAGCAAGATCCGTTCATTCCTACGGCCATGACGAATGGAGAGATAAGGCCGACTTTCATCAACTTTGTTCAAGACATGAACTATTCAATCTCAAGTCGTAGTTACTCAAGATGAAGCCATGACAGCTCAAGCAAACTGGGTGGTTGGACCCTCTATAAACAAAAATGCTAGTGCCATAGCTTCTCGCTTTAGGGACTTCACAACAATGAACCCTCCAATGATCTTTGGGTCTAATGTGAATTAAAACCCACAAGACATTCTTGATGAGGTATACAAGATCTTTATGGTTATGGCCAGTACAGTGATAATGTAGGCGAAGCTTAGCATAAGATCAAATCAATCTCACGATGTGGCATCCAACTAGATACTCAATGGAGTACAGAGGATTTTAGAGCAGGTCTCATAGTTGGGGAAGAGTCTTTTGGAGGAACCTTTTGATAGGTTCTGCCCAAAGGGAGGAAAACAGAGGAAAAATGGAAACGTTCATCATCTTCGTCAGGAGAATGAGGGTAAAGAGTACAATAGGAAATTCACTATGTTTTCCAAATATGCTCTTTATTTGGTGTCTAATCCTTCAGATTAAATGAGTAATTTTGTGATGGGTGTGTCCGATGATTTTGTGGAAGAGTTTCGTTTGGCGATGCTTCATGACAACACATATATTTCTAGTTTGATGGTGCATGCTCAACAAGTTTAAGAGTGCAGGCTCAAGAAGAAGAATAGGGAGTTTAAGAGGGCATGTGCCTATGTACTATCCAAAAACCACACCCTCGCGTTGGGGAAATCTGAATTGACCCAGCGTACTTGACGTCTAATAGGTCTCGTAAAAGCTCTTACATTTCGTTTGTCATATATACACAGTGAAAAGTAGTGCGGAATTAAAAGTTTTCACAAAAATATATCATAGTCTTTAAAAATCTCTTTCATATAAATTCATAGGAAATATTAAGTCTCAATCTCATCAAACTTTAGACACGAGAATACTTGGGACACAACCCATACACAATACAAATATAGAAAGTCTACTCTAATACTTCAAATGGAAACATAAAAGACGTCTATGCCCTCTAATAAACTGAGGGCCTACTTAGACTTCTCTTGAACAATATTATGATCTAAGTCTTCCATCCCAGCTTCTCCTCACTCCATAACCGATAGAAAGATAAACAAAGGATTAGTACAAACCACAGATTAAGTATGGCATAGTGGATAAAAATCATGTAAACGGACATTTTGTTCAAATATGCATCTTTTCATCTAAAAATCACATTATAATCATAAGAATAACATTTATGAACTTAGTATTACATAAGATAACATTTAGCCAATTATTCACCTTTTTGAGGTCACTCTACAGTAAGCTACTTTCATTGTTCAGTGAATTGATTCACTGTAATAGTGAAGTGCTTTTTGTACCTTTTAATCACTTTCTTGCATGTAGTCTTTTCACTAAAATCTATCCTATGACCAACTTAAGTAACACAAAGAGAGACCACCCATATAAACTCCCTACGATCTAATGACTCTAAACACAACTTAAATAAGGACCATTACACAAATACTTGACATTAAAAAACATCAACATATAGATAACATGACATTTCTTCCAAAAGCTATCAAAAACTACTAATTGAATCCAGAAGAGAAAGGTAATGATTGACATCTCAAGATTACTTCGTAATCTGAAAAATACACTAAGGCTTAAAACATGCCACATAATTAACAAACGTCCTACTAGAGCTCTTCTCAAGTATTCAAAGAAAGACATGAATAGATCTCTTATGTCTTTCAAAACACTTTAGCTAAGGAATCCATGTAAGCACTTTATGCTAGGGTACTCAGTCATTTACATACTTCATAACATAAGACATTAGTTCGTTAGTTCATTAAGAGACTCATACATCATATAAAGGACATTCAAGTAATGGTCTGAGACAAGTCGTATCTCTAACTAACACGTTCAAAGCCTATTGTACAATATCTAGATAGCGTCCCATACCACCACCTAAACATCATAGAACTTCTCTAATGCTAGTAAGTATCCCACATGATGAGAATATGCAATAAACAACATAGACCATCGTATTTAGGCATGTAATCTGGAGTTCTAACCTACTCTGCTGAGGTTGTTCTACTTTCCAAGAGTATAACTAGGACACATCCCATGTAGGCACATGGTTAAGGAATATGAAGGGCTTTTATGCACTCTAGTCTCATTAGAAAAGTAGAGGTACATTGTTCTCTATTCTGATTCTCAATTAGAGATAATTCCCATAAAATAATAATTTAGTGCTAACCTTGGTTCTAATAGAGTAATTGACATTAAAGTATCACATGAAGATGTTAATTATCTAGTTCATAACCCAATTACATTCACTCTACCAAAGAGGTCCACTAGGGCTACCTTTCACTGGCGACTATGATAGCTCATTATGACTTTCCTAAGGATGACATAATGTCGTTCAAGCCAATCAACCCTAAGTCCATCATTCCTTTACTTTGAAGGATACCATTAAGACTTTCAACTTCAAACTCATAGCATAAGCTTTTCCACGTACACGACTTTCTTAATATCATCTAAGGTCTCACATATCTTTCATTCATATATGACAAGGGTTTACTAAGCATACCTAGTAAAGACATCTCATATTATCATATCATTCAAACATATATCAAGTACGGACACAAGTCTACCAAACAAGATACACCATTCTTTACCTTATCACATATAGCATATTATTCTTTAAGTCACTTAAGAATAACCAATATCATCTTTAAGTCATCCTATACACTTCCATATTATCATCAATATAACCATTATAGACTCATATAGTCAAGTAGGAACAACCATATATAAACTCTAAGATATCACATACAAGCACATAATCATAGTCTAACATGATCTCCTAATATATATTACACTTTCACGTTACTAGAATGTGTGTAGATATAATC
This sequence comes from Solanum habrochaites, assembly GCA_027704765.1. Classification (NCBI taxonomy): domain Eukaryota; kingdom Viridiplantae; phylum Streptophyta; class Magnoliopsida; order Solanales; family Solanaceae; genus Solanum; species Solanum habrochaites. The sequence goes on along the minus strand of JAKWJA010002489.1, from coordinate 44,284,860 downwards.
ATATTTCACATAATCAAATACACAATTCATCATAATACTTCAAGTAGTGCCGACAAGGCCATAATCATCATAATACATAAAGTAACACCGACAAGGTCATATAAATTGCAAGTAAAGCACATAACACCACCACCATAAGTGGACCATACCAATCACAACATAATTTAAGTGTAATTAACGTCAAAATAAAGGAAATAGGGAAGCCTACCACCACTCCATCTTCAATACCTCAATTCAATGTCAAATCACCACATTCGATATCACAAGGCCCATACTTAGGGCCATAACCAACAATTAAACATAATTATAACAATATTCATGAAACTAGGTCAAATTAATACATATTCATAAATATAATACAACCTAGATATAAATTTTACAATAATCATAATATCATTAGACAACCTATAGAAATCTACACCATAATTCATCAGCATTAGATCAGTATCAAGTAACCCATAACATAGTCCATAACTCGTGGTCATCCACTTCATGGTTTCATAGGTAATTTAGGTTAAAACCATCAATACAATAAAAATTTAATCATAAATAAACGTTTAAAAACAATTGATGCAAGAACCCACGGTGATATCATAAATTGGACAATTCAACTTTGGAAACTACAGAAAACTTCTTGAGAGTCGGGCTCCTTGATGAAGAGAGTTTCAAGAATCAATATCCGTACCTTGATGAAGATAATTCTTCACTTTGACGAAGAATCTCCACTCAATTTTTCACACCAAGCTCTTTTTTGAGTTTGGACTTCAATGGAGTCTTAGGGAATTTCTAACGGATTTTGAGTTTTTTATTTAGAAGAATGAAGCCTTTAATGTATTAAAGACTTATATACACACTTAAAATACCCAATAGATCCTTAAGTAACCTCCAAACAATCTATTTGGAAGTGGGATGAAATTACAACTTCACCCCTCACTTAACAGTGAAGCTGCGCAGGAACACAACCCCAACGACGGTTGCCCATCGACGGGGCGTACGTCCATACACGGGCCATCCTGTCCTCCGTCAATGGGGTCAAAGACTAGAAAATGGAGTCTTTGATCCCCAGGATAATTAGACGACGCCCACACCCTACGGGGCGTCGACAAGGCCACTGGCCGTCGTTTGCCATCTGTAGGGTGGAATGCCTTGGGCAGTTTTGGCCACCAACATATGTCCTTTTTCAAGGACACTTTGTTTTTCCTTGGGTATGTTTTCCACACATTTCCAACCTAAAATTATTGTATTTGAGTTTAGCACCTATCACAAGATTTTTACGAAAAACAAACATGTAAAACTCGACGAAACATGCCTAAACACACAAGGTCATTTCAAGACACATCTTTCGAACGTCATGGACGTTATTGGACGTTTGACATCCAAACTTCACAAAATATGACACACTTACTATATATAATATATTGAATCATTTAAGAACCTTACAACCTAATGAATAACACATAAACACATAGAACAACATATGAGGCACATAGGTGACTTAGTTCATGACCTTAAACTATCATGACCTAAGTCATTTTCGACCAACATGTTAGGCTCTAGTTCACCTAAGTCATTTTTGAGGTCTTACACCCTTGATGTACCGTGGTTTCACAGTACTTTCAATGCTTTTTCCTTAAGTATAGTGTGTGTCTATGGCCTTTTTGTAGTAGTTTTAATGTACTTTTATTTTTTTTTGCAAGAAAACATTCTACAATTAAAATGCGGAAGAACAAAACTGAATATGCAGAAGTGATGACCTATGGAGCCATCGACAGTCCATAGATCGCAACTGTCGTCTGAAGAAAACGTTGTTGAAGGAAGATCAGGGAATTCTTATCAAGCGTGGGGCTCCGGAAGCTATCGACGGACCGTCATCTCCAGAATGAACCATCCTGCATATCCGTCATTTCTAACAGAAAGTAGCCCAGTACCCGTCTTTGAAAAATTATATGTGTGGAAAAATGGAAGCCATCGAGGCACTGTCGTGCACTCAACAGACCATCATCCTTGTCCGTCGATGGTAAGAGTTAGTTTGAGAAGAAAGCAGCTGAAAAAGATTCTAAGTGTGGAACGACGGGAGGCCTCGACGGTCCGCCGTTGCCTTGATAGTCCGTCGGTCTGATCGTCGACTTAGACGAGTTTTTGGGCATATTTTTCTTTAAAAAATTTCCATTTTATGTTAGGAATTCTTATATTATAAATACTTGTAAAAACCTCGTTTTGCATGTATCGATAATTCTTTCATTTTGAAGTCTTTTTAACGAGTGCACGTGTTAAAACTCTCCTTCTTGTTACTTGCCGGACCAAGGAGGTAGATAATAAGAAAAGATCAACGTAGATTTAGTATACACTATCTAATAGGCTAGTGTCGATTGGTGCGAAGTAACAACTATGCTATACATCGATTATGATGCTTAATATTAGGTAAAGTTATGGTTTAGTAAAACAGACACACGTAACGGTCAAAGGTGCGAAGAGAAATTCTCTAGTTGTCGAACCAAGGAAATAGGGATACATAACTTACCACTTTGCATGCAAGATACTAGGAAAGTATTGTTAAAGCTAATATTACCGCGTTAGGAACCTGTGGGACACATTTATGCCCTAGTTAATCTCATCACTTGATAAATATCAAATATTCATACTTGCTACCTGTTTACTAGAAATATTTAATTCCTTTTGTTATTTAAAACCTCCCTTTCATTACCTATTTTCGAAAGGACTTGATTATATAGAAGTAATAGTATGTTAAAGTTAAGTCTAAATCATTTTCCTCTTGGGATCGACCCCAACCTCATAGTTGGGTTCTATACTCTATACGACCGCTTATACTTCTTTTCGAGAAGTAAACTTGAGCGTATTAAATTTTGGCGCTGGTGCCGGGGAAAAGTGGCTTTTAGATTTACTTTAAGCATATTACCGAAGTTTGGTCAATAATTTCCTAATTTTACTTTTTTTCTTTGTTTTTGTCTCTTGCAGATCTAACTTCAGTGTATGCCAAGTACATGGAGTAGCGGAGAACCCGAAATCAAGGTAATTTTAAGGATGAGTTCGACCAAGAAATTCCACCACCGGTTGAAGCTCATAATCATTTATTACCTGAAAATCGTAGGGAAGGTAAAATAAGGAGACAACCTCCTGCTCCACTCCTTCAAGAGTATTTAGGAGAAATGTAAACATAACTGACTCTGACGGTTCAATTGTCCTACCTCCTCTACCACAGGGTCATAGTTTTGTGGTAACTAGTAGTCTGATGCAAATGCCCACAGCTAGAGGTTTGTTTCCGGGACTATCTTCTGAGGACCCACATGCTCACATCACCAAAGTGAGGTAAGGGTTTAAGAGTTGTGTGGGGAGGCCTGATTTGAACATGGACTTCATTGAGTTAGGAGTGTTTCCTCTCTCACTGACAGAAAAGGTTGCTATATGGTTTACCGATCTCCCCTATAACTGCATCTATAATTTGAATCAATCGAGGGATGTATTCCTAGCACGTTACTACCCAGTGTATAAGAAGCTAAACCACAAAGATAGGGTGAACAAATTTGTGGCACCACCGGGAGAATCAGTCAGTAGTTCTTGGAATAGGTTCACCTCATTCTTTAGAAGTGTCCCAAATCACTTCATCGATCATGAGTCACTGAAATAGTACTTCTATCGGGGACAAGATCATAATAATAAAGCAGTACTGGATACGATAGTAGGTGGTTCTTATTGGGAGTGTCCTTATGCTGAGATAACTTAGAAGTTAGAGAAAATTTCTCGAAATAATATAGCTTTGAGCACTAGGAAGTTAGATACTGGGAGAAACATTTTTGCAGTGCAATCCCCACACAACTCAGCCATAGATGAGATTCTTGAAGAAATGGCTTAAATAAGCTGAGCTTGGGTTGGTGTTGAAACACGTCACTGGGGTGCACAAAAGATAAATGCGGTGAACTACTTGTCTAAACCACCACGACCGACTAATGAGTATTACTATGACAAGGAATCTTATGCGGTAAATAAGTAGACGGGGGATTTCTGGCCAAACGCCCAAGGATCCAATCAGAAGAATTGGCGCCAAGGTCAAGGAAATCAAGGTCGGAACTATGGTAATTAAAAGCGAGAGAATCGTTATGTTCGAGATGGGAATTACAACCGCGACAACAACTTTAACCGGGGTAACTATGGTAACACAAATGATAGGAGTGGGCCCGATGTTCCATCTCAAAATCGGGAAGTTGCACCTAGGGATGGTGGATCAAGTATGGAGCTTGTTGAGGATATGTTGTAGAAAATGAAGAGGAGGTTTGATGCTAGTGATGAACACACTAAAGTGTTGATAAGTTACATAGCGAGTATTGAGCAAAAAGTTGATGCACATGCAATTTGATAAAGCATCTTGAGTTGCAAATGACCCAATTGTCTTCGATTATGAACCCACGCCAGTCGGTCACTCTTCCTAGCAATACTCTCAAAAATCTGAAAAATGATAGACATTGTATAGTAGTCACAACTCGAGGTGGTAAGCAAAACCATTGACCCACCGATGCCGTCTGGTGTAGAAAATGTGATAAGAGGTAATGATGAGGTAGTTGAGGTTAGTACTGAGTTAGGAGACAAAATGGGGAAAGAAGCTGAGGTAACCCAAAAGGTGACCCCCATGCCTAGACCATCACCTCCAATCCCATAGAGTTTAGTGAAAAAGACCAAGGATAGTAAATACCAGCATTTTATCCCTTTGCTCAAACATCTTTCCATCAGTCCCTTTTATAGATGCTCTTGAACAAATGCCCGAAGTTCATGAAAGATATGGTCACTAAGAAAAGATCGGTCAGTTTTGACGAGGATGATAGAATGCAGAAATGTAGTGTTATTGCTACAAGGTCTCTAGTGCAAAAGAAATAAGATCCGGGTGCCTTCACTATTCCATGTACAATCGGGTCATTACACTTTGCGAAAACATTATGTGATCTTGGGGCAATCATAAATCTCATGCCTCTCTCTATTTATAAGAAGTTGGGTTTGGGTGACAGAAAGCCTACTGCGATGGTTCTACTGATGGACGATCGAACGGTGAAGAGGCCTATTGGGATACTCCACGATGTGTTAATAAAGGTGGAGTCATTCATATTTTCGGCAGATTTTGTAATTCTAGATTGTGAGGTAAATTTTGAGGTGCCTATTATTCTTGGGAGGTCATTCCTTTGTACGGGTAGAGCCTTGGTTGATATGGAGAAAGGTCAAATGAAATTCCAGTTGAACAATTAAGAAAGTGACTTTCAACATTTGTAGGTCCATGAGGCAGAGTGGTGCGCTTAAATCGGTATCTGCCATATCTTACATGGTTGAAAAGTCATATGAGGTACAAATGGAAGAGCATATGGGTGTAGAATCACTAGATGCAGTGATCATGAATTTCGATAATGATTTTTATTGAAAAACATGACTCATTGGTTGGGGCACTTGATAGAGGTGATGTTCGATTTAAAACAAAGAAGTTGGAGTTAGATATGAAGAATCACAAGTATCCACCTGCGAAACAATCTATAGAGGAGACTCCAAAAGTAGAACTTAAGGCTCTACCACCTCATCTGAGGTATGTATTCTTTGGAAAAGGTGACAGTTTGCCAATAATTATTGCAGCAGATTTGAATGTGCATGAAGTTGAGATTCTGGTGGAGGTATTAAATAGGGTCAAAAGATCTATTGGGTGGACTATTGCGAATATTATTGGGATCCCTCAAGGGATTTGTTCACAAAAAATCCATGTCATGCCCGATCATAAGTCAAATATTGAGCACCACATACATTTAAATCCATCAATGAAAGAGGTGGTGAAGAAGGAAATTATTAAGTGGTTGGATGCTGGAAAAATGTACCGATTCGCCGATAGTAGTTAGGTATTGCCTGTTCAGTTTGCCTAAGAAAGGGGGAATCATTGTGGTCCCAAACGAGAAAAATGAGATTGTCCCGATGAGACCGGTCACTTGATGGAGGGTGTGTATGGATTACCGGAAAAGAAAGAAAAAAAAAAGAAAAAATAGAAGAGTTCACCTTGATGAGTAGAGGTTAAACATGTTGAATGAACTCGATGAATTTCTCTTGAAGGTATATGAAATTTCAGCCCTCTACAAAGAAATGATGAAGAAGTATCATGACCAAAAGATTGAGAAGCGCGATGTTTTTGTTGGGGATTTAGTTCTTTTGTTCAATTCTAGGTCGCGCTTGTTTCCTGGCAAACTCAAGTCCAAATGGACTTGTCCCTATTTGATCACCCAAGTATTCCCTCATGGTGCGGTTGAGTTGGGGAACAAGGAGGGTGTAAGGTTCAAGGTGAACGTGCAGCGAATCAAAATCTATCTAGGGCATGCTGAAACAGCTAATAAAGTTTTCGAGGAATACCATCTTGATGAAGTATGAGTAATCAAGAGTCCTCCATCGTGCAGCGACATTAAATAAAGCGCTGATTGGGAGTCAATCCAATATATATCCTCTATCCAACTATAGGTTTTTCATGATTTTCTAGGCAAGTTGCATATTTTTTACTGTTTATTGAGTATGGCACTCTCAATGTTCTTTTATTGTTCTTTTAGAAGGTTGGCTAGAGCGTAGATGGGGATGGGTCCAAAAAAAGTGTCTAGAAAACACAAAAAAGATTAGCTCAAAATTTGGGGGTTATTACTGTGCAGGGACCAAATTACCAGAATATTGGATAGAGAATATTCATTAGGTGCACCCATTGACGGACCGTCTGTAGGATCCGTCGTTCCCAGGTATGTTCTTTGAATTTTTCTAAGTTAGGGCACTTTCTACGGAGGGGTCTACAGATCATCGACGGGGAATCATTGATCCCTTACCCACCAACCCGAACCAACACGTCCGGCTACATATTAAAAGTTTTTAAACTTTTCAATCACCGACCTCTTCACATACCCCCCATAACTGTTTCCCTCCCTATTTCCTCTCATTTTCCCCCCACTTCCTCACCTTTTAAATCCCATCCCATCATCAGATTCCCACACTTCCCCCACTTCCACAAACTCTATTCTCTCCCCAAATCTTTATCTTCTTCAGTCTCTTTGCTTGTTGGTGTTCGTGGTTGGTTTTGCTGCTATTCAACTACAAGTTTCCATCCTCCTTTTTCCTACAATAAAGTTCCAGGTCTGCTTTGATCTGGCCCAGATTAACAATCGTTAATTTCATGTTAACTTGATGGCTTGACCGTGTGTGTTTTTTGAAGTTGGGACCCCGTTGCCATGCTAAAAACTTACACCTAAAGTCTAAGTCTCCTTAGGAACACCAGAAAGTGAAAGGGATGGCGGGGTTGTCTTGTTAAAAAATGTTTGTGTTTGCATGTGTTGTTCTGACCTAGGATTTTGATAGGCTGTAGAATCGAATGTTCAAACTATGAAATTCATGCATGGAATGATGAAAGGCTGGATTATTAATGTTAGGGAAACTTAAGGTTTTAAGCGATTACTCAAATAGTAGTTGTGTGAACAAAATGTTTACAAATCTTTCTTCACAGGAATTAAAACCTGACCCCGTCGACGGACTGTCGGTCCCTCGATGGTCTGTCATTGGGGTACATCAACCCCAACATACCTTTATTAGTCTAAGTGTCCATAGACAGACCCCAGTGACAGACCGTCGTCCCTTCGATGGTCCATCCTACACAACCGTTGACGATGTCAGAACCTTTTTATCTGATCTTTTGAAAAATTATTCTAATTGCCCGTTGACAAACCCTACCGACGTACCATTCTCCCTTCAACGGTCCGTCTTGCAAAACCGTCGACATAATCAGAACCTTTATTTATGATGTTTTCAAAAATTCTTCTAAGTGTCCTTCAATGGATCCCCATGACAGACCATCGATGGGTCCATCAGACAGTGCTGCACTACCATGCCATTCTGTGTTTCTCTTTTTTGTTTGATGCTTTTGAATATGTTACATGCTTATAGTTGTACTAATAACTTCTCTTTGCAGGAATATATGCGCCCAAGCAAAACTGTGTCTACTCGAGAGGGTGTTCTAATTCTATTGCCCAACCGAACCGGATGGTCATAGGCTCAGACGATGAGCGTGACTCAGAGTATGTGCGGCTCTAACCATGACATCGATATACACCAAGACATGACCCTAAATCTAAAACTCGAACTAGGTGTCTAATAATCTGGTAGAGTAATGAGATGTCAAGTGAGTTTGAGGAAAATTTGAATAGTCCATCATTGGTACTGAGCTAGAACTTTCCTAGTTAGTCCTTCTTAAAGTAAGACTATGATCGACAATTAGGAAAGATCGTGGCCTTGGCAAGATAGCAATCTTAGCCTATATAAAAGAAAACCGAAATGAAAATTAATGCCTTCTTGATCCAATGATTAGCTTAAATAGACCTTTCTTTTTCACTCCAACTAATCTTTTTTGGGAAAATGTGTGTCCATGGACCTCCTTGGAAATGGAACCTTAGTTTATGCCAAAAGAATAAGTGAGTGTGGATAAGCAGACAAAACAACCTTGTTGTGGCCCTGCCCAACCTTGGGTTCTTGCTGTACCTTGACAATGGAAAAACCATGAGTTGAGGGTGGCTGCTGAGGAATGCTACGGCAATGAGTGAAAGAATAAAGAAGGATTAAAGAACAAAAGACAAGTGAGTCAAGAAAAGTTGAAAGAAAAGTAATTTTTGTAAAATAAAAAATCACTTACCACAAGGAGAAAAACGGAGAAAGTAAGGCTAAAGACATAAAAAATGAAGAAATAGGGGGCTGTAATAAAAATGATGAAAGGTAGACGCTCAGCCGTAGTTTTCAAGGAGGGAACTAGTAACTAAAATACATCAAAAGTACCTACCTTACCCCTGTGTTTCTTGGAGCTTAAGTTTACAGCTAAGAAATTCCTATTCTTGCTCTAGAGTCTATGTATGGTATAACTTAAAGTAGGACAATAAGGCAAGCCTACGCGGAACAAGTAATAATGAGGTGTGGAAAAGTTGTTAAGAGAGCGAGTGTTGCAAATAAATACTTATACCCAAAAATAACATTATGTGAAAAATGAGGGATGTTATTTGAAGTGAGTACACTAGTTGCAATACCGACAAAATTGGTACCTTAATGAGAGATCAAAGAGGATAGGTGTCGGTGTTGGGAGTTTGTGGTCATGGTCTGATCCAATGAACGCCTAATAGTGATATATTAATAAACATAATGACATATTGAAGATGTGATAGCCAGTTGATTGCGAAAGCAAAAAAGTGAACTCTTGTCAAGGTTTATGGTCGAGTCATTAGTGCGTCGATGAGACAAACAACGAAGTTAAGTCGGAGGGGGGGTATTTATGTACCATGGTTTCACGGTAATTTCAAAGATTTTTCCTTAAGTTTAGTGTTTCTAACGACTTTTTGTAGTAGTTTTAATGTATTTTTCTTTTCGTTTGGAGGAAAACTGTCCTGAGTCACACATTCACCAGTTACTATGCCTAGTAACTACAAAAATGCATTAAAACTACTAAAGGTAAGTTGGAAATCCAAGACAAGCCTAAGTTCAAAAGAATATTCTCCAACCAAGTTCCTACTTAATTTCCCAAAGCTAGCAAGGATAGGGTGTCCAAATCTAGGTCACAATGAGAAATGTGTGGAAATTCACATAGTGAGAAATCTACTTGTACCAAATGTGGTAAGAATCATATTGGTGAGCTTGATGGGAAAATACAACTTCTTTTGTTTTTGAATCAGTGGCCATAAGGTTAGATATTGTACCGTGACTAAGTCTAGAGGACAGGAGAGTAACCTAGCTTAAACAAGCCGCCCTAGTTCTTATGCTCGTAAGAAGTACCACTTCTATGCTCTCCACTCGAGGGGTGAACAAGTAGATTCTCTAGATATTTTTATCGATATGATACGAGTATTTTTCATTGATGTCTATGCTTTATTAGATCTCGATTCTACTTTATCATTTATAACTCCATTAGTAGATAAAAAGTTTTATCTTCTACCAGATATCTTAGTTGAACCTTTTGTGGTTACTACCCCGGTAGGTGACTCCATCGTGGCCAGAAGAGTCTATAATAGGAGTTGTAATTTATCATTTCCCAATCGAGTTACATTTATTGATTTGGTAGAACTGACCTGTGAACGGTGCGAATTTAATTTTCAGTATGGAGGGATGAGTAGTTATATGCTTGTTTTACTTCTATTGATTTTAGAGTAAGGGTAGTAAAGTTTCAATTTCCTAACGAACCCATCTTAGAATGGAAAGGGGTAAGTCAATCACTAGAGGTCGAATCATTTTGAGTCTAAAATATTGTAAAATGATCTGTAAGGGGTGTCTCTACCATGTTTTGAGGGTTAAGAATCTTGAATCTGAGATTCCTCTATTAGAGTCGGTACCCGTAGTGAAGGATTTTTCAAAATCTTTCCCGATATCTTGCCCGAAATTCCCCCCTCATGGAAGATTGACTTCGGCGTAGACTTGTTGCCGAATACGAAGCCTCTTTCAACCCTCTTTACCATATGGCTCCGGCCAAGTTGAAGGAACTTAAGCTACAACCAAAAAAATATATTAGATAAAGGTATCATAAAACATAGTATTTCGTCATTGGGTGCTCCGGTGTTATTTGTTAAGAAGAGGATGGGTCCCTTAAAATGTGCATTAATTATCTTCAACTAGAAAAGGTTACCATAAAGAACAAGTACCCTCTCCCAAGGATTGATGACTTTTGTGATCAACTCCTAGGGGCAAGCTACTTTTTGAAAATTGATTTGAGGTCGGGGTATCACAAACTTAGGTTGAAAAGTAAATACATTCCTAAAATGGTCTTTTCAACTAGGTAAGACCATTATGAGATTCAAGTAATGTCTTTTGTTCTCACCAATGCCTCGATTACTTTTAGGGACCTAATGAATAAAGTAATCTGGAATTACCTTGATTCCTTTGTAATTATCTTCATTGATGATATAATGGTATATTCTAAGAGTGAGGATGAGTATATGAATCATTTGAGGATAGTTTTGAAAGTCCTCAAGTAAAATCAACTCTTTTCTAAATATAATAAGTGTGAAACTTGATTGAGATCGGTTCTGTTTCTTTTTCACATTATCTCAAGTGAGGGAATTGAGGTCGATCCAAAGAAAATAAAAGCGGTTAAGAATTGGCCTTGATATTTGACACCAATCAATATTAGAAGTTTCTTGGGTTTAGCCAGGTATTATTGGAGATTTGTTAATGGGTTTGCACCCATTGATTATTCTTTCATTACCTCAACCCAAAAGAATGCCATGGTTGAGTGGGAGGATTCTTGTGAATTATGTTTCAAAGAGTTGAAAAATAAGCTCACCTCTGCTCCGGTATTGACTTTACCAGAAGGTACCAATGGTTTTGTGGTGTATTGTGATGCTTCTCGAGTAGGTTTGGCTTGTGTCATTATGCCACATGGTAAGGTGATATCGTATTCCTCTCGACAACTCTAGGTGCATGAGAAGAACTATCCCACTCATGATCTTGAATTAGCAGTCGTAGTGTGAGTTTTGAAAATATGGAGGCATTTCCTCTATAGTGTCTATGTGAATGTGCTCACGGACCAAAAAATCCTTTAATATGTGTTAACTCAAAAGAATTTAAATCTCCAACACAGATTATGGTTGGAACTTTTGAAGGATTATGAGATGAGTGTTCTCTACCACACCGGCAAGGACAATTTGGTTGCAGACATTCTAAGTCGAATGTCAATGGGTATGGGACGCTAAGTCTAAGAACACCTTAATCCTCTATTGATGGAGTTGTTGGAATCGGTTCTAACCAAGTTCAATGAGGAATTTTCCCTAGGGGGTAATGGGGGTACTTAGGTACCATGGTAGATTATATGTATCGGATTTAGATGGTTTAGGAAGACAAATTTTGGACAAGGCTCATGGTTACCAATATTCCATTCATCCGGCTACCACCAAAATGTATCGTGATCTTCAAGAGGTCTACTAGTGGAGTGGTTTGAAAAGAGACATAGCACAGTATGTGTCCGGGATGTGAGAAAATATCAGTATGGACTTTGTAGTGGGTTTGCTTCGAATATGGAGAAAAAATAACTCAATATGGGTGATTGTTGATAGATTGACGAAGTATTGCCACTTTATCCCATTCAAATCTACTTATTTAGTTGAGGAGTATGCTAGATTGTACTTTAATGAGATTGTGAGTTTGAATGTTATCCCTTTGTCCATAATCTTTGATAGAGGTGCCCGATTCACTTCTCATTTTTGGAGGTCTTTTCAATAGGGGCTTGGTACTAAAGTCAAACATAACACTATTTTTTCATTTTCAAACGGATGGACAAGAGGAGTGTACCATCCAAACCATGTTAAGAGCTTGTGTTATCGACTTCAAGTGTAATTGGGACGATTACCTACCGGTGATTTAGTTCTCTTATAATAAAAGCTAGCATTCAAGTATTTCAATGGCAACATTTGAAGCACTCTATGGTAAGAGATGTACGTCTCCGGTGGGGTTGTTTTAGGTAGGAGACTCTTCACTCGTTGGTCCCGAGATAAGCAATGACGCCTTGGAAAAGGTTTAGATGATAAGGGATAGGTTAAAAAGATCCTATAGTCAGCAAAATTATTATGACAAAAATCGAAGGAGAGACCTTGAATTTAAAGTAGTTTATTGGGTCTACATAAAAATTTTACCCACGAAAGGGGTGATAAGATTTGGTAGAAAGGGGAAGCTTAGTTCCTGGTATGAGGGTCCTTATGAGATAGTGAAACGGGTTTGGAAGGTTGCGTATGAATTGAAGTTAAAAAGTGAACTAACCGTTGTTATTATTGTATTTCATGTCTCTATGCTTAAGAAATGTATTGGGGATCCCGTATCAATTCTACCGATTGAAGGATTAGGAGTAAATGAGAACTTTTCTTGTGAAGAGGTTCCAATTGAGATTCTAGATCGCCAAGTAAAAAAGTTGAAGAACAAAGAGGTGGCATCCGTATAAGTCATATGGAGAAAACACTTAGTTGAGGGAACAACATGGGAGGTCGAGACGACATGAAGTCCCGTATACTCATCTTTTTCCTCAAAATTCTAGCTAAACTTGTAGTTAGTAATACTCTTAAAATAAAATGATGATTAATGTTGAACCTGGTTTCCTTTGCTATATGTGCCTATTTAGTAGAGGTTCATACTAAAATGAGTTTTCATGAAAAGATGCTCTTTTGCTTAACTTGCACTTATTTTTGTTGTGTGTATAATTGTCTTTATGAAATGGTAGTAGCATGTTAATGTTCCTTCAAAGAAATTTTGTATAAGTGATTTTTGATGTTTATGTTGAGCTCATGTTGATATTGAAGAGATAGTTTCACATGATGTTGATATCTTTTATGTGGTGAATTGTAAATTGAGGGTCTATGTGTAATGTTTTGCTTTTATGTTGAATGGAGTTGTGAAGTACTCCTATGGGTTGTGACGCATAGTGATTGTATGTTATTATTGTTTTTGATTGGTTGGGCTTCTTGTATTGAATCTCATTCTCTCCCTATAAAAGGATTTAGGTGTCACTCAGGGACAAATGTTCCCAAGGAGAGGATAATGTAACACTCAGAAAGTCTATGATATATTCTAGAGCCTCACATGATGAACTAAGATTTAAAACACTGTTTATAAGCCTAAATAAATTTATTAAAACTAATTAGGAAGTGTATGAATCAAAATGTCATTAAACGATCATGACGTCCAGAGAATTTGAAATATAAGCTAGTGTGCCTTGGTGTCTTTCAAGAGAGTTTTAAGACTCGAAATTTAGTCAAATTTTGTAAAAAGGTGTTAAACATATGGAATAGTGTGTTTACGGTCGAAACGTTCAAGTACGGTGCCACGACCCGATAGTACACCCTAGAAGATATGGTTTTCTAGAATGGCAAAATGGCATACTTGACCTCTAGGAGTTCTTGTACAAGCACTTTTGATATAATTTATTCCATACATGCATGAAAAGTGATGGGGAATTAAATTTTTTCACACGAAAAAGTAAAACTTTAAAATATCTCCTTTATAGTAAAAACATAATGAAGGACTAAGTCTCAAACTTCCCATCTTAGACATACGAGTGCATTGGGACACGACCCATACTTCAACATATAAAAAATAACTAAGTCTATTACAAATACTTTCAATAAGAAAATCCATACATAGTGATATCATTGAGTCTAGTGAGGATATACAAACACTTGCTTGAATAAAATGTTAATCCAAACTTCACTTTGACACTCTTCTCAAATTCCACCTACACCTTTAAAGATACAAAAATATATGGAATTAGTAAATTAGTATGCTCTAAGTATGGTGACGTGCAATTAAAACCATGATAAAAGGACATTTGTATAAAACATGCTCTTTTTCAGTAAAACTTCATAATACAAGTATAATCGATAACATTAAGTCACCACAAGCACATATAGTCACATTACACAATATAACATTAATATCACTTCAATTCACATAACCATTAGACCCCTCTACAAAAGGTTGTTCTAAAACTCACTTGAGTGAGTTATGAAACGACCACCCATACAACCCTTTGACACAAACCTAAGTGATACTTTAGATTACCTATGATAAGATTATTCCAATTTCATACATTTAACTCCCTACCTAAAATTACTCAACGACTCACCTAAGTAAAACATGAAGAGAACGCCCATACACCCTCTCCAAGCCTACCTAAGCAATCTATAAAGCTACTTTAGATAAGTACCATTTCATTAACATTCAACTTACTAAAGTAATTATGTTCATTAAGCCATTTAAGATATATTAAATATTTAGGGACATTCACGTAATGGTCTTGGATAAGACCTAGGAAACTCACATACTAATATCTTTAAAGAATACTCGTGCAATGTCTAGATAATGTCCTATTACACTACCTAAGCTTCATAGTACTTATCCAAAACTAGCATGTATCCCACATGATGAGAATAGGCAATAGCCGACATAGACCATGTTAGCTAAGATTGGAATTTGGATTCGACCCTACTCCAATGGAGGATGTTCTACTTGCCAATGGTAAAACTATGACACATCCCATGTAGGCACATGGTTAAGGAATATCAATGGTTTATTTGTACTCTAATATCCATATTAACTAGATCTACTCCCCAAGAATATTCTGTAGGTTCTACCCTTTGTTCTCATGGAGTAATTCAATACACGAGCATATGAAGAGGTACTATATCTTGTTCATAAACAAATCATAATATACCGTGCAAAAAAGGGTCTACTAGGGACGCTTACAATGGTTATTAAGATAACTTAATGACTTTCCTAAGGATGATTTCATGTCATTCCAGCCAACAAACCCTATGTCCAACATTCGCACCAAAAGGATACCAGTATGGCTTTCAACTTCAAGGATAACATAACCTTCTTTCAATAAGGTTCCACATAAATGACTTTCGTGCTATATTCAACATCATATTTGATTCATACATATTCATTTATGACAAAGGTTCTTTAGCCTAATAATTCAATGATCATATTCATAGACTTCATGTATCAAATAAGAGATATATGTTTACCAAAACAACACACACTTCACTATTATCTAATCACATGTACAATATCATTTATGTAGCACATAGCGTCAACTACGTATACTTCAATTCACCCTACACAACTCTATAGAATCATCAACATAACTCATCATAATGTTCATGCAGTTAAACTAGGAAGATTTACACTTGAATATCAAGTCTACACATATAAGTCATCACTATAGCCTATCATGATCACATATAATCACCTAGAAGAAAACATACTTTGACTTGACATATACATATAAGTCATCAAGACCTTCACAATACTCACATATTCAAGTTATAACATGACAATGTCACAATTCATAAAGTAATGTCGAGGAGGCCACATTGTTCACAAGTATAGCACATAAGCACTGCCATCATAAGAGGACCATACCAAATATCATCATAATTAAGGGCCAATAATAAACAAAATATAGAAGTTTAGGTCAACATACCACCAATCCAATCCAATCTCAAAGGCTCATACCAATACCCGTGATCACCAATTCAATCCAATAATCACTATATAAATTGAATCCAACACCATACAATATGTATTCATAAATTTAGGACAACCTACATATAATAATAACATGAGTCTTTCATAATTCAGCAGCCCAAAGTAAACTACACAAGAATTCAATACAATTAAGACATGATCAAATTAGCCATAATATAGTAAAAACTAAGATTGCATGGTTTGGATGCGTTCATGCAGTTTTTAGTCTAAAATAATCAATTTAACATCAATTCAATCATAATATATTGATTCAAAACTTTTTATGCAAGAACTAATGGCTAGATAACAAAATAGGAGAATTCATGTTTTTAATCAACTTTGAAAATCATTGAAATTGACTCCTTCAATGAAAGAGAATCCTAGGATGAAACACCATACCTTATGTGAATCAAAGCCTACAAAATTGATGGATAAAATCTTGAAAATTCAGTCATCTTCCTTGGAGCTTCAAAGCTTCAACAATGAATGTTTTAGGAGAGAAGGTATAGAGAGGTTTTATTTTGAGTTGACAGTTTAGCTTGGATTAGTGTGTTTAGGGGATTAAAAAGACTCAATAACCATCAATAAGTCATCCTAAAATTACCCAAAAGATCCTACCACTTGGTGGACATTTAAAATAAATCAAATTTTACTTAAAAACGACACAACCAAATCTGGGAGGTTAATTGCCGTAGTGGAGGAATTTTCAATTCTCCGTTATGGAAAATTTCGAGAGAGAATGGTTAGCAATTTCCCCTCGTCGCAGAAAATTGTTTTCCCTTCTTAGTGAAGGTTGTACGTTTAGCAGCCGCTGCCAATTCTTGGCTGGCGCGACAGCTTGCTTGGCCCATGTTTGGGACCTCGTTGGGGACACTTATGCTGGCCCCCGGGGCATTGTTCCCAAACGTTTTGACCCTTTACATATCAATATATGTGTAGGAACCATCAGTACTATATTCCACCATCAAACAATACCCCAAAAACCCACTACAAAACACTATGACATAGTAGTTCAACTTCGACTAGTTTCCATACGTCTTAGATTTTTCACTTCCAAACTCTTACAAGCTCCTCAAACTGACTTCTAACACTATTACTAGAAATTTTAGGACATTATAACCATGTTAGACTCTAGCTTAACCTAATTCGGTTTAGAGGTGTAACATTCTCCCCCACTTGGACAACATTCATGCTCGCATGACACTTGCTTCATTTGAGGCTCTTTCAAGAGATAAGAGTCAAAAGTAGAAAATCATAAACAAACCACATAATAAATAATACACATATATAGAGAAAAACACAATTTTAACAAAATCAAGAGACTCAAAACACAACAAGAAGATAGAAACTACTTATACATCTCATCAAGAAATATAACTCATATTCTTCATTTCATATAAGAGGAAATCCTTCTCCACACATTATCATGCTCATATACATAAATTGTATACACATTATAACCATTTTTCATGAAAGAAAAATTTAGTCAAAAAAGCAAATCTTTATGGTGAGCACCGAAAACCTTATAGTAAATTATTCAAAAACATTCAATAATGCAACATTTAAGACATTTGTGATGAAAGTTTGACAATATGTGAGACAAAAATATATAAACTTATGTTATAACATAAACATAAATTCATAAGATGCATAATGCAAGGAATCAATGAAATTCAATTTCAATAGCACTCCTAAACATAATGCAGCATGCAACATGCAACATGCTACTATGACATTCTATCTCTCAAGATTGAATAGAATTTAAGAGAAAAGATAACAAATAACAAATCCACTAATCTCCATATTCCACCAAACCCTCCACCACACCACCATCCACATCAACCAAGCACCACAAAAGGCCCAACCGGGGCGACGAGCGCCTTAGAAAAGGAACCCATCACAACACAAAACAAAAATTATAATTTACCTGCATCATCATCTGAATCTCCTCGTTTAGTTCGAAGAGAATAGAAGCCATTCCTCTTTGGAGCACCAGTTTCAGCAATACTTGGAGGATCTTGCTTTACTTCTCTTCTTCTAGCTTCAATATTAGAAAAATCCCTCACCTTATTACAATCCTTACCACAACCAAAGAAATTTCCGGTACAAATTACACTTCCTAAAGTGCTTCTTCCCACAATTAGAGAAAGTAGGCTTAACAACTTGAGAATTACTGCCACCTTCACCCTTGACATTAGGAGAACTAGGTCCATCATAGATTAGATTCTTTCTCGTAGACGTAGGTTGGTTTTTCTCAATGAATCCACTCATCTTCAAATATCTAGAATCCTACTAAGCTGAGACTCCTGAATAGATTGTGCATACACCATAAGACTAGACAAGTTTATGTCATAGTGGAGCATAGTCATACCACACTCTTCTTTTACAAGGTATACAACACAAGTCAAAAACCTACTCATATCATCCCTAGCGTTAGACACCGAGCATACCTAGACAACATGATGAACTTAAAAGAATATTGTTCCACACTCATGTTCCCTTGTCTTAGGTTAATGAACTCCTCAACCTTCACCTCCCTCCTCTCACAGGGAAAGTACGTTCCTAAGAAATTCGCCTTAAACTCTCCCCACTCTGTGGGACCCGACTATACTGGCCTATTATCATTTCATTGAGTGTACCACACTTGAGCAACATCCCTCAATCAATACGAAGATAACTTTGCCTTCTCCCTAAAAGTCACACCCATGACATTCAACACCTTATACACACCATCAAGAAACTCTTAGGGATCCTCTCCCGCCTTAGAGCAAAGAAAGATAGGAGGATTTATTTTCACAAAGTCCCTTAGCCAAAGTGGTCATAGTACTCTCTGAAGCATTCACTCTAGGTCCAATATTTCTAGCAAAATGTTTTTTCAAGGCTCAGGCTAACATAACTAGAGCCTTTCTAATCTCCCCATTAGTCATGTCCAGGGGAACCACAAGAACCTCATTACATTCACCTCCAATAGGGACTTCATCACCTTGGGGAGGAACTTGAGCATCTTTAGGAACTTGAACTCCTTGTGGAGCTAGTCCACCTTTGGGAGCTTCTTCTTGAACTCATTCTTCGAACCTTCTTGTGGATATTTATCTTGTAGTCATACTCCTATAAACACAAGAAAAGATATTAGGAATAGACATTTATAACCTCAACTCTAAAGGCACGACACAAGATTGATGAAGAAAGTGAAATTTTGTCGTCCTATAGCCTCTCGCTCATAAATTTATCGCGACTCACACTGATGAACAAGACACTACTAGATGTGGCTCTTTGAGACTTTGGATTCCTAAGACTACTTCATAACCTATGCTCTGATACCAAATTCGTCACCACTCGAGAGTACACCTTAAAAGATATGGTATTCTCAAATCAAAACATAGCGTACTTGACCTCTTGGAGGTCTTATACAAACTCTTTGACATCTTTCATTGCATACATGTATGAATAGTACTATGGAATTAAAACTTTTCACACGAAATAGTATTACTTTAAAATATCTCTTGATTGAAAAAACATAACGAAAGACTAAGTCTCAAAGTCACCATCTTAGACAAAGAAATATGTTTGGAGACGATACATACTTCAACATACAGAAAATAACTAAGTCTATTACAATACTTTCAATAAGGAAATCAAAACATAGTGATCTCCTCAAATCTAGTGAGGACATACAAACAATTTCTTGAATGAAATGCTAATCCAATCTTCACTTCGATACTCCTCTCAAGTACCACCTATAGTTTTAGATATAGACAAAATATATGTAATTAGTACATTAGAATGCACTAAGTATGCTGATGTTCAATTAAAACCATGATTAAAGGATATTTGTATAAAACATGCTGTTTTTAAGTAAAACTTAACAAAAAAAGTATAATAGATGACATTAAGTCACTTCAAGAACATATAGTCACATTACATAATATAACTTCAAGATCACTTCAATTCACATAGCCATGAGACCCTCTTACCAAAGGTTTTTTGAATGCTAACTTGAGTAAGTTATGAAGAGACCACCCATACAACCCCTTCACACACACCTAAGTTATCCTTTATATTATCTACGATATTATTATTCCCATTTCACACACTTATATCCCTACCTAGAATTACTCGAAGTCTCACCTAAGTAAGACATTAAGAGAACACCCATACACCCTAAAGACATGATCAGAAAAAAAATACACCCACTCAAAGCCTACCGAATCAATCCTTTAAGATACTCTAGATAAGTACCTTTTCATTAACATGCAACTTACTTAACTCATTATGTTCATTAAACCATATAACAGACATTCACCTTTTAATGAAATTCACACAATGGTCTTAGAGAATGCCTAGGGAACTCATATACTAATATCTTCAAATCATACCCATGTAATTTCTAGATAGCGTCCCATTCCACTACCTAAACTTCAAAGTACTTATCCAACACTAGCATGTATCCCGTATGATGAGAATAGTAATAACTGACATAGACCATGTTAGATAAGCATGGAATCCGTAGTCTATATTACTCCGATGGAGGGTGTTCTAGTTGCCAGTGGTATAATTATGATACATCCCATGTAGGCACATGATTTAGGAATATCAACGCTTTATTTGTACTCTAATCTCCATCTTGACTAGAGCTACTCCCAAGAATATTTTCTCGGTGCAAGACATTGTTCTCATAGAGTAATTAAACAAAAGAGCATATGAAGAGGTACCATATCTTTTTCATAACCAGATAATAGTATACCTTATGAAAGAGCGTCCATTAGGGTATCCTACAATGGTTTTTAAGATGGCTCAATGACTTTCGTAAGGATGATTACTATAAGGACCCTTTAAATGAATTACGGTGCCTAGATACCCACACATGCCTGAAAAGGTTAAAAATATGTTAATTTAGTATTTACCGTTTGCATGCCTGATTTTAAGTTATTTAGAGGTCAAACGTCCAAGAACGTCCAATGACGTTTGAAAGTTAGCCTCAAGAGATGCATGTGTCTCTTGACAATTTTTTTTGTTCGTTTTAGTTGAAATTGATATGGAAGGTTCTTAAATTGTATATGAGTGTATTAACGTTAGAAACGTCTGGGTATGACTACCTAAGGTCCTCGCAAAAGGTCCTTAGGGAAGACCCCAAACACTTCCTAGACACTGCCTTGGAAATGTCTACCTACTTCCAAGGAATGACGCTCCGTCAATCAACCTATGCCCCGTCGATATGGAAAGTAGCCCCATAATTAGCTTGGGGAAAGCTCAATATAAATGAAAAACCCCAGACCTAAACGACTACCAGTTCAACCCGTCGATGGGTCTACTGGATGTCGATTGAAGGCGTCAATAGACACTGCATTCTACTGCCACGCTCACTATTTCATTAATGAAAGAATGAAAAATTCACCCCATGTCATAAAATGACACTAGCAGGTTAATTTATATGTTTTTGGGTCTATAATTAAGATTAAAAAAAACCCATACCCAATTCATTATTAAAAATTAGACGTCCCTCTCAAAAGATATCTCTCTAGAATCCTCCATTAGAGATGAAGCTCAAGAACAACTTCTAGATTGGATTGTGATGGTTTATTCATTAAGTTTTCGTGGTTTTATCCTATAATTAGGTATGGTGATCCTTCATACTTAGTCAAACTTTCTTCTATGGAGTTTTTCCTCTTTCTTCGAGCTTTTTAAATATAATTTCATGAAACTTCTATCTTTTCAATCTAGCGATGGGTTTCAATTCCAAAAATAAACAATTTTAAAAATTATTTATGATGAATTGATGATTAGCTACTTTTTTTAATGTTTAAGTCAATCCAATCTCTTTATGAATCCATGATCCCTCCCAAATATGGATGAAGCCTATGTTATTGTTAGTGTGATCTTGATGTTATAATGATTGTAATGAGATTCAATTATGATAAATTGATTGTTAGCTACTACATATTACGTATATTGATGATTAATTGTTGATGAGTGATACATGTGTATCAATTTTTTATGATTTGATAAGGTTTATCTACATTCTTCCATATTCTTTGGATTGATAATGTAGGGTGCATAATGTAATCTCGATTCAAGGATATTTGAAGCATGACTTCGCTTCTGTTTAGATACTTTTCGATAGTACTATATATTTTAAAGGTTGATGAAATATGAGTATTGAACAATGATGATCAAAGGTTGGAAAATTGGTAACATTGCCTACTTCCTCTACTTTTCTATAGAATTGCTAGTAGAATTTGCATTGTGTTGTATGGTCCACTTATGGTGTCTGTGTTTACTTGTTTTGAATCTATATATGTGTTGATCATGGACTTGAAGGAAAATTGATGTAAAATTAATGTGTGGTTATGATGATCACACAATGTTAAACATATGCCTAGTTTCTCAATCTACTAGCATGTTCTAGGTATTGATGATGTGTTCTATAATTGAATGAAGTTTTTAGGGTTAGGTGTGGATTAGATACTATCATTGATGATGTAATAATGGTGAATGAGACCCTACCTAAGTACCTCTATATGAATGTGTCATTAGCTAACGTTTGTAGTCTTGAATGTAAGGTGAAGTTATCTTGTCTCCTATGCTTTATCGTGTTGTTTGGTCTATGAATGGATATCAATTGTGGTCATAAGAGGGTGACATCCTCAATGTGATGTTGATAGCGATTATGTGATCATTTTGACCAATGTACACACACTCACACGTCATGCATGATTACAAGTGGTATGTGTTCGTGGTGTTTAATGAAGTATATTCTATTATGCACTAATGTCTACTAATATGCATGTAAAGTATATGACCATGAAGTATTTTATGTATCCCTTAGCTAGGATGACATGATAGGTGTACTAGTATGCACAAGGGTATGATACCTTGTCTATGCATTGCACATGTGTGCCTTGATTTGATAGATCCTTGATTTGTTATCTATGCACATGAGTATGAATGCATGACTATGTTATGAATGTGCATAGTGTCTAAAAATGTATTTATTAGAAAGGATTGCTCATATAGTTACACTTATACACGTATGCAAGCATGAAGTGAAGTATGAACATGGTGGTCCAAGGGTGTTATGTGAATGGTTCGCTCACATATATACACACATACACACTCATGAAAGCATGTCTATGATGAATGAATGATTATCTAGTTAATAGAGGGCTATTAAAAGGTGTTCTAAATGGTATCCTAAAGTAGATGGTGCATAAATATACTATGTCCATGTGAAAGGTTTTCTCACATGATTTAGGTCAATGAAAGGATACTCTCATCTATGACCTATGGCCTAAGCATATGGGGACTCTATCTCTTAAATACTACTTTTTTAAAGTAATGAATAGTAAAAGCTTTTAAATAAAGGGAACTTAGCTTAGTACCAAGAGAACTTGAAGTTGGGGTGTGCCTTCCCAAAGTGGGAAGGTAGGTTCACTATTCTCCTCCCGTATAATGCCCCATTTGGCATAAAGAGGGTTTCCATATATGCCTCCATGTTCCATAAACTATGTTTACCCCATAGGATTTAGAAAGTGATAAAACCTAATATACTAGCATTCTGTTAATGTTTTTCTTTGGCAACGTAGAGCACCTTCGTTGGTGTAAGGTTCTACAATACCAAATTCCATGTTTAGCACCCATTGACTTAGTGTCTGTTAATTCTATAGTTTACCTAAAGTAAAAATGGACTATGGAAGTAAAGTAATGGATCCTAAATAGGATAATCTAAGGTAAGTTGCTTAGTATAGGTGAGGGTATGGGACTTTACCTATGCAATGCACAAGAAGATCTTGAAGGGAGTCCTAGGAAGGTGTTCTAATGTATATATGCAATCTTATGTTTCTTATGCATGATATTGTAGTGTTGTGTACTTGTTATTGTCATATGCATGGTATGAGTCCTATTGAGTCTATATGATGAGGTCTTACCATATATGCATAATCTTGGTCTTGGTGCCTTTATGAGGATCAAAGCCGGATGATGATGATGATGATGAGGGTAAGTTCTTGCATTTATCTTTTAGTGATATGAGTTCCTTCTAATTTGGGGAGTATGTTTAGTAGATGGAATAGAAAGTCATAGAAGCATGTGGCATGTTCATAGTGTTTAGGAGTTTTGTTGAAATTGAATTTCATTAACTACTTGCATTGTGTATTTTATGAAGCCATGATTATGTTGCAAGATATGTTTGTATGATGTTACCTTGCATAATAGCATGTTTCCATCAAAAATGTTGCATTTTTGAAAAGTTTGCTTAATTCAATGTAAGGGTACTGTTTGCTCACTCTTAAAATTTACAAAATTTGACTAATTAATTCATAGTCTAAAATTGTTTTAATGTGGTTAGAAATGATGTATATGAGTATAATATGGAATACAAAATGATATTTTGCTATTTGGATTGAATCATTTGAGCTTTATAGCATAATGATTTATAGAATTGTCTTCTAGTTTCTTTTTGTGCTGTAAATATCTTGACTATGTCGAATTGATTTTTTCTGATTGATTATATGTTTAATGTTATATTTATGAGCTTCTAGTTGAATCTCTATTCTTGGAAGTGTTCGGAGAGTGGCAAGTGTCATTACAGAACGAATGTTGTCCAAGTGGTGGAGAATATAATATACCGAAAATGACATAGGTGAACTAGAGACAAACATGGTATTCATGATGGTCTAAGGTCCTAAATAGGTCTATAATGTGGTAATGACGTAGTGCCCAAGATTTTAGGTTCAATGGAAGTCAAATGTCAAGGGACAACAACGACGTTCCACGACTAAGTCAACTATGTGCCTCATATATGGTTCTATCTGTTTATGTGTTATTCATGAGGTACTTAAATGAGTTATTATGATGTATATAGAAAGTGTGTCAAGTTTTGTGAAGTTAGGAGGTCAAACGTCCTAGAATGTGCATGGCGTTTGAAAAGGTTTGCCTTGAAATGACCTTTTATGTCTAAGCATGTTTCATCGAGTTTTACGTGTTAGTTTTAGATGAAATCCATGCGAGAGGTGCTAAAATTGTAACCAGCATGTTTGGGTTGGAAACGTCCGGACAAATATTCCCAAGGACCATGCAAGGGTCCTTGAAGAAGGACCCAGGTTGGTGCTCAAGGCTGCCCAAGACAGCCAAACCACAGAGGCAATCGACGCCCAGTGGGTCAGTTGACGCCCCATTGGTAGGGTCTCGTCATTTGGGACTTAGCCATGGGATATGATAGGCCAACTACCAGCCTCAGTCCCAGACTACAGGACAAAAGGACGGTCCCTTGGTCAAGGGAAGGGTCGTCGTTTGGCGACCATTGGTGGACTGCCTCCCTGCGTGCAGTTCACTGTAAGTTGGGGTGTAAACTTGTAAATTCCCCCCACTTCCAAATAAGAGTATTGGAAGTTACTTAGGGGTATATTGGGTATCTTAAATGTCTTTATAAGACAAAATACTTAGAAGATTTCATTCTTGCAAATCAAAACCCCAAAATCACTTAGAATATCCCTAGAACTCCATTACAGCCAAAACTCACAGAAGGGCTTGGATTGGAGAATTGAGTGGAGATTCTTCGTAAATTTGATAAAATTAGCTTCATTGAGATATGATTTTTGATCCTTGAAACTCTCTTCATCAAGGAGCCCAACTCTCAAAGAAGTTCTCTAAAGGTTTTAAAAGTTGAATTGTCCAATTTCATGATCTACCATGGGTTCTTTTATTATTGAATTTTTAAACATTTATATGGATGAATTTTTAATTACGTGGATATTTTATAACGCTACATAATCTATTAACCTAATGAATAGATGAACCCTATTTTTTCATAAGTTGTCTGAGTTACTGATATGATCTAATAGTTATGAATTTACTGTATTTCATATATGCTATTGATTGAATGTAATAATTAGAGTAAATATTATATCAGGTTGTGTTAGATTGGATGTATATGTAGTTAAATGACCTAGTTTTTCGGGATATTGTTACCTTATATTGTATTGTTTTTGTTATGGCCATGGGTAAGGGCCTTAATATATCGAATCGGTGGTTTAGCATGAATTGATGTATTGAAAGATGGAGTGGTGTACAACGCTGACCTTTTTATTTTAATTTAATAATTATTAGACTTCAATTTATTGGTGGATCCTATGGTCGCACTGTGGTGGCTTGATGTTGCTATGGAAGTATTTAAGTAATATGATTATCATGGCCTTGTTGGCAACTAATTGAAGTAAAGTTTTTATATGTGTAGTTGATTATGTGAAGTATGATAATGTTTATGTACATGATAAGTAATGTGAAAGTATATGTGATCTTTTATTGATGTTATGTAGATGATCATGTTAGACTATGATGATGGCTCTATAGGTAATGTCTTAGGGTTGATGTATGTTACTCATAATTTACTATATGTGTCTATGTTGGTTATATTGATGATGATATGGTAGTGTATGGGATGACTTATAGAGTTTATGTGTTTCTTGGATGACATGTAATTTGAATTAAAGTGAAGTATGTGGTGTCTTGTCTTGGCTGACTTGTGTCCATTCCTTGATGCATGTATGAAAGTGAATATGTGATGACTTGAATTAGGATGCTAAAGTCTCTTGGTATTGAATGCATGAATTACATGTAACCATAAATGATGTTAAGAGAGTTATCTATGTGAAAGCTTGAACCTAGTGGTATGGTTATGAATGATGAAGTAGTAAGCCGTAATGGTATCCATCAAAGCAAAGGAATTATAGACTTAAGGTTAATTGGCTGGAACAAAATCATACCCTAGGAAAGTCTGATTAGCTTTTGTCGCCATTGTGAGAATCGCCCTTTTGACTTTCTTTGGTAGGGTAATGTGATTTGTGTTTTAATTGCTATGGACCCCTTTCATATGAACCTTAAGTGTCAATTACTCTATAGAACGAAGGCTAAACCGGTGAGATTTGTAAGGGAAGTACTTTGAGTTAAATAATAGCTAATTACACAAATCATCATGCCTTCATATCCTAACCATGTGCCTACATGAGATGTGGTCTAAGTTCCATCCCTCGCAAGTAGAACCCCTCACCGGAGTAGCTTAGAAATTCGGATTCATTTTCTTTCTATTATGGTCTATGTAGGTATTGTACTAACCTAATATATGGAAACATATTAGCATTTGGAGAGTTTCTATGATTTAGTTGGGTGGTATGGGAACGCTATCTGACCATTGCACAATAGGTTTTGAAGGTCCTTAGTTGGAGTCTAGGTCTTGTCCAACACCATACTTGGAATTTCCTTATGGTTTTAAACGGTCACTAAATGAACTATAATATAATGACTGAAGTAAGAAGTATGTTAAATATAAGTACTTACTAGAGTAAGTTAAGGTTTGTATAGTCAAGTATGAAGGAAAAGTGTCCTACCGACCTACCCGCGGATTCTAGAATTTAAAACGCACCGGCATCGTTGACTCTCGAGGTCCCCAGCCAAGCCTCATCTTGCTTTCATTTCAAATCATCACATTCATCAATGATGTAATTTAGCGGAAAATGTTAAAATTCTAAACGTATGAAGTATACAGGTGATACTTCATATCTTTATTTCATGATTTCATCATAGACTAACTCAACCATGAAAGGAACACCATATAACAACTTGTGGAAATCAATTCAAATGAAAGACTAACATATCCTAGTAGTTTTCCAAAGTGACCTTATTACAAAGCTTTTAATAATGTAATGAATAACGCTAGGGACAACATCCACTAGATATGTCTAAAACTAAGGCTAGACTAAAATTGTAGCATCCTCGAAATCAAGAGGACCTACCAAATGGTATCAAGAAACGCTGATGTCCAAACCGTTGCAAGAGTCGTCAATCTATCGTTTAACGTGCATCTATAAAATATTAAATAGTAAGGCTTAGTATAACACTTATACTAAGTATGGGTGTATGCACACATACACATAAGGCTATGCATGATCAGAGAAAGCTCATCCTAAACAACATGCTATTTCTTGAAAGCCTAGTGGACAAGACTTTCCTAAATCGTTAGATGTTAATGTGGCCTGAATATGGATGTATTCTGATGCATTCAAAGAACACAACTCATTTTTTTTTTTTTTCTATATGATTACAAAACATTAGTATCTCCACAATTTTACACAACTCGGGCGAGATTTCAGATTTTGATCCTCTCAGGCGAGAGCCCTCTTTGTCACATATTCTTTTTCAGTCAGTCTTTTTCTATTGTTGGTTGTGTAGTTCATAATTCTTTTTTATACAATGTTAACTGTACAAGTGCAATGATTCATTGTAGTTCCAACCACAAATCAATCGATTTTAAAGTAATCTAAGGACTAAGGAATGTTTTCCCTACCTTAAATAGTGATATGCTTTACACCATATATTCTTACCTTTCATAAGAAATTCTCATGCATCATCTTATTGATTTCATTACTTTTCATGTTTTTAATGTATTACATTTCATACACAGACACAAACTTTGGACGTTTATGGAAGCATAAGAACATCCAAGGGAGGGCACCAACCATGGTACCTCAATTGAGGTACCCTCATCGAGGGATTCTTTCAGCAAACACAGAGTATGCTTCATTTCTCAGTAGTACTTCACATTATCATTGTCATTTCATTTGTCGGCTGATGTAAACACCACTATCTAGGGATATGTTCATACTCTATCGGATCACATAAAGTGTAATGACCAGGTTGACGCTTAATTCATTACTTGAATAATATGAACTGCACCTCCTAATTGTCTTTCCCAAACACCTTCGGTTCGTTCATTTAATTAATCTTTCATACTTTGAGAACTCCAACCTTTAATGACATAAATAATGTGCGTATCAACGAATCCAGTGTCTATCCCCCCCATAAGAAGGTTGGATCACTGGGCCAAATTGACGCTAAAACATGCAGCGTACATGGGAAATTGAAACCCCTCCAGATCCTATAATTGGCAGTATCAGATTTGAATAGTAGGATATTAATGAGACCCATACCCACATGCCGGAATTCTCATCAGCATGAGATTATGTGGAACCTCCGCCCTTCCCAAAGAGGCTTCACTACTCAGAGCTAGAATATCGGTGCTCGTAATAAATCAAGTTCATGCATCTCATACGTCATGGAAGTAGGCTTCTAGTATGAAGGACATAATGCTCAAGCAACAAGATTATTTCTCATCTCAATCATTTCGAATTAGTTTACTTTATTCTGATACTTCCATTATAGTATATATAGAGCCTGGTCTCGTCTTCATTACTTTACACTCTCATAGTTAGATAGTAACGTTTTGGTCAATATTACTTAGGGCTCATTTGATATTGATCTCATATTTCACATTATCCTATTATAATATTGTGACCACATTCATTAGCATTAGCACATTTGCTTTTAATAATTACTCATCCCTTTTACGTGAATGTTCAGTTCTTCTTTATCTTCTAGTATTGACTCAAGAATTATGGAGGATTGCTTCTATATTATGATTTACTTACTCTATTGATGATGGTCATCCTTACTTTATATTGATGTAATGTGAATTTTACATTCATATCATCCTTTGTTGTTAATGAAACTTGCTCACACCTTCTAACACATTCATACGTGAGTATTCTTTAAACATAGCACTTATGTGTAATTGAGACTTGTTCTCACTTCCTTAACACCCCCATTCTGGTCACTTACTCACTTCAGCCCCCTTAATTATGTTATAACTCACGTTCCTTACTTACTAAGTGTGTAGATTTCATAAAATCGTTTATTGACGATGAGGTAGTTTATTCATCAGTTTCAAGAGTTTCTATTCCATTTCTTTTTAGAGCATGTTGGGAGTGTCCCCCATAAGTGGCTGACTTTTATTTGATTCATTATTATTTAAGAAGGTCCTTATATATCATTTGAAATACTCTAACTACACAAGATTTGAATAGATTATATTGGCCACAAGGAACCTTAAATATTAACTAAATAACCAATTTTTGTTGGCATGTGCCAATTCTACGTATGTCATATTTAAATTTTAAAACGTTTAATAGTATGAACAATGATCAAATCTTTTAATTATTTAATATAATATTATTATCCAATTTTTGCTAACGATGAGTAAAGTGGCCTCAACAATTGGGCATAGATTTCATATCCACTTTATTTAATAGAGATAACATTATATCAATGTCCCATTTAAACATTTCAAAGTGTTATTTTTTTCGCCCTTTTAATGACATAAGGCAAACATTCATTAAATTATGATTTCACGGAGATCCTTTTTAGCTAACCTTATAACTAACTTTAGAGGCATATAACCTTTTTTTAAACATCGTGGACAGCATCATATTATATTGGATGAATATATCATCTTGTAAACGTCATATTAACAGCAAGTATGCCACAACAGCGAAGCATCTTCATACATAATTTTTTTGACTATCTTTAACATAGTATTATTCTTTTATTCACATAATAAACACTTATCATCAAACGAGTCCAATTAATAGATTCATTCAATCATTATTTAATCAATAGACATTAATATCATCACCCAGCACCACATACCGACAACATATTTCTACTTATTCACATTGAATCGTAACAAGGATACCAGGGAAAGGAGTTCGACAGGAATGACGGAAAAAACCCTACTTTTTCAAGATCTTTGATCATTCAAAAGAAATTCTTCTTGGAGAAAGAATTCCAGGAGAGTAACCCATACCTTAAGTAGAACAGAATATAAGAAGACCGCCTTGAATGAACCTTGAAGAAACTGTTAAAATACTCTAAGAAATATTCTTTTTTTTCTTGCGTTTTGTTCCTAATTTTATCCTTTCTAACCTTGTTTTTCCTTGTTTTAGTTTTAGTTAGTAGTCGTGTATTTGTTTTAGTTTGAACGTGGTTTTTTTAGGTTTAGGAACTGACCTTGACTTATTCAAATTATGTTTTAATATGTATTAAATAAATTATTAACTAATTAACTAAAAACCACTCTAATTAACTAAATATAGGAGAATGTTGACTTTGACTAAAATCTGCAATATGGTGTTTGACTATAGTTTAGGTCAAGCGTTTTGACTTTATATCAAAATAATTTAAAATCCTTAATTTAATTATTTAAGGGCTCTAGGTAACGTACTAAAAGACCCCTAAGTCCATTGGAAAATCTCAACCTGTCCCCCTTTAGGTCCATCCTATTTAAGTACTAGATGTTTTCTTCATTATTACTAGGTAAGCATAAGAATTTTGGTTTGACCCTTTTACTTACTTAATTAAGTGGATAATTTCAATTAATTATGTAATATAGTTTAATTATTAAAGTCCCTAAGTCGTTATAACCATATACTACCATTTGGGACCCATCCTAGTTTAAATACTAGGTTGTTCCTTTTCCTTGCCTCAAACACCGAAATCTTGCAACTTTCTTTTGTATTTTGGTCTTTGACACTTTAAATTAATTCAATTAGCTGATAAATTCATTAGTTAGTATCATAGGGTACTACTAAAGTATCCCTACGTTTGTTAGGTACCTTAACTAACTCTTTGGACGCACCTAGGGTAGGTCTAAGGTATTTCCCTTTCTTGTCTTAACAAAAATCTTAAATTTCCGTTGTAATTTGGTTTTTGCCCCTTTTAAATTAATTAATTAATTTTCCTAAATAAATAAAATTATATAACCTAGGGGAATTACTAAAGTACCCCTAATTGGTAGAACATAACTAACCTTTTGGACCATCCGAGTTAGGGTACTTAGGGTTGCTCGTTAACCTTTTTCAACCCGTTTTGTCCTTAGTTGTCGGGTGAAATATGGGGTGTAATTAGTATATTCCTAGGGTTATTTAGCTATTTTGGGATATATTAGAGTCAAAAATTTGTTAGGAATTGTAGGGGCCCCACATGGAGTGGTCCCTTATGCAACGTTTTTTTCCCCTAACTAACTCCCCCTAACAAAATTCGGTTAGGGTGGTCCCATACGTGGTTGTTGTCCGTCTTCACTCTATTGCACATGTGCTTGCACATGAGTTGGTTTTTGTACTTTCCTACAAACTTTATTTAGGTTACCTGGGAATGTTTACTTAGTGTCCCATGGTCCTCGCTATGTCCGTTGGGCACTGCCTTACTCTACAGATCAATTTTAATTGATCATGTGACATCGTACTATTCTGACACGTGGATGCCTCATATCTTTTGGTAATATAAAGGAAAAAGCATTCTAGTTTAACGGTTTCCTTTGCAGGTACCTTGTCTAACAAGCTTGGACTATATTTACTTATTTGGGTATATATAAAATTGGCTAACACCCTTAGCCTTTTTTTTCTACTATGCCTAATATTTCTCAATAGTGGGCAATTCCAATGCCTATTTTATCCCCCAATAAGCATTCTAACATACTACCTGGCCTTCATAGACATATGATTTTCTGAAATTTTACAAAAATCATGTTGATTATGTGTGGAGATGATCTAAACATAGGTATTCTGAAGGATATTTAGGTAGTCCTTGAAAAAAAGTGAATCATAGACGTTAATCTTCTTGATTACTTAAGAGTAGGTCGTTTTGTTACCTTTGAAAAGATATGTCCTATTATGTTCTATGTTGATGTTTTGTAAGGTAATATGTGTCTCATCATAAGTAAGTCTTGGAGGTAATTTAGGCATGCCTTTAGGGAGTTGTAACGGCGGTTCTCTCTTTTGTATTCTTAAGTGAGGCTTTAGGAATAGCTTTTTTAGTGGGATATTACATGACATAAGTGTTTAAGGAATAGTAGTAAACTTCAATGTAACATTGAGTTCCTTCATCACTGTACAGTGAGTACTTCACTGTTAATTTGTCTAAAAAATGTGCATAATAGCTTAAATATTATCTTATGTGTTTCTAAGATTTTTAAATGTTGTTCTTATGATTATAATATGATATTTAAATGAAAGTATGAACTTTTCCAAAAAAAATGTACGTTTTCATGATTTTTATGCATTATGCCATAGTTAGTAAATGTTGTTTTACTATCCATGCTTTTATCTATCTCTATAGTTGTTGGTAGGTGATAAACATTTTGGAAGGAAGACTTGGACCGTAGCATTGTTCAAGGGAAGTTGAAGCATTTCCTCATTTGACTCGAGTGTATAGAAGCCTTTTACGTTTTTTTTGAAGTATTGTAATCTACTAAGTATTTCTATTTTCGTATTGTTAATGGGCAGTGTCCCAAGTATTCTCCTGTCAAAGATTGACGATATTTAGACTTATTATTTCCTATCAATTTATATGAAAGATTTTTTAAAGATTATGAAATGTTTTTTGAAAATTTTTAATTCTGCTCTACTTTTCATTATGTATATTCGATGAATAATATGTAAGGTCATGTACAAGACCTCCTAGAGGTCAAGTACGCCTGTTGCAATACGAGATTGCCCCTAACTTCTAGGGTGTGGTTTCAGGTTGTGACATATATCTGTAATGGTACATAATCTTAATTAGACTCTAACTCTCTTTGTCATCTTATGACAAATCTCAATAAAATATAATATGAACACGACCATTAAAACCATAAAAAATTACATCATCTTAATGAAACAACCTCTGAAATAAGCAACCCTACCGCATAAGGTTCCTTTACTGAACTTTGGAGATCTGTCTAGCTCTTTCTTAACTTCGGAGACAATCCGTATAAAATTACACCACAAGATGTGTAAAAAGATGCATAAGAATGATATTTGTACCAGAATGCCTAAGTAGGAGGACATATGCCAAAACATGCTTTAAAGATAACATTTCATTAAATAATGCAACCTGTCCCTTTTTTGTAAACTTCCGTGAACATTGGCACATTTAAGAGCACAAATAGTTCACAACATAGATCATATAGACATAGATACTACTCATAATAGCACATAAAAGTCCAATTTATCATTTTTGAGGCATATTCAATCCATACAACACATTACTTATCTTTTATTTTACTTCTTTCCATATGTAACCGTCAAGTGTACTTAGTAAAAGGTATCACCTTGAGGTCATCTTACAATAGTCTATCATTGATATGCTTCATAAACATAACCACACACATTCTCAAGTTATAAGCGTATCATAGACATCAGGTTCACGTAAGGACCATGACATAAGAAAACTTCTAAGTCACACTAGTACAATGTTTAGGTAGCATCCCATAATACTACTTCCACCAAGTTTACCTAAGAGGTCACCCTAGACAAAGGCATAACATACTCAACAATTGATAACACCTTCATTTATAACTACACATAAGGCTCCTACTTAATAACATCACATCAAGGACTCTTTCATTTACTATAACCTTAGTCATAAATCATTTAGTTTATACCATATGTGAAGCACCCTTATAACTCCTTCACAAGCTTTGTTGTACAATGTACACATGGAGTCCCATACACCCATATATACTAAACTATCCCATTTAGAAGTCACTAATGTAATTCACATACATAATCATAATTCATGTCTTGACATTGAAAATTCACTTAACATGGATCCATACAATTCATACATAACATCACATAAGTCTTACTTTGATACAGTTACTAATCTTATCCTTTCTTGATGTTTATTTGTACAATGCATGGGTAGGGCCATAATCTTACCTATACTAAGTAACTCTCAAGGAGTTGTGATAGAGTCCATAATTTTATCTTAGTTTATTTCTTACTTTGGGAGACTTAGACATAACCGATATAGACCATGTGAGATACATGGAATCTGGTGTTCTTCTCGCACACCAAAAAAGAGAGGGTTAACAATTGCATATGGTATAACCAATCGTACATATAAATATAAGTGGAAATCCACAAACTATAACCTACGGGGGCACGCAGTTATGGAACATGGAGATTTCTTCTAGAAACCTTGAGTTACTAGAGGGGAAGTTTCCATCTCATGTGAAAACATCTATAGTGGGAACCCGGTCTTGCTAAAAGTGAAGGTTTTCTTGTGGGAAGATGAACTTACTAATGTGAAGCCCCCACTCTGATTTTTCATGTTCACTCGATGATAGTCTATAACTCTCTTATTAATATAATTAAGACTTCAATGCATTAATTCATAAAGAAGGCTTTACGAGTTTACTCCTTCGTACATCATAAAGCTGAAATTATTCTAAGAAGAGAATTTTCTTTCATATGTTCATAGAATGAATACATCATGAAGTATGTGCATACCAATTGTAGATTACCTTGACTCACATATCTAACGCACATGTTCATACAACTTCATTAATACATATACTTCACATGCAAGAATAGGTATGATGGCTATGAGAACTACCACTTTCCGTAGTCATCAATGATATATTATATTCATACTCATGCATGAATTGTATGTTTCTGTACATTGATCAGATGATCACATAGGGCTAAACACAGAAGCTTGAGGAAGCCAGCTTCTAAAGACCACCACACATGTAGAATATTCCTCAAGTCTCAAGTCATACACACATATCGAGTTTTAAGGACTATATACTTTACACCCAGCTCATGTCTCCATGGGTCATATAGGTAAGGGTACTCTATAAAGAGTATCATCATTATAGCCGATCTCAACAAAACAGCTAACCCTATCATGATCAAGACATATACACAACATCATCCACACACCTAAATTGCACAACTAGTATGGAAGATTATTCATATACTTCACATAGCATCAATTAATTTAAACATGATGTTAGAATCAAGCCCAAATCATTCAATGTCCTTAAAATGGAAATCATCATATCAATTAATCTCGAATCTTATGTCTTCAAGTCCATGATCATAACACATAAACATGTACAATAATGTAATCACCGCCACTATAAGTAGACAATACCAATCATTACAATTCAATATACATTCTAACCTAAACAGAAGAAATAGGTCAATTTACCCAATATCCAAGTTGATGATCATCTTGATAAATTCCCAACAATTCATAATAAATTGACATAAAGGAATATAGAAATAATCAACTCATTATCATCTAAACATAATCTAATCATCTATCATTAAGATCACAAGGCCCACATTATAGGGAAATTTATGAAATTAGGATGATCATGGGTTCTTCATGGAATTAGATGGAAATTCATAATTAAAACAGTAAAAAAACATAAATCCATCAATAGATTGACTTTGAAATATATTTGACAATGAACCCATGTCTACATTGAAATTTGGGAATTTTTGTCTTTGCATCACTTTTAAAAATCATTCATTGAATTCCTTATATGGAAGATTAACTCACAATAAATGATTACTATACATTATTGATTGAATAAACATAAATAATAGAAGAAGAAACCATAGAAATCCAGCCCCTAGCTTGAACTTGAGTTTCGGTGTCCAATGATGGTTTTGGGGTTTTGGGAGAGAAGAAGGTTTTGGGATTTTTTATTGTTCTTATTGGGTGTTGGGGTTTCAATTTAGGAAAGGAATTAAATAGGTCTTAAAAACAGCTAATAACCGCCTCCCAAATTACCCAAGACATCCCTATACTTATTTGGAATTTAAGACATTTCAAACATAACTTTCATTTTCAAAATCTTCGTGAGGGAGCAAGTCCCGCGTCGTGGAGATCCAATTATACTATCCCATTGATACTAGCCTATTAGATAGTATCCCACTAATCTATATTGATAATTTTTTTTCCTATAACTACCTCCTTGGTCCGGCAAGTAGCAATAAGGCGAGTTCTAATGCATGCACTCGTTTAAAAGAATTCTAGTGATAGAAATATCCATTCATGCATAACCATTGAGAATTGTTATTTCTCTAGTTACCTTATTAATTACCCATTTTGTCCCACAACCCCTAGTGTGTGTATTTAGTTTACCCTGCATAGAAAACAACAATTCATATTGGATAAATAAATAAATAATGAACTCTTTGACAAATTTGAAGAAAACCCAGAAATTAAACTGTGAAACCACAATAATTCACTTGAAAACACATCCTAAATTTTAATTCAATGCTAAAGTTGCAAAAACCCATCTAACCCACTCTCCAGAAACAAAACTAAGATAATAGTAATAGAATCCACCCTAAAAACGAGTTTTTTACACACCTATTTTATAAACAAATAATATTCATAAATTTAATGGAATTTGAATAACAAAAGTTGTTCGAAAATGCGGCATCCATCGACGACCCCCGCAGACGGTCCGTCGATGCAACGAAGGAACGTCGACTACCTCTATAAGTCCATACTTAGCATCTTTTTTCATCCTTCAACTGGAATTTTCTCTTTTTCAATCGGCGAACCGATATCACTGTTTATCAATGCGTCTACGATCCGTCGATGCCTTGTGTTGTTCCATACTAAGCATTTCTTCAACTTTAGGTACTGAGACATTCTCTAATCAGATCCACGGTTTAACAAGAAGGTCCCTCGATCCTTCCTTAGCCCAAAACTTTGTCAGATTTCCCTGAGTTTCTCCTGATGCATGAACTTCCAGTCGACGGGCACCATCTATGGTCTTTCTATAGGGAGACGGTCCATCGATGGCCTTTGTGGGTCACCTCTGCACTAAATCTCAGCCGCCTTTAGTGTTTTGCTTTTAGACATCTTTCTTGCAAAACAAAGGTAAAAACATGTTAAAATTTATCCAAAAAAGCTCTAGAATCACACCAATATTAAGGGAAAAGCATTTAAAGTACCATGAAACCACGATACATAAGTTTGTGTCAGAGACCTAATTCATATATGAACAAAAACCTTGCTACCATGGGCAGCTTTGTAGCCAAATGATGGGTCCTCCTCAATGACCCCTAGGGCGGTCATTGGGGAGTCATGATTGGATGTTTCCACCCTAATTAGGTTCATTTAGATGTTAGGGTAATCCCCACGGACATTAGACTCTAAACAACACATAAAACATACCAAGACATACTAGAACACAATAGCACGTCTAAAGGCTACCTTTCAAATGTCTTAGACTTTCTTGGACGTCTGACCTCCAAAATACTTCAAATCAATCATTCACACTTTAAATCACATTATTAACATGTTAATAACCATTTTATTCACATGTAAGCTCTAGAAACCTTAGATAATTTTGAGGGTCTTGATAATATCACCCACATGGGAATATTCGTCCTTGAATGATGCTTGGAACTTTTAAAACACACTCAAGAACACAATGAACCATAGAGTCGCTCACAAAATATAACATGTTATGACATAAGAGTCAATGCACCAAACTTACAATCAACACCAACTTCATAACAGCATGAAACTAAAGTAACAACCTCAAACATGGATAACTCTTAAATTTTTTCCATGCTTACATGTTTTTTCATACTATTGCCATTTGTAAGAACTACCTTTTCCAACTTTTAGGCATTCTCATTATTTCATCATAAAGTTAGACATACAATGGATTTCTCTTGCACACATAGGACAAATCCACACTTCAACTCGTGATAAATTAAGAAATTCATTTAGTTGCATCAAGGTCATACATAAAACTACCATGTTCAACTTTTGTTTAAGGAGGAACTACCTTATCCTAGTTACAACATACCCACATGGAATCATAGAGTTTGCATAAAAGCAATGCACAAAGGTCAATTAATATTAAGGAGGATTTCTTTAATCCTCACCACGTACACTCATGATTTATTCCTAAGCAAGTCAAAATGGAAGCTTATACCACACAAATAAAACAATAGGAAGCCATTTAATACAATTTCAAATTCTAGCATGATATTACCGTACATAAACATGCATCATTTAGGAAAATTGTTATAATTCATAGGAACACATTGATGACATTGTCTAAACTTACCATCACTTCTCAAGAATTGAGTGTACAACAACACCTCCTAATTAAAAAAAAGTCATACATTTTTAAAGGGACCCATACTTTCTTATATAAGAAGAGTCAACGCTTCCTTGTTGGGTTGAAACATCCTCTCGTTAAAAATGTATCAAGCATGTTCATTTAGTTATCTCATGAAGTTAAATTCACATTTATCATATCAAGGGGAATAAAAACACGAGAAAGATTCCTTAAGTCAAAATCCCTTTTTCATGTAATAATGACCTTTCATAACATGCATAACATAGTGACATCTAAGACATGCATATAACATGGAGAACATGCAACATATACTCTCATGCAAGACTCCGATCATAATAATGTACTTAGGAATTCTTTGGTTTCAAGCTTGAGTAGGAATAAAAGGAAAACATACGGATATCTACCACCTTAATGCTCTTACAATCATCCCCCACGTAGGGTAAACCATCGTAACAGAAACATATATCATCCAAGAGGACATTGACTTACTAATTTTTCAAGTCAATCATCACATCATTATCTTGAGATCAAGTTTACATAAACCTCTCTCAACATCACCTCCTTCAATGTCACACCGGGTTCCATGTTTAGCTGACATGGGCTATGTCGGTTAATGAAATATTCCCCAAAAGTAAAATAAAGTAATGAAATAAACACTAACTAGAGTGACGTAAGGGGTTTGACTTAGTCTAGGTAGGGGTATGGGACTCTACCTATACATTGCACTAGTTGTCCTGGAGGGAAGTCATAGAAGATAGTTCTTATGTTTTATAAAGTAAATTTCATGCCTATGTGACATTACATGTTGGTGATTGTATGATGTTAGTTTTACTGATGAACATTCTATTGGTCTATATTGCTAAATGTGATGTTGACTACTCTAGGCTATGTTATGTGAAGATAGACATTTCTTTTCATCCTTTGTTTGGTTTACTTGATTGAGTGATGTTATGGGGCTTTACATATTCATTGCACTTGTAGACATGATGGTGGTTTATGAGTGAGGGTCTTGTATCTGATGTTGGGTTATTAACTCTATATTACTTTGTTTTAAACACATTATGTTGGAGTTGTTCTATACACTAAAGAAGCTATGTCACCGTTGACTTAATTTACTGGGTAATGTTGTCTGTGTTGTACCATGAGCTTGTATTAAGTTTAACATCCAAACATGTACATGTCCCTAAGTAAATAGCCTTTTTTAATTTTTTGAGATGTGTATTGCGTACATAAGCATCCTATTCCCAAATTGAGAATATTGTGCCTTTTAGAATCTTGGCTTAAGGGTGGGTTTACCAATTTCTATGTATACACATGTATTTAAAATAATATCCAAGCTTGTTAAGAAAGTTTACCCTGCAATGAAGACCCTAGGTAATATTTTTGGAGTTCATCGTTCACATACATTATGTTTAGGCATACAGGGTAAAGCCTAGTACCATAGTACATGATCACTTAAAATGATGATTTAGATTAAGCAGTACCCAAGGACATACTAGTGATACTTGGGACAATAAGTAAAAATTCAAAATGAACCTTCCATAATATTTAGTTAGGAAAGTACACACAACACATGTGCAAGAATTCGGTTAGTGTGGTTAAGTCGGTTAGGGGCAGGCGCACATGTGAGGGTCAAGCCATGTGGGGCTGAAAATTCCTAACGAACTCTAGGGTATAACTAATTTAACTAACTATCTAACTAACCTATGACTAACCGAAATTAACTAACTAGTGCACTCGACAACCTAAGACCTAACTGGGTGGCACTAACCTAGTAACTAACTCAAGAAACATCCTTGTACCTAACCTAGGAATGTCCAAATGGTTAGTTATAGTCCTAACGACTTAAGGTTACTTTAGAAATTACCCTTGGTCACCTAATTAATTAAATTATCAACTTAATTAATTAATTTAAAAAATGGTAAAAACTGAAATCCTTACACTAGACAAGTAACTAACTAAGAAATATCCTAGTCCTAACCTAGATAGTCCAAAGGGTTAATTCGTCCTATACCAATTAGGGTACTTATTAACTTTACTCCCTAGGTCACTTAGTTAATAAAATTACAACTAATTAATTATTTTAAATGGGAAAACCGAATCCTTACTCACCTAGTAACTACCTAAGAAACATCCTAATACCTAACCTGGAATGGTCCCAAAATGTTTTGGTTTATGGTCCTAACAACCTTAGGGGTACTTTTAGTTAAATTATACCCTAGGTTACTTAACTCATTAAATTTTAATTTAATTATAAATTTAATTTTTCCAACCCCGAAACCACTATGTTAATTCACAAGATTTTTGTTAAGATCAGTGTTCTTCTAATCTAGTCAATATAGAGGGGCGTTGTTAGTAAAATTATTTAATTGAATTTATTAATTAAGTTAATTATTCTAATTAAATTAATAATATCATTTTCTAATCCTCGAAATGCAACTAAAAACTAAAAGAAGATTGAAAAAATTAGTGAGCAAATGCAATAACCAAAACAAAAATTTCTTAGCTATTTCAAAGGTATCTTCAAGGTTTTTGGTGCATGGTGATCTTCAATAGATTCAATTTAACATAAGGTTATAGGTTTTTTCCCTCTTTAATTACTTTTCTCACAGAGTATTTTCAAACATTTTTATGAATTCAAGAAGATCGTTGTTTTGATTCTAATAGTATGTAATATATCTTCAAAAATTTTGTTTTGTTGGTAGGTGGTTGCGTATTGATCATTATATGCGAGTTCATGATCTGTAATATCTAATGAGGCCATAGAGATATTGTATGATTAGGTATTATTACATGAGTTAAAGAATGTTTGTAATTCCTAATTGGTTGATAAAGCAAGTTGTATAATCGTTCATAGTTTTAGTCACTGATCAATTTCGTCTTGCTTAGATGATCAATAACCTATAGTATAATTCATGAAGTTAATTGACTTGCTAGTGATAATATCATAGTTTTGAGTTATTCCAACAAATTGGCTAGCAAATATTATCCAAAAAGTTGAATAGAATTGGCTTATTGTTTTCATAAAAAATTGGCTAATGATATTGATATGACAATTATCTAATGAAAGTTTGGCTTATGACAATAATGGCTAACAATACTTAGATACCATAGTCCGTTGAAAATAAGTATTGCCAATAAAAATTGCTTACAATGTATTTCCAAAATTGATAATGAATTGGCTAATGACTAAGTTATAAACAAAAGTATAGCAATGACCAATGTAACTTTTGAATTCATAACCAGGCTGCCATCATTGGACAAGTCCCAACATACCCTTACAAATGAACTATGATATAAGTAAGTACATTGAAATAAGTTTATAATGTTCATAAAGGGAGTTTATGACAATCTACCAAATGAACATGAAAATATAGGTGGATTACTAACATAATCACAAGCTTCAGAATATGAAAGGGAACACATGATTTTTTAAAA
The DNA here is from genome assembly GCA_027704765.1 of Solanum habrochaites. Lineage (NCBI taxonomy): Eukaryota > Viridiplantae > Streptophyta > Magnoliopsida > Solanales > Solanaceae > Solanum > Solanum habrochaites. The sequence goes on along the minus strand of JAKWJA010002489.1, from coordinate 44,242,601 downwards.
GTAGTGAGGACAAGTCTCGCTCGACTCCTATATGATTATGCTAAAGAATACTCTCATAGAGGTGTTAATAATTATTAGACAAGTCTAATTAACACCAAGATGATAATGCCAGGTTAAATTCACATTTCATCATGTAAATAAAGAGATTACTAGTTATCCAAAGAGTTAAGTAAACCTCATAACTAGAAGCAAGCTTCAATAATGTTTGAGTCAACTCTAAAATATGTAAAGAAAAAGAAGTTGAGCAAAGCAACGATAGACTAGCAATGATCTTGTGCCATCACATGTAAGCCTCATGTGATGAGGCTACCACCAAGGTGGATAATTATTCTCCGTATGTATCCTAGTTTTTGAACAATGTTGCCAGCATAGGAACTAGCTAGTGGATTCCACCTAAGAGAGCAAGGGATGATGCGGTTTCCCTTTGGACGGTGAAACCACCTCTTTTTGGTGTGGGGAAGACACTGGATTTCATGCTTATCTAACATAATCTATATCTGTTGAATGCTCAAAGAAAGTACTCAATTCACTTTAGCAAAGAACCACCTCTTTTTGGTGTGGCGAAGACACTGAACTTGGTTTCACTTTTGCCGGTGAACCACCTCTTTTCATTGTGGGGCAGACACCTGATTTCATGTTTAGCTCACATAATATAGGTTCACTTTGATCGGTGAAGCACCCCTTTTCGGTGTGGGGAATCCACTGGATTTCATGTTAGCTCTCATGATCTTAATGCTAAAGATATCTTTATGAAAGAAAGAGAGAAAGAAGAAGAAATGTGAGTTAAATGTGAGCTAAAAAAGCAAGAGCTTAAGTTTGTCAAATCATCTGTTGTTGATAAGAATGAAGTTTTAACAAGTTATTTGCTAGTGCAAAATAAAGATATATACTCCAACATCATGACATTATCCAAATCATTAAATAATTGGCATAGCAAAATAAAAATTTTCTTATAATGACTTCTTATATTATGCCAATAAAGGGGGAGAAACGTAATGGCTAATCAATTCCCCATAGTTTTAGTCTCATGCAAATGATCAAATAATGGGCATAACCAATACAAATTGGCTTATAAACATTTTACAACGTAAATAACTCATCATAGTTGAATATATTCCCTAGCATCTCAAATATGAAATGACAAATAATTGTGTACAATAAAGATTGGCTTAAAAGATTTCATGCCCATTTAACAAGAATGGAAATAACTTGTGGAGTAAGGTTGCCAAATCAATTTCCTTAGTCTTTGATTACTTACTCTTTCATTGTAAGTATTGGACTACAAATGAATCAATTGAACAGGTTAAAGTAAAACATAAGAGCAAAGTACAAATCATTGAACTCCAACAGAAGAAAAAAAGACTACAAAAAAAAACTTAAGGCGGAAAGGTGACTCTCGCTTAGGGAGCAAAAATACATAAGCTTTGTTTGAGTTGGTTCTAAATATGAGCATGATTCATTCCAAAAAGGGGGGTTTTTTATTATTTTCATCATATATAAAATGATTTGTGTTCCTTAATTGCATTAGAACATAATCATATTCATAACATGAATCATAGTACGATTTAAGAAGGAAAGTGACTGCTTTCCAGAAACGACAGGTGTCTTCTTCAGAAAGCTTTCCTTGATCAAAATAAGTCTTACGGTTCAGGCGCATACACCCATACGTCCTACAAGTTTTTACTAATCTCACAGAGATTAAGATTTTATACATGAGGTTCTATAGTAAGATTTAAAGATTCAAACGAAGCAGTTTGGAATTAACGATCTCTAAACTTTTGTAGGTGGTCCTCCTTATTCTAGGATGCTACACGTTATTATCTATATTTAGTAACAATAGACAAAGCTGGTGGACTGTAGTTTCTAGCGTTTCATTTTAAATATTGTTTCAAGCGTTTGTAATCAGGCCGATTTTGCAAAAATTATTATTATTATGATTCATCATTTCATTTTTTTAATCCATTGATAGATGGTTGTTTAGTTTTAGCTCATTAGAATATTATTCTATATATTAATCATATGAAGTCGATGTATACTTAACGATGTTTTAAAAGTCTTAAATTTTCTACAAATTGAACTATATGATTGTTATGAAAGCTAAGAAGAGGCTTTTCTGCGACCTCTGACAAACTTGAAATCATAGCATGAGGTTAAATTTCCTAGGAAATAAAGCTCAAAACAACCATGTTGCGTAGTTACTAACTTTTTGTTGTGAAGTGCACCAGAATCATGACTTAGAGATTTCGTGATGTTAGGAACTTTTCCTTCTACTCTTTATCGTGTCGTCTAGAGTTTTGAAATTTGGTGTCATTCTAGCATCTAACTTCCTTCTTGTGTGTGCGTGAACATAAGAAAAACCGCATGCAGAAAAGTCATCGGTGGAACAAAAGCTGAGAGGGTAAGAAATCTAGGCCCTCGGATCAGTCTGGTTCTAGCAATGGTAAGAACTTTTTTGAAATTTTGGATAGGCCTAAGTTCAAGAAGGAGCAAAAACACTTAGGTAATCCTGCTCCTTCAATGAACACTAATTCCAAGAAGGGCAAGGATAAAAATGGCCAGCGTGATGGAAAGGCGTGTGGTGAGTGTGGCCGTGTGAATGGAGGAGAATGCATGTAGGTTTTTAATAGATGCTATGGGTGCGGTGAGAGTGGGAACGTGATTAGAGATTGCCCAATAACTGTTCTCAACAAAGTTACTCAGGCTGATCTAATAGAATTAATTATGCTTGATTTTGATATAATTTTTGGTATGGATTAGTTTCCTAAATGCTATGCTACCATAGACATCGAAAAAGGGTAGTAAAAGGTTTCATTTTTTTTTTTGTTTTTTTTTTTTGCCAAATGAGATAAAGTTGAAAGGAAGGGCATGGTTACATCCAACAAACAAATAATTTTCCAATCCTTTAAATGTCAACAACAGTTATCTTAAGGGGTTAGGAGTTCGTGCGAATTTTGTTATGAAAGAGGTCCTGTTGCACAGTTTAGATCTCAAGTGAAACGTTTTGATATCAAGGAGGTTCCCACCGTGAAAGGTTGATGGAAGGAACCATCCTTTGTTGAGGGGGGAAACAAACATATGGATGCCGAGGTTGGATAAGAAGATCTCGTTACCCTCTCTGTTCATTTCTTGAAGATAGATATTGTTTGCTAATCTGGTTTCTATTTATGAGACTCTAAATTTTAGTGCATTAGGCAGTTTTGGTGTTTTAGGTCCACAACTATGTGTTTTATACTTGCGCTATATGAGTTATTATGAGTTCATGCTTGCATTCATGTTGCTGTTTTTGTATAACGTAGACATGATTTATGTGTTGATTGAGTGAGTTGTGAATTAAGTTAAAGAAAGATTGAGAAGGACGTTCCTCAATCTCAGATATGAAGCCTTCAATAACTTAGAGTAAGGTGCATATCCAGAGTAGTGTGGAATCATATATTCACAAGAGTAAAGTAATCAAGTAAATGTTAGTGTTTTTTTTTTTAGAATACCTCTCTTATTTTAAAATGATGTGTAGTGTCAATTCGAGATGAATGTTCCTAAGGGGGGAATAATGTAACATTCCAGAGAAATGTACATGTCTAAGTAAAGAGCCTTTTATGTTTTAAGAATGCGTAATGGGGTACGTAGGAATCTCAATGCCCACGATTGAGAAATATTGGGCATATTATAGAATATTGGCTTAAGGGTGTTAACCAATTTCTTTGTATACACATGTATTTAAAATATAATCCAAGTTTGTTTAAAAAATGTACCAGCAATGAAGAACCTAAGCTAAAATTTTTGAGTTCATTGCTCACATATAATATGTACTAGGCATCCAAGTTTCAATCCTACTACCACAACACATGATCACCTAAAATGATCATGTAGATTAAGTGGTTCCCAAAGACATAATGGATATCCTTGGTACAATAATTAAACATTCCAAATGAACCTTTCATAATAGTTAATTATTAAAGTACACAAAACACATATGCAAGCATATGTGCAAGAATTCTGTTAGTGTGGTTAGGTAGGTTAGGGGCAGGCGCACATGTGGGGATCAATCCATGTGGGGCTGACATTCTAAAAACTCTAGTTTCTAATACTTACCTAACTTCTTACTAACCTATGGACTAACAAAATACTAACTATTGCCCCCGACACACCTAAGATCTAACCAGGTGACACTAACCTGTAACTAACTCAACATAACCTAGGATGTTGCCAAAGAGTTAGTTTATAGTCCCTAAAGACTTATTTACTTTATTACATACGTAGGTCACCTATTAATTACATTTAGAAACTTATTAATTTAATTTAAATGGGACTAAACACCGAAATCCCTTACACTAGACAAGTAAACTAAGAACATCATAGTAACCTAACCTAGATGGTCCAAGGGTTAGTTATTGTCCAGACGACTTAAGGGTACTTTAATAATTACCCTGGTACTTAATTACATTAAGTAAATCACCGTAATTTAATTTATTTAAATGTGAAAAAGGAAATCCTTACGCTAACCTAGTAACTAACTAAGAAACATCCTAGTAGGATGGTCCAAATGGTTGTTTGGTCCCCCTTAAACCTTTAGGGGTACGTCAGTAATTACCATAGGTTACCTAATTAAGTAATTTATTAGTATTTAAAATAATTAATTTATTGGTTAAAAAACGAAACCACTAATTAATTTCAAGATTTCGGTTAAGTCAGTTTTTTCTTCTAATATCTTTCAATATAAGAGGGGCAATTTTATTAAATTAGCTATTGAAATTTTGAATTAAGTTAATTATTCTAATTAAATTACTAGATATCAGTTTCTAATACCAATAAAAAACTCAATCACGACTAAAACAGAAAACAAGAGTGAGAAAAACAGTCAGCAAAACGTAAGAAAAACAGAAAATTTCTTAGGCAATTTCAAGATACTCTTCAAGGTTTTCGTGCAAGGTGATCATTGTAGATTCAATTCTACATAAGGCATGGGTTTTCTATCTTGTATTCCTTCTCCAAGAGGATTTAAAACTTTTTATTTATTCAAGAATATCGAAACTAGGGTTATTGCCAATGACATTATTGAACGTCCATCTCCCTAGTTATCCTTGATTTCGATTCTAATAGTATGTAGATAAAATCTCGAACATGATCTTGGTATGTGGTGCTAATTGATCATTTTATGCAGAGTTCATGATCTTTTAATGTCTAATGAGGCCTATATAAGTGTGTCTGTGAGATTTTTGGGCATAGGTTGAGGGGGTACTTGTGCATTAATCCCCTAGAAAATACAATAAAAAAGGTGTATTTGATTATCATCATAGCATCACCACATTTTCAAATATCTTTTCGTTGTTTTATTTTAATTATAATACTTGTAAAATAGTTATTACTTTCTATATGGGTCGTACTGTAAACTAACGCTTATTTCCTGTTACGGCCATTGGGAGTGATGAAAATTGGTATATGCAAAAAAACCTAAATTATATTATAAATTTGTCAAAAAATCAAAAAACCGGTAGTTATATTTGCTCAACTATTTTATATATTTTTTTCAAGATATGGAATATGTGATAAAATAAGTAGTAATAAACCTTAATATGCTTCAAGTAATAATGTTGCTTTTGAATATTAAAACCTAAACTTATCCAAACTTAGTCCTTTCTATGGTATAATTATCATATTAGGGATTAGGTGTAGTGCATATATCTTAATATTGATGGGTTCGATATGGTGCTCCCATCTGTACTGATAACGACTGTACTAAATGTGAAAATGCATTCATTTTCTTTAAATGTCAGTTTAGTCCTAGAGCGTAATGATTTTCAAAATCGTTGTTTTGAAATAATCTTTCCGCCTAGAAAAAATATCCAAAAATAGTGCTACTAGATGGAATAACTTTATATTAAATTCTTGTAAGTCCGCTTCTGAATATATCGAAATACTCTTACAATCGTTTGGAATACTCATAATTTATGATATGCCAATAGACTAGATGAAATATGATTTGGCGTGATACAAATGAACTTAATATGTTTTCCTAAAAGTTTTTTTCTTAACCAAAACGAATAATTTGGACTTTCATAATGCATCAATGTTTAAGTGTTTTGTGGCCTTATATTTGTATGATTTTTTCTTCTAACTTCATATAAATTTAAAAATAAACCAAGATTTCAACAAACCATTGAAAAAAATGATTCTAAATTGGAAGAAAATATTGTATTCCTATTCTCCAAGTTATTTAAAACTGCATGTTTTGTTAAACCCTAAGTATAAAGATTTAAGGTGCAGCATAAGAATGGTTTTGGGACAAATATGTTTTTTTAACTCCTATTAATGGATGTATTTTAGAAGAGATTCCTAGTGTCACAAGTTAAAGATAGCAGAAATTTGAAGCTCGACAATGGCAATGATTTATATAATGCCCAATAAATTTATCAAGTGAAAATGAACCTAAAAGCTCTAGGGTAGATTTGAATGAAAATACTATTGATGATTATTTTATACAGGAATACTTGAACTTTTCACGATAACAGAAATCATTTTGATGCCTATATTAATCAAATACAGAACCTAACTGAAGAATTCTCTGAGAATTATCCAATGGTGGGAGAAATCTCGGCAAAGGATTTCCAAAACTAGTACCCAGATTGGCTCGAGATATATTATAGCACTTCAGGCATCGTCGGTGTACTTCGGAAGGCGTCTTTAGTGCGCAAGGTTTCAATTGGAGACATACAGGCATTCACTACCCGGACGAAAGCTGGAGATCTCGGTATTATTTCGAAATTGGATTAATGCCGAAGAAGAAAATTTGGGGGTCGTTAAGCACTACCACGACCAAAATGTCACAAGATGAGAGTGATGACAAGTAATTGCAGGATTATAGTGATGGGGGATTTGAAGCAATGGAAGACTTTTCTATTCAACCAATTCCCGAACAGTTACTACAGAAATGGTGAATATTTACAAGGGGATTATTATATGGGGGGTCACCAACTATTAGTAAAAGTTTTGATGATTCGAGATTTAATTCCAACAGAACCCTTCTAATAAAGGTCCGCTATGTCATTAAATCTGTTTAATACTCTACTAATATTTTGGTAAATGATTGTATATAAAAATAACTCATTATAAAAGGTATGGATATTCGACATTAATTGTGTTTTTTTTTAAATATTGTTGCATTAAAATTTAATTTTTCCATCGGTCCCTTTTTTCCTTTATCACTTTCCCGGTTCCTTTCACCCATTTACACCCTTTCATCGAGTTTGCAAACTTTCACTTTTATAAGTTAAACATTTTGAATTTAAACTTTTCAAACTTTAAAAGTTTTAATTTTAATACAATTTCAAACATAAAAGTTTAATTTAAAAATTTAAATTTGAAATTTTACAATTTGAAATTTAAATTTTTAAATTTTTAAATTAAAACTTTAAAGTTTGATTTCACAAATTTAGAGTATATGAAATTTCAATTCTGTAATCACTTTAAAGTTATTGTTTTTTTTTTTAAACTTTTAAAGTTTTAAATTTTAAACTTTTAATATCTTAATTATTATAGACAAAAATTATTAACTTAAAAAAAAATTAAATCTTTAATTATTTTTATTTTTTTTAATTACCGGTCCGGTATACTACCGGTTCCCTTCCGGACCGTGACGGAATAGTACTATTTTTACCGGTTTTTCGGACCGGTCCGGTACCGGTTCCGGAATGTTACCGGTTTGCACAATACCGGTTCCGTACTGGTTCTGGTAATTACTGGACCGATTCTCCCGGTTTTGGTACCACTGCCACACTTAGGTATGTGATTAGATTAGTTTGTAGTGAGAGTTTTTTATCATTTAATTTTATTTTATTTTTCAGTTAATTGGGTTTTTGATTTTAAAGAACTTCCTTTCTTTGGAACAATAGAAATTGGAGGGATAGTTAAATAATTTGAAGTGAAAAATATATTTTAATGAAATTTTTTGGAAGACTATAAGACCACACTTGATAAGTGTTGTTTTTATACTTATAAAGATAGAACTCTTCAATAGTGTAGTCATATGTGTAAATAAGTGTTGCCAATTATATCATGATATGACAACGTTTAAAAAGTATAGCCTATGCCAATAAAGAGCACACTTTACAAGTGTTGTCAATATTATTGTAGTCAAAAGCTAACAACTAAAAGTGTACCAAAAAATATCTTAGGCAACACTTTACAAATGTTGTCCTGATTTAGTGTGACTTAGACTTTAAAATTGGTGTAGTGTTAATCTCACGAGAGCATCAAATATAAGAATCACATCCATGGATTTCACCTTAAGGCCAACTACTGCAATGCATAGGTAGAGTCCCACAACCCTATATTGACTAAGTCAACCCTTAAGTCCTCCTAGTAAGATTTCACTTTATTACTTCTTTTTACTTATGGGGTCATCTTGCCTCAACAGACATAGACCACATGAGCTAATGTGGAATCCAATGTCATGGAACCCTAACACAAACACAGCAAAAAGGTGATACTTGCCAAGTGTCATCAGGGAGCAACACCCCGTAGAGTAACATGACCGTACTTTCTTCCCCTCTCGGAAGGTTCTTATAAGCCCATATTTATATTCAATTTCATTGTGCTGATAGGTTAATTTGGGGGGAGCGAAAAATTATAAACTTTTATAGCACTTCATATGCTAAAAAACCCTTCATATATAATATAATATATATATATATATATATATTAATAATATATATATCCTCAATATTACTACGGTGTCGGGACGTCTAAGTCTCTTTCCATCTTAGACGCAACAACATTAGAGTACTTTCGGACAGGCCTTAAAATAGAATACATAAGTAATAGCGTATAAAACTTTACAGTAACAGAATTTGGAATCCTTAGACTTAAGGATTGCTTTCATTAGATTGAGAATCAATCTATAAAGCTCCTCACCAATTTAATACATCCTTTAAGATCATAACTACCCTTTGTGTAAAAAGTGGATAGAAATGAGATTAGTACAAGAAAAAATTCAATAATAATTGCAAACAATGGCAAAAACATCTGCATTTAAAGGGAACATTTCTTGAAATCATACTTCCATGCCTTTTTTGAGTAAATCTTGATAAAACCTTTAGAGACAATTTTATTATATCATTAACATCCATCATAGAGACATATTCAAAGACCAAACATCTATAAAATCACTTAGAATTAAGTAAGAAAGTCTGTTTTGAGTTACATTACAGTTAACATTTTTCTTTACAGTAAGTATTTTCCTTTCATAATGAACTTCTTTCCTTTTACTCATTAACATCCCAAGTAATCCTCTAGTGATACTTGGTGCAATGAATCACCTTAAGGTCAGAAAAAAATATACATACAACCTTCATAAGTTAACACATATCATCATATAAGCATAATTTATCAAACAAACGTTTAAGTCAAGGATCTATTTGCTTTACAGTAAGCTAAATACATTTGCAGATATAATTTCTTCACTTCACATAAATCATTAGAATACATTGTTACCCCAATCTTAGTCTACCAGTGCAATGTACATGTGAAGCCCCATAACACCACACATACTTAGTAAACCCTTCATGAGACCAGGAACCATATCATTCCTTTCATACATCAACATATTAAGTGAAGAAAACCTCATTCATGTCATCAACCTTCAACATATAGTCATTAAGATTCAAAAGTGCATCTAAAAATAAGATCTCATCACATATAATCATACCATGCACATCTTCATGTCAAATAGACAAATACTATCATCCATGAATAAAGACATAATCATAATAATACACATTAGAACACCTTCATAGAACTTCCTAAGAAGCTACTTGTGCAATGTCTAGATGGGTTCATTACTTATACCTATCCTAAGTAACCTGCCTTAGGTCATCCTAGTTAGGGTCTTAGTCATTTGCTTCCATTGTCCATTTAGTTTAGAGAAACTATAACCTTAACGAAAACTAAGATCATGGGTGATAAACATGTAATTTGGTGTTGTATATCCTTACACCAATGGAAGTATTCTTACCTAGCAAAGGTAAAAATTAACACAATGCTCCGCATTTTCTATTGGAATCTCACATTGCTAATTCCTATGTGGTCAAATAGTTTATGGAACTTGGGGGCATAATGTAAAGATCCTCAAACACCCTTTTTGGGTCCATGATCTACCACCGACCACCCCGTGAGGACTAAGGTGAACACTTCCTACAGAGTAGAAGGAGACACCACCCTCAATCTTCTAGTTCACTCACTCGGTGCTAAGCTATTTCCTTTATTGAAAAGCCAGTAATTACATTCCCTTATAGAATTAGGCTTCGGAGATTAAACTCCTATATGCTTATCTCATCGGTCCTAGAGGAAGTTTTATCAAACCTAAATCATGTGAGAGACCCTTTCACATGGACATAACATATATCATTAGCACTATCTGGTTAAGGATACACTTGAGCACACCTTTCAAGGTTCCTTTAATGACTAGATCATCATTCATATGTGTTTGTATACTTATATGTGAGCAAACCTTTTACATACAACGTTAAGGTCACACATGTTGATACATCAATGCATAAGTATATTGATATAACTAAATGAAAAACCCTTTCACATAAACCCACTAAGACGGTATGCACATTCATATTTCATCTTACCGTATAAGCCATATTTATAATATGCCCATATGTTCATTTTAAGTAACATAGAAACCAAAAGTAGAAACAATCCAATCAAGGCACACATGTGCAATGCATATGCAAGGTCTTGTACCCTTCCCTCTATGAACACTATCAACTCATCTAAGTTTAAGGAAACAACAATATCATACTTTCATAGCATAATCGTAACATTGCATAGTACTATACACTAGTGAATATGAGAACATACCTTTTCATTTAGAAACATGACCTATACTACTTGTACGCATGCGGAGGGTGTGAATGTGTCCCCTGTCAATGTACGTTGGTCCACATGATCACATAATCGCTATCCATAAACCAATCTTGAGGCGGCCACTCCTCTTCAGACCAATAATGCACAACAAGCATCGACCACACTCACCATTTAGCATAGGAGCCAAGACATCTTCACATTATATTCAAGACTCCTAACCTTCGCTATTCATACATTCAACATAGGGATACCTGGTAGGGGAGGTAACTAACCATGTAGGGGGTGGAGAGAAGGGGTTAGAAGCGGTGAGTAGTTGGTAGTGGGAGGGGATACAAGGAAGAGGTCATAAATCCTTAATAATTCATTAACGACAGCACCTACACATGATCGTAACCTAACATTCATATGCTCATGAGAATAGTAACATAACTTAGACTAACAACTAAAGTATAATAGACTAGGCACAAGTTACACATAAGGTGATCATCATAACCATCATTCGTATACTCATCAATATGCCTTCAAGGCTATGGTTAACTGTGGATCAATATATGAAGATTTAAGCATGCTTAGTCTTGTTATCTATATAAGATCATTGTAACATTGGTCCTTAATTGTATATATGTTGAATTCGATTATGTTGAAATTCTTGTAGCTACTGTTTTAGGTTAAAATCATGATTGAATTATGTATGGGAATCTCTTATGATCACAGTAAATAATGACTGGCACTAATTGATGTAGTTTCTTCTAATCTATCGATTGATAATACTATGTATTTGATGTGATCTCGATTTTATGTTAAATGAAGCATGATTCCTTTTGAATAGTGATCTAATTAGATAATGCCTAAAATATATATTATTGTTAAAATGTGGTTGAATATCAAGGCTTTATGGAATTAGTAGCATTGCCTATTTCTCTACACTCTAACGAATTGATAATTTAATGCCTTTGTTGGTATCTTGATCTTGTAGTGATTTGATTATGATTTCGACATGTTGAATGTATATTTAGATATTGACCTAGAATGATACAATTTATAAAGTAAGATTAATTATATATGCAAGTGAATTGGTTCATGTCCTATGTCCTTTCTACCTCTACCTTTAGCATGTTTAAGGTGTTGTAACTACAGTGTGTAGCATAATCTTGTTGTATCTTATACCTGATTTCATATATGCGTATTGCCTTTTAGCTACTGTCCTATATCTGGATTGTATATGAAAGAGAAGTAATGGTCAATAATTACCAAAGTCTAAAGGATTGGTAAGAACTGTTCTACTCTTCTACTTCTCTACTTCTTTATAGTAATGTTAATGAAGCCTTATATGGCATTGTGTTTTATGGTCCACTTATGGTGTTGGTGTTTACTTTATCGTCATTATATATGTATTTGTAGTTCTTCCCTAAGCTTACTGCAGGTCTGTCATATGTTTTTTACTTTGACTAAAGTTCTAGATCAATTGATATTAAGCAAGCGTGAGAAAATTATTTCTCTGGTAACATGAAGGATACATTAATTTTGTATTATATATTTACACAATAATTATGTTTGGTGGATCTCACATGTTTTATCATGTTTTCTACAAAATACAAGCCCTTTATTAGAAGGTGAATTGTGCAAGGAGATCTTGAGATTGGTAGTCTTGGAAAAGTTGATTACAAGTCGGGCTCCCTGTAACGAGTACCGACAGATTGGATCTTCTTAATGATGAAGAGCATCTGAAGTGCCAGGATTGTTGGTGGGGATCACAAACAAAAGGTATTAAATAATTCTATGTTGTTTGTTTATTCTCTCTTCTTAAAATTATTTTTCAGTTATTTCTCTGTGTAAATCCAAATCAATGTTTGGAAGGCTAGCCATTTGTGAGTTCTATGTATGTTCGATTTGGAGTTTATTTCCTCTTCTGATGTAAGCATTTTTTTCAACTTAGTCTAATCTATTTTTGATACACCTGGAAGAGGTATTAGTAGAACAAGCCTAAGGAACTTGTAAAGGCTCCTTTTTACAAGGCCACAGTCGTGTTAGGGGAAAATTTTTTGTTCAGACTGTTAAAAAAAGTCAATGGTTGTGTGTCAGATTCTCCAAAAGTCCTGTTCTTTAGAGAATCCTACACGAATGTGACTTCGGAAGTGAGGAGTACACACAACTTAGGTAACAATGTTTGTGTTTCTGGATAATAATTTTTCCATTAGTGTTATTCATATTTCTTAAGTCATTCTTGTTATTTTTTATATTTCCCCCCTTTTTCTCTATGTTTGAATGTGTCACAATTTTTTTCAAATTACGAACTGCACTAAGATATGCAAAGCTAGAAGACAAACTTAATTTGAGTAAACAACAAATGGCAAGAGATTATGGGATTTGTTAGTAGCTCTTTGTTGTGTGGCAATCTTTGTTTTTTTTCTGCAATCAACTGAAAATAACGCCATTTGTCGTAGAACTACCCCATGCATTTTATGATTAAAGTGACAACACTACACTCAAATACGAGTCCTTCCAACACGTTTTTACAACCCGCTATGTGTTTTTGGTATATACTAGCTTCAGGCTTCCATCTCTGCAAATATGAATTGTTTGGTAGCAAGTAAACATTGTTTCCTAGAAAGCATAAAAAAAGTGTAGTAAAACATCTTAAAATGCGGGTTTTTAAGTAGGAAATTTTTGTTAGCAATAAAGCTATTTAGATTTTTTATTCTTGTGCTTTGTTTTGTTTCTGCAATAGGCAGCTTCCTTCGAAGGATATTTTGGTCGTGGTTGAGTATATACACATGCAATTGGTTATGTATTTTAGTCATGAAATGCAAAAATGGATTATATGGGATATACCACAGAGGGATCAGGACATTGGGTTTATGAAAACTTTAATGTGCAGCATACATCTACAGATGTATAATCTTCATGTATAACTTATGTATAAAGTACGCCAACATATTATTTCATTAGATTAATAGTGGTTTACAAAAAATAGGCAATGAAGCCAGATCCCTATTCTGTATGATTTGCCTATATTGTTTTGGATTGGTTGGCTTACAGTGAATACTCTCCAACTATACACTTCCACAACTTTATTGTTATAAATTGGTTTTGCTTGTTGTAAATTTAAGCATATTAAATACTTAATTTATTTCACTATCTTATAACTTTTTTTTCATATGCAGGAAAATGTTGGCAATCTAATTTTAATAGTGGCCAGAAGTAAACTCAATCTATTATAGTGAATGATGAATAGTTTTTGTACTATTGTCATGTACGTTTGAATCAATTTGGATTTTTTTGGATTATATTGATATTAGAGATCTTTAAGCAACCACATTCTAAGTATTGGTTGTACCAAGAAATACTTCTTGAAGTTGATTTGAAATATATATCTTTGAAATAATTATTAGTTACTTATGTTTTTTAGGTCACTTATCTATTTAATCATGTGATTATATATCGAATATATGTAATTCAAAATTGTTTTCGCAGGACATTCAATAATGAAGTTACGCTTTATAAGTGACTCTATACATGAGATACAAATTTGCACTTTATAAGTGTTGCTCTAGATGAGATATAAAAAGGAACACTTTTGAAGTGTGACTAGAAATACTGAATAGGCAACGCTTTGAAGTGTAGTATAATAAAAAGTAGGTTTCTCTAATGCATCACAAAAAAGTGTGCATGTATGCCTTTTTGTCTACGCTTTATAAGTGTAGCCAAAGATAGGGACATTTAAAAAGTTTAGCCTAATGTAAAAGGTAACACTTTTTTAGGCCACCCCCTAAAAAGTGTTGCTTAATGTCCAAAAGTGTAGGCTTTTATCAAAGGCCACAATTTTTGCTAGTTTAGGCTACACTTTACAAGTGTGGTCGTAGGCCTAAAATGGTGTAGTACACTTTGGCTTCCCCTCCTTGGCTTCCCGCTTCTCCTCGAACGAATCATCAAGAAAAGACTCTTTAAAACAAACTTCCCCCAAGTCAATTTCCACCCCTTAACTACCCTATTATATCCCTCTACATTGCCATACCAAGTTGGGCCACACCTTTGAAGTTTGGTAGTGGCTACACACCTTCTCGCTAGTATCATCCCCATTCATAAGGATCCTCCTAGATTTCATCATGAATCATAGGGGGTATTCTTCAACCTAGATCCTAGAAATATGGAAATTCATCCTAGTGAAATCCCTTAAACTGGAGGCCATGGTAGCATCATGTTGTTTTACTCGGGGTACAACATCCCGATTAGCTTGGTCCTTCATGGCTTGATCTTGAGTAGTGGAGGCTTTTGATTGGTTATTAATGGCTTGGGCCATTTTGAAAAGAGCATCCCTTATGGTACCATCCGTCAAAGGAGGATCGACCGGAGCTTGGTCATGATTAACATCTTCTTCAAGAGAAGGAACTGGATCACCAGGGGTAGGAACTCACGCATTAGTAATCTCTTCTTCAAGTCTTCGTGCCACATTCCTTTGAGTACTTATGCCTATAATCACAATAATAGGAATTAGATGCTAAAAGCACATAGAGCTAACACTCTAGAGGCACAATACTGGACTTCCAAGAAAAATAGAGTTTCCTAAGCATCACATAGATTCCTATTCATAAGTGTGGTGCGCTTTATAATTATCAATACGAACATACATAAACGTTGTTGACCGATACATCGACTCAAAGATATTTAACCTCATACTCTGATACCAAGTTTTCACATTCGGGGAGCACCCCCTAGACGTAACTAGCGTCGCCTTCCTTGTTAAGGACTAAGACTAGTTACATTCATAGGTCAAAATTACGGAAAATTTAAAAACATTTCATTACTTCTACATTGAGGTTTACATATACCTCTACATACACATAGTATAGTTTATATCAAAGTATAACATATACCCGTCTTCGTGATATCAAGATTAACTTATCTTCTTCTTTTATTGCCATAGATACATAGAATATACATAGTCTCAAAGCCATGTCTCAATCTCATAACTATCTAACCAAGATTTATCAATTAGTAGTGGCCTATCCCATAGATCAATACAATAAGACCACATATAGGTCAATAAAATGTATATATCCAAACAAAAGGAAATAACATAAGAGTCTTAAATCTAAAGCAACATTTCTTAGGCTTGATTTTGAATTGCCCTGTACAAGTAGGAACATAGATACCAACTTGGTATAAGAATTCCAAGCTTCTTATAATAACTTCCCAAATCCCTTCAAACGACCGAACCCGAGATTTCGGGAAAAAACAAAAATGGGGTTAGTACACAACTTTTACAAAGTATGAGACCATATGCACATATAGTACTAAATCATGCTAGAAAGGGACCTTTCATGAAAACATGCTATTTTACCTTTAGAAAACCTTATGCACAATGAACAATGTCATACAATGCAATAGGCCATATTCATTAAGTCAAAAGCATGTACATCACAAGACCAACAATACTAAGTCTAGTCAAGTCAACATGCATATCATATATTTGGACACATTGCAAAAGCAAATCTATCATCAAGTTATAATAGTCAAAAGCATGAATAACAGTTCACTGTAACATAACCAAAGAAAGACAATTACCCATGAACCCATATCAAGTCAACAAGAGCAATGACCAAACAAAGCCCCATAACCTTAATCAATCAAGTAACACAACAAGAATCATGACAAACATCCCACACCACATAGCATGGCATTTATGAATCCATATCATCATACTTTATCAATATGCACTAACACATATTAAAAAGTGAAAGCAATCAACGATATAGTATCAACATTGTTCAAGTTTATCATACACATATCATGTACAATTATAAGCATATTTATACATAGAACATCCTCCTAAGACTTCCCTCAAGTCTAACTAGTGCAATGTTTAGGTAGCATCCCATATCCCTACCTAGACAAAGATAAACCCCTTAGGTTATCATAGTTAAAGTTCATTCTTTTAATTCATTTTACCTTTTGGGAACATCTTTGCCTAATTGATGTAGATCACTGAGATCTATATGGGGGAATCTGGTGTCATGAACCATACACCAAAGAAGGTCGGACTACTGCCAAGGTAAGTACCAACATGCAACAATCCAACTATGTGGATCCACCTACTAGTATTCCCATGGGTAAACATATTTTCAAGAACTAGGGAGAAATAATTGGGACCCAATTTATGCTACATGCATTGTAGCTTCCAATCACAAGAATTACATTAGTGATCCTCTTTCCCTATGTATGAAGGGGCCACTCGTCACTCTAGTTCAACCAACGGTCCTAAGCTAGAGTCCCTATTAAATGTCTTTATGCTTTTTAATTATCATAGATTAAGTAGGTCATAGGGTCTCTATCCCTTGTAATATCTTCATCATCACTATCTTCAATTAAATTTTCATGGTATAGTCCTTTTAATTACCATTCCCATATAAGTGAGGGTAGACATTTACATATCGCTCACTTCATAATGAGGCCATTTTGTAAATCATAACCATCCTTATAAACATGTTACATCTTGCAAAACACCTCACAAACCTCGTCCAAACATTTTCAATTCAACATAATAACAACCTATTAATCTTAATCATGGAATAATCCTATAACAACATCATGGCTTAAATCACAATTATCCATACTATAAGTAAAGAGAGGGATCAACACAAATACAATGTCCTTTCATATAGTTCACATCACAAAGGTCTTACCATCAACCCTTATTCACCCCATAAGGGTATAATATCAATCAAATTATCAATATCAACATGATTTAAAAAGTCATTGAGTCCTTAAATCACAATCCATTAACTATTCTAGCTTTAAGATATGAAAAATTAAGTCAATTCAAGTAATAAACTTCATAACCTAGATGAAATTACTCAGAACTAGTTATGAATCCGACTCAAATTCATCGTAATCTATGCATAATTGAAAACGTACATATCAATACCTCGTAATATTCAACCAACCCAATTTCATCCCAAACAGATTACATAATTCCATCAAGATTATAACCTAGGGTTACGCAAAATAGGTCTATATTCTACAAACTATACAGTTCAATCAAGATATAACATAATTGAGGTCAAAATAAATATTAATAGATTTTCATAATATACAACTAAACAAAAACAATCAATTCACAACATCATTTACATAATTGTATGAAAACCAACCCACTTGAAAACTCAACTTTCTGAAATCATTAGATGAACCTTTAAGGAAGAGGTCTCAAAGGTGAAAAGAGATTTCCATAACTTCCTTTGATGAAAATTGATGGAGAAACTTTACCCTTTTCAGTCCTTAAACAGACCCCTAGCTTGGTCTTCAAGAATTCTTCAATTAGAGAGAGAAAGAAGAGAGAAGGAAGAGTGTTTTGGGTTTGTGAATTATGAAAGTTTAGGTTAGTTTAATTAGGTAAGAACTTTATATAGGTTGTTAACTAACTTAATTAGACCTTCCTTATAACATTATTAACATCCTAACTAATCCAAATAATTAAATGAATTAAATGAAAATGTGCAGCAAAACCAGTTATCACAGACGACACCACGATCGACGGATCGCGGGTCAATCGACGACCACTGTGCACCTCCATGCTGCACAATCGTCGATGAGTTCAGAGATAGCGCAAAATGACCCTTCCAATATTTTTTATAAGTGACCATCGATGGTTTCCATCGACACTCCTTTGATCGACACAAGACCCGTCGATGGAACTAGTCTGTGCACACTGCCTTGGGCAGCCCTTTGACCCGAAAATGCAAGGGTACAACTCAAGGGCCCATGGTTTGTCTTTTGGTGGGTCCTGCCCGAATGTTTCCTCTATCAATTAACTCTTATACACGTTAGGCACATTTCCACCAATTTTCATCATTTTCTGACTCCAAAAATCTAGTCAAATAGACTAAGGCAAGCTAGTACCTCATTGAACTAGTTTCCAGACGTCATGGACATTCTTGGATGCTTTGGTTTGTAGACTTCCTAAATGACTCATATTAATTATAATAGAACTTAAAAATTATTTAAACCTTTTGACACTAATGTTAGGATATGGAACATGTCTTAGATTTTCAAAGTGTTACAATATCCCCCCCTCCTAGGAACATTCGTCCCCGAATGACACTAAAATATTTGAAAGAAAGGAATAGACTCAAGACTAGCAACACAACTAAAAACAATACATAACAATATCAATTATATCATTTACAAAAGGCAATTAAAAACTTTAATTACCACACATAAGGCTTAACATCACATTATGAGTGATATCCTTCTCACAACAACAAGAGCTCAACATCCCTTACATGATTCAATTATGCCTAAGTTAAACTTACCAAAATGCTAAATATCATTTAATAAAGACTCACCATATAGACATGCACAATACAACTCAAAACAAGAGAAATTTCAAAATTTCAAGTCAAAAGTACGCTTCACTATAAGTCACTGTCATAACATCAGAAATGCACATTTTTACAAAACATCACCAAAAATCAAGAAACTTCAATTTTTATTCATTATTTTGATTATTAATAGGAATAAGAACCTTATTTATCAAATAGATAGGGTAACCGTACTTCATGTCGGCCATCGACCTCCCTCTTCGAACCTCATTAGGTTATTCTTCCAATAACACCATTACGGAAGCACCTCCTTATTATTCCTTAAAATGCTTTACTTGACTATAGTATTTGAAACCGTATACTTCTCATACGATAGGTTATCCTTCACAATCAAAGACCCCTCATAGGAAGAATAGACCCCCTTTGTTCGTGATCACCGATAACCCTTCTAAGCATAGAAACAATGTAAAAAACCGGATGAACCAAGTCAATTCACTATCCACCTTATCTCATAGGCAACATACCAACATTTTCAAGATTCATACAACCCACATAACGGGATGTAACGACTTGGAAGCACCCTCTAGAAGTTAAGAGTCGAACCACTCTTTTTCCGTGATTTCTTGACCGACCCGGTGTACTTGATACCTTTGGGGTCTTGTACACGCCTTTTTAACTAGTATCATTAACTAAGCCATGAAAAGTAGTGCGTAATGTAAAATTTCAGAATACTTTAATATAAAATTAAATGTTGTTATAAATACTTAGAAATCTCATCTTCACAAGGCAGCAACCTAACACAACACATATTACCTAGGGAACACGACCTTTATTTACTGAAAGAATTACATAATAATTCTTTAACTAAGAATTTAGAAATGGATACGACCTCATATGGAGGACATACTTTAACTTAGGAGGAGATTGAACAGCTTCACCTTTCTAGACTTCACACCTTCAAACTTGCGTCAACCTATACTTATAGTACAGAAAAATATGGGTAGTACCATAATTTAATGAGTAATTGAATTTGCAAAAACAGGTAAAAATCGACATTTTAGTAAAATAGATTTTCATACCAAATAAGTATAACATTCATGAATTTAAAGGCAAAACATCATAAGAACCATCATTTAACACTTAGATAAGAGTTTCCTACTTTATAAACCAAAAGATACCATTGATAGTATAATTCCAAAACTTACAGTGAACTCTTCTCTCCTATTACAATGAACTCCTTAAGAATTTACAGTGAAACCATTTGACCATTTAACATAAATCATTTACAGTATTAACAATGTATTAAACTTGAGATTACAGTGAACTATCCTATTCTAAATGAGTGAACTTCCAAGGCCAAGTTAATAAGAAAGTGAACTCATTTTCCATAAGAGTTTCCCTACCTCATGATTATCCTAAGACTCACTAACGTAAGACATAAAGGAAGTATGTATATGCCTTCTTCAGTACACACCAAAGCAATTCTCAAGTGTAACGACCTGTTTAGTCGTTTTTAGCAACAGATTTTATTTCTGGAAAAACTGGCTGGGACTGCGGATTAACGACGGACCGTCATAGTCAAGACGGCCCGTCGAGGAGGTGCGTCCCATGACACTTAGATGTTTGAATTGAATACAAGAAACGGTTTCTGACCGTCATGACGGAGGAACAGGACGTACCGTCACAACTGTGCGGGCCGTCACAGGCTACGTGAGTTCGAGGGAGCTGCTACAACCTGTGTACGGACGGTCGCAGGCACGCCGGCCCTCACAGGTTGCGCAGTCCCAGGCAAAATAGGATTCCTCTGCAACGTTTTTAGAGTTAGGGTTCGTTTTGGAACTATTCTTTCCTTAATTAAAGTCTGAGTGGTTAATATAATAGGTTCTAATTCTTGGGGTTAAAAGATTTAACCTTTAAGTTCATTAGTGGGTTTCTAATTGTCCTCTCTTTACACTTAATTATACTTTAATTAGGGTAAAAAAAAAAAGAAGAAGAGGGGGTTTGAAATAAAACAAACAAAAAGAAAAGAACAGAAAGAGAGGAGAAAACGACGAGTAGATGAGAGAGAAACGAAGAGGATATCAAGGATTTGAGAAGGTAGCTTGTTGATTCAATCTTCGTGAAGGTAGGTTTGGGTTTAGGTTATACGATATTCGTATTGAAACTCTAATAGTGGAATATTATGTTTTTGATAGTATTGTAACTCCTGTTATGTGCTTACAGGTTGTATGCTTGCATGATCATGATTAATTAAATTGTATGATTAACAAAGCTTATGAAGCTATTGAATCCCAAATCTTGAAAGAACCCCAATTCGCTTTATATATTATATAAGGAGAATGAATATGCTTAGTATGAAGAGGTGCTTGATAATTATATAATGAGAAGGATGATGCCTTGTGTACAGAGGCTTGAAATGAATTAGGGGATCGGGATCGGGTGCCACGTTCCGGTACCAAGGATAGAATGACTATGAGGGATCGGGTGTCACGTTCCACACCAGGATAGAATATGGATCGGTGCCACGAATTCCGTTACCATGTTAGAATATCATGATCGGAGTGTTCCACGTTCCGACACCGGGATAGAAATGGAATTGGGTGCACGTTCCGGTAAACCCAATGGGCATGATAGAATGAGGATCGGAGTGCCACGTTCCCGGCACCAGGGGGGGGGGGGAGGGGGGGGTGGGGGGAAAGGATAGAAATAAGGATCGAGGTCCACTACCGACACAAGAGTAAGAAAAGAAATTAATCTTGAAGATAATGAATATATACTCAACACTCAATTCATAAACTTAATTCCCAAATAAGTCATGGTATTGAGGCTTGAGTCCTCATTGGTGTGAACTCGGTTGTAGTTATTGAATGGCTCCTGTTGTTATTTTGCTACTGTTGAGTATTGTAGTTGATTTACATTATTATTGGATATACTATACTGTTTCCCTATTTTGAAGTTGGCCATGGATATCTACTCAGTACGTTGTGGTTTTACTGCCCCCTACGTTTTCATGGATTTTCCTCTTTGTTATTTGGTGTCATTGCAGCAAACGTTCCGCAACTTCAACTCAACAAGTAGATCTACCCGTTCCTTCACTTCATCGCAAATTTAGGGTGAGCTAATGCGTCCTAGCTTGGGACGGGTCTTCTTTCTTAAGTCTGATGCCTTGAACTTCCGCAATGGACTAGCCTTTTAGTTATTTATTTTTGTTTTTTAGACATTCCTAGTTAGTATTTGAGATGATGTTCTTGTGATGAGTGACTTCTCGATTTTGGGGATATAATAATATATTTAATTGTTTTTATCTAAATGAGTTTTAAGTGCTTCCGCATTATTTTCTGTTGATATCTCTTGAAAATGTTAAGGTTTAGATGGGTTGGTTCGCTCACATAGGGAGGGGTAAATGTGGGTTGCCATTCAGCGTCCCTGATTTGGGTCGTGCCACTTGGTAGCATAGCATTAGATTCAGGTGGTCTCATCACACAAGAACATTTTCTAGTCTAGTCTTAAGGAACTGTAGGGGGACGCTTACTTTTCCTTGAGAGCTATAAAGACTTTATGAGAAAATTTCTTCACTCTTTCTCATTCTTCTTTCGTGGCTACTACTGATCCCCATTGTTATCTGGGCGATACAAGTTGGTATCTTCCATTACCATCTCACTCTATGTTTCGCAGGTTAGAACTAGAGCAACAACCCTGCACCAGCAGCAACACGGAAGACAAGAAACGACTGAGCCAGCCACTGGGGCCTGTAGCTCGAGGAGAGCAAACGGCAAAAGGCCGTGGGAAGGTCGTGGGAGGACACGTCCTCTTTTTAGATGAAGAGACAGCACCTAGCCCATCTGATAAGGGGGCGGTGACTCCTCCAACCCCGACCGAGGAGGTGATAAGAAGAGGGGAGGAAGGGTAGAATGAACAAGGGCAGAATGAGGAATGCCACCCCAACCTACCCCAGAGATGATCAACCAGGTCCTTGCTTATCTTAGTGGGTTTATCCGATCAGGGTCAAGAGGGCAACCTCCAGGGGTTTCTGCAAACCAAACACTCCGGTTTCAGGGGATAACATGCGGCTACTATGGCTCCCCGCATGGACATCATTGGAAATCGCACATTTACACGTCTGACTCCTCGGGCCTATTTATGACAAATATCGCATGAACTTTTCAGTAAGTTTTCTTGAAATTTGAAACTCCATTCTTTAAGGGCGCAGAATAGATGCCGAGCTATTTTTTGGTTGATTGTCCAGAGGCTACTACACAAGATGGGTATAGTAGAACGGTTTGTGGGCGTTTGAGTTCGTGAGCTATCATTTCAGACGCCAAACAATGTGGCGGTCACATGTTGAGTGTCAACCAACAAAGGCACCCCCTATGACTTGGGAGTCATTCTCACCCTGTTTACGGCGAAGTATATCCCGATGACTTTGAGAGATAGAACAATGGATGAGTTCTTGAGTCTAAGAGCAGGGAAGGATGACGTTAACGCTGTATGATCTAAATTTCGCGCTAATCCAGATCCCACCCAACTTTGTTTCAGTCCATCATGAACGGATTCGCCGTTTTGTGGAAGGGGTTGAGGTCCAGAGTTGCGGATTTCATCCTTACAGGTAGCGGCTAACGGCAACATCCTCCAAGAGGTGTAGACTTGTGATAGAAGGTGGACGGAGTGAAGCCAGACGACTTCACCACGACATCGCATCGAAAAGGTGTTCGAAGGGGAGGCGAGTTTAATGGTTCTCACTCTAAAGTACAGAAGCTCCGGGGTTACCAAGTCGACCATTCATTCTTCACTAACGACTGTAGTTGGGGTCCACCTCAAACGGTCATACACTACTCCAGAGACCTATGCGCATAACCCGCGAGAGTGTTTTATGGATTTTGGGATGTTGGACACAATCAGAGGTATTGTCCCAAACCAGATGTCAGAACCCCACTATCTAGAGGGTAAGAGGTTGGGTCATGGTAGATTCCGCTTTCTGGAGACGTGTGGTCGAGGTACGGTGGTCATCACACGGCAAAGAGTTATGGGCAAAATGTATCCACTACTACGCAACATGGTAGGGGCACTGGACAAGCCAAACGATAGGGCCCATTGTTACTCTTTCCCTGGGAGATTCTGAAAGCGGAGGCGTCTGATGCTGTTATCACAGGTAATCTTTTGGTTTTGATTAGCATGGGCTAGCTGTATTATTTGACCCGGCTGCACGTTTTCAATATGTATATCTCATCATTTGCTAATGGTCCTAAAATTGCATGTTGGAAATTACTTGACATGCCTATCGTGTTTCTACACCGGTGGGGAGTCTGGTAGTTTGAAAAGGACATAGGCTTGTTTGGTGAACTTTGTGGGGAGACCACTTTGTAGATTGGTCATTTTAGAAATGGGTGATTTGATGTAATTTCGGGGTATGACTTGGCCTTCTCCAAATTTTGCGATCTTGGATTGTAATGCAACAACTGTTACCATGGCCAACTCCTGGACAGATCCGTAGTGTGGGGGGACTACACTTCCAATCCGGTCGTTATCTCTCATTTCTTTCGTCTAAGAAATGGTTAGTAAGGTGTGTAGCTTTCTTGGCCCTCTCAATGATACACTACCCAAGTACCTTCGATTGAGTCGTTCGTAGTCCCGCGAGTTTTTGGAGGTGTTTCCCGCAGATCTTTCGTGGAAATGCCACCGATTGGATATTGACTTCTGTATCGATAATTGACCAGGCACACTCCCCATTCTATACCCCCGTATAGATGGCTCCCGCGGAGTTAAGAGAGCTAAAGGCTCAACTTCAAGAGTTGTTTAAGCAAGGGCTTCATTAGACCAATGCCTCTCCTTGGGGTTGCTCCGGTTTTGTTTGTGAAGAAGAAGGAGGGATTTTCGGATGTGCAAGACTAACCGACAGTTGAACAAGGTACTATTAAGAACAAGTATCCCTTCCTCGCATTGATGACTTATTCGTCAATTCAAGGTTCTTGTGTCTTTCTCTAAGACTTGACTTGAGAATCCGGTTATCATCAATTGCAAATACGGGCAACGGATGTGCCAAAGACTTGCGTTTCGAACGGGTATGGACATTACGAATTTGGTGGTATTTCTTTTGGTCCTACGACGCCCCTGCTGCGTCATGATCTTTTGATAACGGGATATTTAAAGCCGTAGTGGACCTCTTTGTGATCGTAGTTATAGATGAATATACTGTTATAAATTTCTAAAGTAAAAGGAACATTAGGAGCATTTGAGGTTGTTTTGGAAATGTTGATGGGAGAACAAGCTTTCCGCCAAGTTCTCTAAGTGTGAGTTTTTGGCTAGATGCAGTGTCCTTCTTGTGGGCAATGTGGTTTCGAAGGATGGGGTGGATGTAGATCCTTCTAAGATTGAGACAGTGAAAATTTGGGTAAGACCCCACTATGTGGTCAAAAATACGGAGTTTTTTGTTGGTTAGCTAGTCTACTCCGACTACCAACTACCCCGCCGCTTTGTCAAGGATTCTCTTCTATTGCTTCCCAATGGACGAACTTGACTAAGCAAAATGTTCATGTTGTATGGGTCAAATGATGAATGTGAGGAAGCTTTCAGAGCTAAGACTTTGTGGACTACCGCAACCTATCTCACCTTGCGGTAGAGTAAGAACTTCATTGTTTATGGTGATGCTCTATTCGGTTTGGGTGCAGTTCTAATCAATAGAGAACTGATTGCTATGCCTCAAGACAATTAAAAAGTGCATGAACGGTACTATCCCACTCATGACTTGTGAATTGCCGCGGTAGTGGTTTTGCAATTGAAGCAATGGAGAACACTATTTATATGGGGTTAAGTTTGAGTCTACACCGGATCAGCATAGCCTTCGTATGTCTTTACTCAGAAGATTTTGAACTTGAGGCAAAGGATATGATGGAAACTACTGAAAGGACACGACTCACTAGTTTGTATCATCCGGGGGGATGCGAATGTTGTGCAGCTGCCTTGATAGAAGGCGGTAAGCATGGGAAGTCTGCTCAATTTTGCAAGCCTCTAGAACGCCCATTGGTCCTAGAGATGTTCATGACTCTGGCTAAGACTTGAATGAGTGGAAATTAAATGGAAGGGAGGTTGTTGGCTAGTGGGAGTCAAGATCTTCTTTTTCTTGACAAGATTAATGGAAAACAGTTGATATGAGAAACTAAGGCGAATCCCGAGATAAAGGTTTGCTAGGAGAGGCAAAGAAGCAACAATGACGAGGAAAGTGTTGTTTTGAGGTTAAGGGATGAAGGGTATTTTGTACCCCGCAGTGATATTTGATCAAGCCCTATCCTGGCAGAAGCTCATAGTTCACAAGGTATTATTCTATACATCCAGGGTGCAACCAAGATGTATCAGCGACCTAAAACACACTTCGGTTGGAGAAGAATGAAGCGTGATATTGGACTTTAATTGCCAAGTGTCAAACTGTCCAACACGTGAAATAGAACACCAAAGGCCTGAGGAACACTTCAAAGAATGCCCATTCCTGAATGAAGTGACAAAAAATAGCTAATTAAACCTTTTAGGTTTAGGTTATGATGTGGTTTGAATTTCCCATTCCCCCTTTTAAACAATACTGCGCAGGCAGTGATAAAACAACCTGCATCGATGGACCCAACGATAGAGCGTTGGTCTATCAACGGGCCATTGTTAGCCCTCCGTCGTTTGGGTATGAGGTTTTCATGTGACCAAGACTTCCCCAGTCTAAGTGACCATTGACACCTCTCCATCGACAGGGCGTCATTCGACAAACGGAGCGTCGTTTTGGCTCATCGATTGACACTTCCAAGGTAGTGTCTAGACATCCCTTGTGTCCTTCTTGTGGGCCCTTATGACGGGCCCTTGAGAAGTCGTACCCTGTAAGTTATCCAATGACGTAAATATTACAGTTAGGGGACAGTTTAAAAAGGAAGAGTTTCATCAATTTTCACAAAAATGCCACATAAAACACGTCCAAAAATGCTAAGGACCCCATCCAAGACATACTGAACGTCTCAATCTCAAGGGCTATCTTTCGAAGTCTTAGACATTCTATTTGATGTTTGACCTACAACATCATGAAAATCCTATACTATTATAAAACATCATTAATAACTCCATTTTTAATTACTTCATAGCCAATGACATACAATATAAAAGTATGTATTGACACATGTTACATAGGTGACAAGTCGTCAAACGTCTTGGTCGTCCATTGATGTTTGACTGCATATTCACCTCAAACCTTACACACTACCTCAATAACATATTATAAACCATTTTAGGACTTTAGAACCATATGAATAACCTGTTAGTCTCTACATACCCTTACTCATTTTTCGGGTCATGCAATATCCCCCACTTGCGAAGACTCGTCCTTAAATGACCCTCAGAACACTTTAATTACAACAAGGACTTAAATGCATCATAGAGCAGTTAATCATATTCATAACAACATCACATAGAATTTAATGCACCAAATATACAAGGCAGACATCTTCAAATCATTTTAGCACTCAATGAACACAAGCAAGCAAAACTTCCATTCACTCACTCTTTAATGCATCAAA
Source organism: Solanum habrochaites (assembly GCA_027704765.1). Lineage (NCBI taxonomy): Eukaryota > Viridiplantae > Streptophyta > Magnoliopsida > Solanales > Solanaceae > Solanum > Solanum habrochaites. The sequence continues at coordinate 44,214,871 of JAKWJA010002489.1, read as the reverse complement.
CACAAAGGTTGTTATCATGTTAATAGGAGGAACATCATTCTTTTAGTTATTACATGGTCATTACACTTTAAATAATTAAGAGCTCATCTTGCATTATTCTTTAAGTCATACTCAGGCATATTTCAATGACACTCAAGAAACAAGTAGGCACCCATACTTCAATGCACATAGACTTGAGTTAATTGAATAAACAAAGATCTTTATTAGTTAGACCTACTTCCATGAAGATCATACTCAACTATACCATATTTAGTGGTATTCATGGAGGGATGTCCTTCTCCTCAACACACTTACATATATCATGAATTCTTACCTAAGCAAAGTACAAGGTCAATTCCTTCTTAAAATGATAAATTCTAAACATTTACACCAAGGACTGATCATGTTTCCTTTCTCGTGAAGTCAACATGGTAAGTCACACCAACCACAACACAACAAAAAGGATGTAATCTCACAAAATGTCAGTTTCTAACATAGCAATAGCCTTCACAATAAGCATCATTTGAGAAAATAAAACAAATCATAGGCACACACATGAACACTTAGCTAAACATGCTTTCACTTTTTCAAGAGTGAGCCTACAATCATGCTTTCCAAATCATAAAATTCAGATAGTTTTCAAGAGACTACACTTTTCATTTTAAAGAGACTCAAATTTACATTATAAGGCTAAACATTTCACCTCACAAGTGACTACTACCATGTTTCTTATCTTACCTCATGAAGTTAAATGCACAACTAGCATATCAAGATGCACAATTAATGTCACGACCTGCTAGTACACCCTCAAAGTTAAAGCATCCTTGTGTCGTCACACAGCAAATGAGACTTCAAGAACTCTCATCTAAGACTCTCGTATCATGCATTACATAATAAACATACTAAAATAGGTAAGAATTCAAAACTTTGTTCATAGACGAAGAACTCTTTCATAAACATTACACAAGTGGAAGACTTTCATTCAAACATTAAATCTTTAATACATCTACTTGAACCATCTAAACTATATAGTATACAACACTTTTAACTAATCCCATAAAAGACATAAAATAAAGACTATGACATAAGGGACATGTGTATATTATCCTTAAATCGATGGGGACTCACCCATACTTCATCTTCAAACCTTGGAAACATATCCATCTTTCAAGACAAGTCAAGACTTCCAATTCCCTACACTATAGTCAAAAAGGGAAAAGAAGGGGTTAGCACATTAGATGTACTAAGTATGGAAGCCATGCAAAAACCATGAAAAAGGGACATTTATGATATCACATGCTTTTCATGTATTTCGATTTTTAAAACATCATAATATAAGCATAAGAATAATATTTAACAACTTAGAAAAATACATAAGAAATCATTTAAGCAAAAAGTCACACTTTCCAGTGAACTCAATTCACTGTTAAAGTCAAGTTCTTCCACTTCACTTTAGACATCTTCTAGCATGTAATTTTCCCACATAAAGCTATCCGAAGACTAACTTAATTCACACAAAGAGATACCGCCCGTACAACCTCTCTAGGAATGCCTAAATGATCCTCAAAACTACTTATGATGAGTCACATACACACTTAAAAGACATCAACATCAGAACATGAGAGTGTCCTACCAAAGGTACTTCTAAGTCTCACTTGAGTGAGTTGTGAAGTGACTGCCCATACTATCCCTTACACACAAATTTAAGAGATCCTATATAATACCTAAGATAGAAACATGCTCACTTGATACAACAACATAAAGATGTTATGAAATTCTCCTTCCAAAGTCTATCAAAAGACTTACTTAAGTAAATAAAGAAGATAACGTCCATGATTGACCACTTCAAGATTACCTGTATAATCCTTAAGACTACGTAAGGCTTAGATCATGTCCACATAATCAACTAACTTCCCTAACTATAGTCATTCTTAAGACTTATCTAGGTAAGATACGAAGTGACCATTCTTCCCCCTTCAAACCTTAACTAGACAACCCTTAACTACTCCAGATAAGTACTACTTCATTTCAACATATTTTATTAAATTTGACATTACATTCACTAGTTCATTAAGAGACATTCAACAAATAATGGACATTCAAGTAATGGTCTTGGACAAGACCTAGGGACTCTCACTAACACCTTCCAAGCCTATTGTGGAATGTCTAGATAGCATCCCATACCACCACCAAAACATCATAGAACTTCTCTAATGCTAGTAGGTATCCCATATGATTAGAATAGGAAATAACTGACATAGGCCATGTTAGCAACTCATGGAATCCAATGTTCTAACCTACTCCGGTGAGGGTGTTCTATTTGCCAAGGGTAGAACTAGGACACATCCCATGTAGGTACATGGTTAAGGGATATGAAGGGCATGCTTTGTAATCTTGTCTCATACTTAAATAGAACTACTCCCCTTACCATAGTCACTCAGTGCTAGCCTTCTTTCTCATAGAGTAATTCACATTAAAGGTTCACAAAAAGGGTTCCATAACAAGTTCATAACCCAATCACATTTACCCTACCAAAGAAAGGTACACTAGGGCTACCTCACAATGGCGACAGGAAGCTCATTATGCATTTTCTAAGGTTTGATATGATGCCGTTCCATCCAATCAACCTGAAGTTCATCATTTTTTTACTTGAAGGATACCATTACGACTTTCGACTTTAACATACATAACCTTACCACTATGTTAAAGGTTTCACATAAAGGACCCTCTTAACATCATTCAAGGTCTCACATATCATCCATACATTCTAGCCTAACATACTGTAGCATCCTAAGTCAAGTCATCACATATCAATATTCGTAGAAGCATCAAGTAACGGACACAAGTCAACAATGACAAGACACCACATACTTCGCCTCAACACATATTACTAATCATTGTATAAGTGCATAGGAATAATCATTATCATCCCTAAGTAATCCTGTATACGACCATATCATCATCAAAATAACAATTATAGACTCATATAGTCAAGTAGGAACAATCATGAATCAACCCTAAGACTACACATAGAAGTACATAGTCATAGTTTACATGATTTTCTAATATACATAGAAAGAATACATACTTTCACATTGCGTCACAAATAGATAGATATAATCATACTTCACATAAAACAACTATACAATAAATCATAGTACTTCATCAGTGCTAACAAGGTAATGATCATCATATTGCATAAAGTAAAGCGACAAGGCCATATCAATTCACATAGCACCGCCACCACAAGTGGACCATACCAATCACAAAATAATTAAAGTATAATTAACATAAAATATTAGGAACTAGGGCAGCATACCCCCTCTTTATCTTACCACATCGATTTTAAGGATAAATCATCCAATTCGATATCATAAGGCCCTTACCCATGGCCATAACCAACAATTCAACATCATTATTTCAATAATCAATAAAAATAGGTAAATTTATTGCATACTCATAAACCTAATACAACCTAGATATCATTTGAATACAATTATTACATCATCAGATAGATCATAGAAAACTACATTAGAAATCATAAGCCTTAAGGCAATATCAATTAAATAAGTCTAATATTCAATACAACTAAGAATATTCAATACTCAATTAATCAAAATGAAACACCCTATAAACCAATTAACCATAATCTATACATGAATCAAAAGTCGATAACAATCTACACATGAATTCATCAATATCAAAGCATGATCACATAGCACATATTTTAGTCAAATTGAGAGATTTGTGAAGGTCAAGGGTTCATGAAGAATTTCATTGGAAAAAATAAATTAAACATCAATAACATCATATCTTAAAATTTGAAAACCATTTATGAAAGAACCCAAGACATAGAGTAGAAATTGAACTTTTTCATGTTTTTGAAATCTTTGAAAATCATCTTTCAAATTGTCTCTAAGGTGATAGAAAGCCTTAGATGAAGAACTCCTATACCTCGTCCTTAGATGAGAACTCCTACACCTTATCTGAAGAATCCAAACTCTTAATGAAGAAGAAGAAACTACCTTGAAGAACCCCATCTTCAGTATGAACATCTATTGAAAGAACCAAAAGCTAATGAAGAAGAAGAAGAAACTTACATTGAAGACCCTCTTCAAGATTATATTCAATTAGAAATACATTTAAGAACCCATCTTCAAAATTCATCTTCAATTTGAATCAAATGGAGGTTTTTTGGAGGAAGAAAACTTCTAGGGGGAATGGGAAATATGTTTTTTTAATTAAGGTTTAGGGTTTATAATGAGAAGTTTACTGGACTTATATACTCTTAAGGATACCCGTTGTTGGTAGTTTAAAATCTCAAGAACACCATCTTCATATTTAATAATACTTGGGGTGAATTTACAACTTCACCCCTCAAGTTAACAGAAAGCTGGCAGAAAACAGGCAGCCCATCGACGGATGCATCAACGGTCCATGGTCTCACCCACGTCCCGTCGATGGGGGTCTCGTGGGTTTCACCTGTAACTCCCCAATCTGCAGGAAAATTGGCTCCATCGATGAGACCCATCAATGGGCCGTTACCTGGATGACTGGCCATCGTTTGGGTTGTCGATTTCCGGTGCTTGGTAGTGTTGAGCTCCAATGTAGGGGTCCCCTTTTCGAGCCCCTTGAAGGTTCTGCATGAAGTCGTACCCAGACGTTTCCACCCAAAATATGTTTTTATACGATATTAGGACCTACCTCTTAAGTTTCATCCAAAACGAACACGTAAAACTCGACGAAACATATATAGACACACAAGGTCCTTTCAAGGCAAACCTTTCGAACATCATGGACACTCTTTGAATGTTGACCTCAGAAACATCACGAACACGAGCCGAAAATATACACATGGCTTATACACTTATACTTAACTCATTTAAGGATTCTTATACACCTTCATGAGCACTCATAAAAAAAATAACCCCATATGAAGCAATAGGTGACTAGTCGGTTGAACGTATTGGTGTCCCTTGACGTTTTACTCCCAAGGACCTTCCTAAACTCGAGACCCTGAATCACACCCACTTATAAAATAATTTTAGATCTGAGACTATCCGAAACCGATGTTAGGCTCTATATTCACCTAAGTCATTTTTGGGGTGTTAAATTACCATGAAAAAAACTAGGGATGGAAGTTAATCAAAAGTCGTCTTCAAGAACATTAGATCTACAAAATACTATAAGATAGTGTCAATCAAGAAATACCCAAAATATTGAAGGGTCATGCAAAATCATATTTTGGAGAAAAATTTCTAATCAGGAACAAGCTTACTAAAAAATTATTAGTTTCAAGTCCAAAGGAAAATAGAAGGACAGGTAGAAAAAAGATCTAGAACCTTACTACTCCATCACGATTCCCAACTTAGAAGTAGACCCAATAAAGAGCAAACTTAACCCACCTTAAACTTAAAGAGGATCGTAACTCTAACAAACTGCATTTTCAATCACATAAAAGTGATTACAACTTCTTAAAAGGAATTTACAGTAAGTCAACAGAGAACACCACAATATCTAAACCTTATCCATGTTAGGCAAATTATCCTCCAATATCAAGTTAAGTAATACTATTTCACCACCTATGTTCTTCAACAATTCACTAGACCCACGGTAATGATTCATAGGGGAAAAGTATAGAGGAGACTAGCCTTATGGGACTCTTTCTTTTCTTTAACATTAATGTAAGGTAACTTCTACTCATTTCAAAACCAATCATCACCCTACAAAGATAAGGATTTACTACCCTCCAATTTATGGGAAAAACATCAAATCCACACAATATCTAGGGGACTCACAAACACAATAGAGTTTAGAAAACAAATGCAGGACAATAATGCATTAAGGACTTCATTCTTTATTCCAAAATAGCAATTCGCCTCTTTAATTCATTATAACTCATCATATGCATCAAATTCTGTACATATTTCAACAACTTTCAATCAAGGAAAAATTTGGTCGATTTCTCAAAAAAATCTTACAGTAAGCTGCTTAGTAATTCAATGGACATGCTTCAAAATTTCAAAAATGCAACATTTAGGCAATTGATGGGAAAAACACGACAATATGATATATCAAACTATACCAAGACAAGTGTACTATCATCACAACTAGGATCAAGTCTATACAACAGACTGCAATCCATAATAGGCAACTTGTCAAGGGCCACGTATATACCAAAGGAAACATTTTTAAACCTACTTTTAAGCCATATTCTGTAGGGTTAGAATTGCTTCAATAAGTAAGGGTAGTCACTAATCAGTTTAAAATAACAATCATAGTTTTAGGCTACCATCAGGTAAAAACCATTAAGTAACACATCATCAAAAAGAGGCTCATTTTTAAACCATAATAACTTCTTAAAAAGGATTGAACTATTTCATGACATAACATTTCTTATTTTAACAAGCCTAATTTCAACATTAAATTACCTTTATTATTGTCATAATAATGGCAGCACATAATCAAAAATATGCCAAAATTCACACGGCCCCCATTCATACATACTCATTCAACCATAACCCAAGCTAAGGCATGGTAAACTCACCTTTTCACTCAAGCATAGTAAGAGATTACAATTCTCAATCCAAGCAAAGCAATCACATCAAAAAAGACCACACGAACAAGGAAAACATAAGAGAGAGAATCTCATAGAATTAATTATGTGGCACGATATTGAGACATGATAAGAAGTGAAAATTTTATCGTCCTATAGCACTCTCGTTCCATTTGATTTGGTCGCGAACTCCAACCAATGATACAAGGATTTTACTGGGACGTGGCAAATATGAGACTTCTTGTACAATAAACCACTTTTAAAAAAACCTCACAGGCTTTGTTGATACAATGTTTTTCAATTCGAGGAGAAGAACCCCCCTAGAAGTGTTAATTAGTTAATTTTGACGTAACTTCTTGACCTCTCAGACGTCTATAAACAAAGCTCAAGTTATCATTAATCGCATTTTTTATAGTTAAGATTTTCGGCAGAACATTTAAAACTTTTCATAGAAATTTCAAATGCTAGAAGAAACATCATTTCATCATATATATATTAAAATATCATAGTACATACTAAGGACTCTTGAGGTCACCTTGGTAATATTTTAGACTCAAACAAAATTAGAGTAGTACTTTAGAGATACGACTCTTAAAAAAAACATAATACATAAGTATATAACTTATAAAAACTTTAAGTAAAAATAAGTAGAGAATCATTGGACAAGGATTCCTTCATTGATCTTGGGAAAGCTCCTCACCCATGTAAGGACTCCATTAACGCATTCATACCTACACTTTGTGTAAAAGTTAGAGAAGAATTGATAGTACAAGAATGCACGAAGTATTGGACAATCATGCCAAACTGCATTAAAAAGGACAACATTTTTTGAAATATACTCATGCCGTTTTGGGTAAATATTAATAAAGCTTTACATAGTTGTATTTATATCATTCACATTACGCATATAGGAAATAGTCAAAGACCACCAAACATCGTGGAAACTCACATATAGAATTTAAGTCATTTTTGAGTCATATTACAGTAAGCACTTTTCTTTACAGTGAGTATTTTCGTTTCACATTGAACTTCTGTCCTTTTACTCATCAAACTCCAAAGTAACCCTCTAGTGATAATTGGTGCAATGCATCATCTTAAGGAAACAACAAAACATACATACAACCTACATAAGCCAACACATATCATCATATAAGCATAATATATCAACGACACATTTAAGTCAAGGCTATATTGGCTTTACCGTAAGCCACATCAATTTGAACATATAATGGCTTCACATTACATAAATCATCATAAGATCTTGTTCATGAACCGAATCTTAGTCTACCAGTGAAATGTACATGTGAAGCACCATAACCCACACATACTTAGTGAACCCTTCATGAGACCACAAACCTTATCATTAATTCATATATAAACATATTAAGTGAAGACAACCTTCATCATACAGTCATTTAGACTCAGATAATGCATATAAGATAAGACCTCATCACATACACTCATACCATGCACATCTTCATGTGAAATAGAAGAAATACTATCATCTATGCATAAAGATATAATCATAATCATACACATTAGAACACCTTCTGAGAACATCCTAAAGAGCTACTTGTTCAATGACCAGATGGGTTCATTACTTCCACGTATCCAAAGTAAGCTCCCTTAGGTCATCTTAGTTAGAGTCTTATTCATTTACTTCTATTGTCCATTTTACTTTAGGGAAATAATAGTCTTAATCGACACCAAGACCATGGGTGCTAAATATTGAATTTGGTATTGTAGTTCCTTACACCAATGGAAGGTGTTATTACCTAGCAAAGGTAGAACATTAACACATGCTAACATTTTAGTTGATATCACATTGCTAGATCCTGTGGCAAGCATAGTTTATGGAACTTGGGGGCATAATGGAAATATCACACAAACACCTTTTTGAGTCATGAGTGCATATCCACCCCTATGAGGAGAAGGGGAAAACTACCTTCCTGTAACAAAACCGTGTAGTACCGTTCGAGCAGTGATAGTTAAAATTATTTGAAAAATAAATTGATGGGTCGACGGATCACGCGGGACGTCATGGGATCGACAGGACCGTTCGAGGGTTCTTTGTTTCCAAAACACATTCTCAACTCGAATCTGGGTACTGAGATCGACTCTCTGACTTCACGACGAACGCCCACACGGACCGTCGTAGATACGACGGGACCGTCACAAACCACCTTATTGTTGGAATGTAACCTCTCAACTTGTGACGGAGACTACAGGACGGCCGTCACAGGTGGTGGGCGTAACCCCAATTGGGGTTCGGATTTCTGCTAAAGGTTGTCAAGGGTTTTTGGACTATTCATGACAAACTTTATAAAATTTAGGGGGTAAGTTTAATAATTATTTACTGGGGGTGTTGTTAGGTAAAGGAGATAACTGTAAAAATACAATAATGGGTTAATTTTTCCATTAATGAATATGATAATTAGGGGGTATAAAGAAAAAAGGAATCTGGAGAGCGAAAATAAAAAGAATAATAGGGAGAGGGAGAGAAAACGAGCGAGAAAGAGAGGAGAAAGAGAGAACAAAGAGGAAGGAAAGCAAAAGGCATTGGGGAGGATTAGCTTGCTCGATCACGATCTTGGGTGGAGTATTGGAGTTAGGTTTATGGTTTATTCTCTGTGTGATAGATAAACTCTTCTAAAATGCGATGATATGTATTGGGTGGTATTGTGAAGTCTTCTATATAAACTTGGTGTAGTGTTCGTTTTATGTTTGGATCTATAATGTGGTGGTTAGATAGAGGATGATGAGGGACTGTGAATCTTTAATTCTCTTTAAATCCTCTCTATAAGATGACGCTTGACATAAAGTAAGCTTGATGAACTGAAATAATGAGGATAAAGGGATCGGGTGTCACGTTCCGACAAGGTAGTAATAGGATCAGCGTGTCACGTTTCCGAACCTGGGTTAGTAATAATGGAGAGGAGTGCTCACGTTCCGCATATCGTGGTAGTAATAAGGGATCGAGTGTTCAGTTCGACACGGTAGTAATACGGGATCGGGAGTGTTCACGTTATGACACGGTAGGATAGGAATAATGTATCGGAGTGTCACGTTTCCGACACGTCGTAGCAATAGCATTAGGGGATCAGATGTCACGTCCGAAAACGAAAGAATAAAGAGAAGTAATATGAATGATGTTAATATACTAATCTCGAGAACCTATTTCCCAATGAGTATGGTGTGGAGGTTGAGTCATCATAGGTGTGCGTGAAAGCGTGTGTGTTTTGCCTAATTGGTTCTTGTTTACTGTTGATGTTCCCCTGTTTTAAGTATTGGGTTGATTTTATATTATTTTCAGTATTAATTTTGTCTATTTGGAGTGGCCGGTGTGATACCTACTCAGTACGTGTTCCCTTGGACTGACCCCATACTTTTATTATCTTCGTGTATTGTTTTGTGGGAGAGCAGGGCAAGTGACACAATTGACTTCGAATCTTCTCAACTCTTAGCCAGTCTTCAGCACGTCAGATTTCAGGGTAGCTATTATTCTAGCTCGGGCGGATTCTCTTCTGCACGTCTTGATGTATTTTTAAGTTCTCGGACATGGACCATCTTTCTACTTATTTTAGTTCTTAAATACTCTTAGGACTGAGTAATTTGCGGATAGATGTTCTTGATGTGAGGAACTCAGATTCTGGGGATTAAAAGTAGGTATCTTCAGAAGTTTAAGAAGTGTATTTTAATTGATTTCATTAATGAGTTTTGGATCTTCCGCCATTTTATTTATATTCAAATTTTATAAAACTGGTAAACGTTTGGGGTGATTTGGGGTTTAGATTGTTGGTGTATGTCTCACCTAGGAAGGATAAGTGTGTGGGTGCACTCGCGGCTCATTTTGGGTCGTGACAAACTTGGTATCAGAGAAGAGATTTACATTGAGGTTCGTTGGTCTCATCACACTAATAACGAGTCTAGTAGAGTCTTGAGGAACAGTAGGGGGACGCTTTACTTTCTTTGAGAGGCTTATAGGGAACTTAGGAAGGAAAAAAAACCCATTCTTTCTTTCTTTTCGTGTCTACTTCGGTCCATTTGGTATCAGGTGAGACAAATGGTATCTGCATCCTCACTCTTAATCTCGCAGCCATGGTTAGAAACTAGAGCAACAACTGTTGTCAAACCAGCACGGCAGGACAGGGTGCGTCTTAGCCAAACCATTGGGACGTTAGCTCGAGGAGGAAAGCAGTGGAGAGAGGAGAAGAGGAGTAAAGTGGCCAGGATTGGCCGTGGTTTTGGGTAGAGGGTCGCAGGAGGACGCCTCTAGAGGTAGAGGACAAAACACCTGGTCCAGCTAGTAACTAGGGGCAGTAGTTGACTCCTCCACCGAACTGATGACAGGTAGGATGACGAGGAGGGGTGAAAGAATGAAAGATGAAGAAGGGGGGAAAATGAGCGGTTCAAGATGAGGAATTACCACCCCAGCCACCCAGAGATTGATTAACCAGGTTTCTTACCTATTCTTAGCGGGTATCTTCTCAGGGGCCCTAACCTCCAGTATTTCCTGCACCAACACCTCAGGTTCATGGGGTACGGTTTACAAATGCAGCCGCTGTGGCTCCCAGCAGGATGGCCTTATTGGAAGTAGGCAAGTTTCCTCGAGTCCGAAACGTACAGGGGTCGGATAATGGGACCAAGTGAGCAGCATGAACTTTTCACTAAATTCTTAAAGTTTAATAAAACCTCCAAGTATTCAAGGAGATTGCATCTATCAAGGTTCAGAGTGGAAGATCGGCCAGTTGAAAGAGTCTTTATTAGGAGAGGCGATATGAGGCGGATATGCAAGAAAAGTATCCACATCTTTTTACACAGATTCAGGTGGTACTCTTTTTCGCCCTTGTTTTTCTTCCGTGAGCGTTCAGGAAAAAGAACAAGAAAGAACGATGGGTAAATTGGTATCTATTTGTAACAACTTGTTTGTAGGTTCTGAGCAGTTAAAGTTAGTAAAAATTATTGTGAAAATATACTGACGGGCGACGGATCACGCGATGTGGACCGTCATAGGTTCCCAAAAGACCGTGAGGGGTCGGTCGGTTCTAAAACACTTCAACTCTGAATGAAAATATGGTTACTGAGATCGACTCTATGACTTCACGACGGGAATTGGCAGCATGGGACAGGTGTAGAACGGGGGGATGGACCGTCAAACCCCTTACTGAAATAACTCTCTCAACTTTGTGACGGAACCTGCAGGACGGACAGTCATAGAACGACGGGACCGTCACAGGTTGCGTAACCCCAACTGCGTTTGGATTTCTGCTAACGTTTAAAGGGTGTCTTAAAGGGGTTGGTTGTTTTGGACTATTCATGACAAAACTTTTTAAATAGTGGGGTAAGTTAAATTTATTTACTTGGGGGTTTTAAAGAGATAACTTTAAAATAAATACCTGGGTTATTACTTTTTCAAATGAATATATGATAATTGGGTTAAAAGAAAAAGATCTGGAAGGACGAAAAATAAAAAGAAGCAAAGAGGCTCGAGGAACGAGGGAAAGAGGAAGAGAGAGAGAACGAAAGAGGAAAAGAAGGAAAGAAAAAGGCATTGGGGAGATAGCTTGACTTCGCATCACGATCTTCGGTGGAGGTAGGTTAATTAGATCGGTGTGATTTATTTGCTATGTGATAGATATAATAGATAAATCTAAATAGCGATTGATTGTATAGGAGGTATTGTAAAGGCCTTCTTATATACTTGATGTGTGTTTGTTTATGTGGGGATCGTGATTGTGGTGGTTAGAAGGCATTGAGACTGTTGAATCTTAATCTTAAATTCATCTCTATTAAGCTGACGCTTGACATAAAGAAAGCTTGATGAACTAGACTAATGAGCTAAATGGATCGGAGTAGAGTGTAACGTTCTGACACGGTAGTAAAAATGGATGGAGTAGAGCTAAAGTGTCACGTTCCGTCACAGTGTTAATAATGGATTCAGAGGGTCACGTTCCGACATTGGTAGTAATAATGGAGCAGGAGTTGTCCCGTTACGACACGGTAGTAATAATGGATTCGGAGTGTAGGGCACATTACGAAACACGGTAGGAATAATGGACAGATAGGGTCCACGTTCCGACACGTAGCGATATTAGGGGCTCAGAGTGTCACAATTCCGACACGCGATAATAAAGAATTAGAGAAGTAAAGTAATCTTGAATTATGGTAATATACTCAATTTCGAAGAAACTATTTCCCAAAGAAGTATGATGTAGCGGCGTGAGGTCCTCATAGGTGTTGCTTGGTGTTGGTGCTAAGGTTCTGGTACTTGTTGATTGTCACCTGTTAGTATTGGGGTTGATTTTTAGTATATGTCAGATATATAGTGGTTTCTATTTTGAGTTGGGCCGATGTGATGTGATACCCACTCAGTACGTGTTCCTTGTATGACCCCTACTTTATGTTTCTTCTTGTTGTTTGTGGAGGTCAGCAAGTGCACCATTGACTTCGACTCGTCCTCACTCTAGCCAGTCTTCAGCACGTCAGATTTCAGGGTGTTGGGTTAATTTATTCTAGCTCGGGCTGATTCTTTCTTCAACGTCTGATGTCTTTGAAGTTTCGGACATGACCACTTTCTACTGATTTTAGTTCTTAAATACTCTAGACTTAGAATTTGAGGATAGATGTTTCTTGATGTGATGCCTTCCAGATTCTGGGGATGATAAGTATTATACTGCAGAAGTTTCTTTAATTGATTTCGTTAATGAGTTTTGGATCTTCCACATTTTATTTACTATTTAAAATTTATATATTGGTAAACGTTGGGGTTTATATTGTTGGGTCGCTCACCTAGTAATATAAGTGTGGGTACCACTCGCGGCTCGTTTTGGGTCGTGACATTCCTACAATAGGAAGGGACACCCCTAATCTTCAAATTCACTCGGTGCTAAGCTATGTTTCCTTTATTGAAAAGTCATTATAACATTACATTGTAGAATTAGGCTTGAGGAGATTAACTTCCTATATGCTTAGCTAATAGGTCATGATGAGGAGTTCATCAACCTTAAAATCAGTGAGAAACCCTTTCACATGGACAAACATAATCATTAGCACTATTCTAGGTTTAAGGATACACTGAGCACACCTTTCAAGGTTCCTTTCTTTATTGACCTAGATCATCATTTCATGTCTGGTTTGTATACTTATATGTGGAGAAAAAACAGTCACCATAACACGTTAAGGTCACCAATTATAATACATCAATGAGGGAAGTACTTGATATAATTATATGAAAACGTTTCACATAAACCCACTAAAAGGACAGTGATGCACATTCAGACTTATCTTACGTATTAGCCATATTTATAATATGCCCATATGTTCAATTTTAAGGACATAGAGAACAAAAAAGTAGAAAATCCATCAAGGCACAAGTGTGCAATGCATACGCAAGGTCTTGTACCCTTTCCGTACAAGTACACATATCAAGTCCATCATAGTTAAGGAAACACATCCATATTCATACTTCATAGACATAATGTAACAGGGTAGTTAGAGCACTAGTGAATATGAGAACTACTTTTCATTTAGACACAATGACCTATTATACTTTACATTAAGGCATAACATTAATGTGTCTCTCACGTACATTGGTCAACATGATCACATTATCACTATCCCATTAACATCTTGAGGCGGGCACCCTCTTAGCCATAATGCACAAAAAGGCATAGACACCCACAAAACCATTAGCATAGGGAGCCAAGACAATCTTCCACATTTATATTCTAGACTCCTAACCTTATCTATTCATACATCAACATAGGGATACATGGTATGGGGTCATTCAATTCCTTCATACTTTAGTAACGGCAGCACAACACATGATCTAAACATAAATTCACATTGCTCATGGACCATAGTAACATTAACTAGTTCACAACAGTAGAAGATTAGCACAAGTAAACATAAGTGATCATCATAAACATCATTCATATATTCATCAATTGTTCCTTCAAGGACATGGTCAACACATATTTAGGGAGAATTAAAGTAAACATTGCCACCTTAAGTGGACCATAACACACAATGTCATACAAGGCTTCATCAACATTACTATAAATAAGTAAGGAAGTAGAAGAGTGGAGCAACTCTTTTCAATCCTTTAGCCTTTGGTCATCGTTGACCGTTACTACTATTTCATCAACAATTCATGTATAGGACACTAGCTAAAACACCATATGCATATATGAAAGCATGTATAAGCTAATAAAAGATTAAGCTACAACTAGTACAATACCTTAACATACTAGAAGGTAGAAAGACATTGACTACCAACCAATTTAACTTTCATGGATCATAAATCTAATTTTATATATAGTACCATTATAGGTCAGTATCTAAACATACATTCAAGATAACAAAATCATGCTCAAATCCCTACAAGATCAAGATACCAACATATGCATTAAATTATCAATTCAATAGCGTGTTGAGAAATAGGCAATGCTACTAATTCCCTAAAACTTTGATTACCAACCACATTTTAACGATAATATAAATATTAGTTAGTATATAATTAGATAATTTCTCAAAAGGAATCATGTTTCATCCTACCTAAAATCGAGATCACATCAGATACATACTATTATCAATCGATAGTCTAGAAGAAACTAGATCAATTAGCCGATCCTTATTTACTTTGATCATATAAGATTTGTATCCATAATTCAATCATGATTTTAACCCAAAAAATTAGTACAAGACTTTCAACATAATTGAATTCCACTTATATACACTTCTAGACTAAGCATTCTAAAATTTTCATATACTGATCCAAATGGATACTTCATCATCAATTCATAATTAATTCACGTAAATAAAAGTATATATAGATAATTCAACATAAGATAATCGCAATTAAACCATTAACAAGCCATGATCACAAAGCCCTTGCAAGGGCGAAATCGATCTTAGGAAGGTATATGGGTTCATCATGCTATTGGATTAAATTGCATGTTTAAAACATTAATTAAATTACATAAACTCATATGATAATGCTATGTATAATTCTTAGAAAGAACCCATCGGATGGCACTTGTTGGATGGAGAAGAAGAAGAGATAGAGAAGAGAGTTGATCATGAGTTCATTGATTAAACGGTTTAAGATTAACCTCTCATGTGAAAGGGTAATGTACGAGATGGAAGGATCATCATAACTTTGTATATTGAAAAACCTATAAAACTTGATTATTAATCCATGTAATAAAATATCCAAATTGTTCTTCAGTTGTAACCAACAAAATGGAGGTGTTGGAGAATTAGTTTGGAGGGAAGTCTATTTTGTGTGTATGGGATTGGGAATGGGTTGATCACGTTTTTGATCCATCTATACACCACAAAAATATCTAATTAAAAACGTAGTAGGTAAGGGTTAGCACGTTTAGGGTGACTTTACATTAACCTTCTTAATGAACAGTGCACTGGCATTGATGCACCAACCAACATCGACGGACCCAACAACGAAGCTTTGGTCTATCGATGGAGCATTCTGTGCCCTCCATAGATTTGGTCTAAGGGTGTCTTGTGACAAATATTTCTCCAATCTAAGTTCCCATCGACACCTCCCCATGTATGGGGCGTCAGTCCACGAATGGAGCATCGTTTTGGCTCGTCGATTAACACTATGCAGGTAGTGTCTCGACAACCCAAATATTTCCAACATAAATATGTATATTTAAAATTTGATGACCTTTCATTCAAGTTTAAACCAAAATGCACATATAAAACACGTCCAAACATGCTATGCCCCATAAAGACATACTTAAACGTCTCAAGGGCTAACTTTCGAACGTCTTAGAAGTTCTTGAACATTTGACCTCCAAACTTCATAAAACTCCATATCCTACCAATAAAATTCATTATAACTCATTTTATGACTTCATAATCTCATGGCATACAAAATATATGATCGTATAGACACATGAGACACATAGGTGAGTAGTAGTCCAACATCTTGGTCGTTTATTGACGTTTGACTTCCACTTAACCTCAAACCTTACGCACTGCCTCAATACCATATTATAAATAATAGTTTTATGATTTAGAACCCTTATGAGAATAACATGTAAGTCTCAGACCCACTCCTAACTCATTTTGTTGGGTCTTACACTAAAGGGTACCAAACAAACCATGAACATAGCATCTAGTGGATCCACTAGCTATATTCTATGAGGGTAACATAGTTCAAGAACTAAGACACGAGTTTTTGGGACCTCTTTATGCACATGAATTATGGTCTTCAATATTCAGTGAGTGACAATAGTGAACTTACATTCCTTATGTGGGAAGGGGACACCCCTATCCCGCCATCACTAGTAAGTCGGTTGGTTGTTTAGCTAAGAGTCCCTTTTGAAAATCTTTCTTCATATCATAACTAGTTCAGTGGTAAAGGAAGTAGCTCTTATATTGTCGTTTAGTCATTATATTGTAGGAATTGCTTGTGAACAACTCATCATATAACTCCTCTAAAACATCCTGCTAGTTAGCCGAATTAACATCACCATAATATAATGGGGCACATAGGTACTTCATAGACAACCTTATATACATCATGTCACATCCGGGGAGAACCCCTTAGACGCAATCGGCGTCGGCATCCTCTTTGAAGACTAAGACTAGCCTCTTAGCATACATCATTACATTCATAGGTCAAAATTATAGAAAATTTAAAAACATTTCATTTATTCTACATTGAGGTTTGCATAGACCTCTGAATACACATACTATAGTTATATCGAAACATAGGCCTACTCATATGAAGATTACTTAGTCTTCTACTTTTATTGCACATAGATATATAGAATATAACATAGTCTCAAAAGCATGTCTCATCTCGTAACCATCTAACAGGAGTATATTGTAATACTTTGAGAAGTCAAGACCTAATCTATAGTCTAACATGAGTTCCTAAAAGTTTATATACTATTTTATGACTTAAAATAACAATTAGAAGTCATCCGAGAGGTTTTAGAGCCAAGACGTCAAAGGACGTCCATGATTTCCGGAAACTAGCCTAAATGAACAAGTTTATGTTGATATGTTTGGGGATGGTTTTAGAGGGTAAAATCAATTCTAAAACATAGAAAAAGTGTTTGGTTGGGTTTAGTATAGAGTGTCTAAACGTCCAATAATGACTCCCCAAGGACCACCCGAAGGGTCAAGAAGGAGGACCTAACATGAGTGGACACGCTGCCAAATCATCCTCGAAAGCCAAGAATTAGTGGGATGATGCGCGATGATCATCCCACACCGACCTCACTGTCCCAAAATTTACTTTTGGGAAATGAAATGTGTGTTGTCCCCGCTGACATGGAAGCAATTCCCAACAAATTCGGTTATTTTAAAAATAGTACTTTCAGCATTTAGACTTTCATTAGAAAGGAACATTTAAGTTAGGGGGTTTGGGTAATTTAAGAGGTGATTATATATATCCAAGGGTCACTTTACGTCATTATCACTCATCCAAATCCAAATTCCCAGAACAAAACCCAAAAGCTTTCACCTCTCTCTACTTTCTCTTTACCCAAATCATCCATCGAATAAGGAAGAAAGCTTGAGGAAGAAGGTCAATTCCCTTAGGATTTCACTTCAATTTCGTGAATTAATCTTTATTTAGGGTATGGGTTCTTCAATTCTATGGGGTTTTCCAATTTTAATGGGTTTTCTTCTAAACTTCAAATTGATGATAAATTGTGATTTCCTATTACTAATTTAGTATAAATTGTTTATTAATTTATGTTAATTGATGCAATTCCATGGTAATCATGTTCCCTTCCCCAAATTTCACAAATCATGGATCTTTGTCATGAATTAATGGGAATTGAAGAACGATTTGATTACTAGACTTGATTTATCTATTCATCTTAATGTATGTATTTACATGGGTAATGTAGTTGTTGGATTTGATCTAATTCTTGATGATTTTATGATGAACCCTAACTACCCTAACCCTAGGTTATGAATTGATGTTAATTGGGATAGTGATGGTGCAATTGACCTAGTTCTTGTTTTTATTACTATTGATTGAAGTTACTGCACCTATTGTGGGATGTAATTAGTCGGTTGATAGTAACACCATGATGGTGGCTATTGAAGGAGATTAAGTAAGTCTTTATGATCCTAACCTTTACTTCAATTAAGATGGCTTGTGATTGATGATATAGTTCAATTGAAGCATGACTTATTATTAGCCTAATTAGGTGCTAGTATGATTATGAATTGAAATTTCTTGATTATGTGATTGTGAGATTATGCTTAAGATTAAATGATATAAGGTTGGTTATAAAGTACCTATGTGCCTTATTATGACATGTTGATGACGTTATGCTAATCTCACATATGAGAGTTGCCATGACAGGATATTCTTATGTAATTCCTAATGAGCTAATAACAATTACTATACAAGGGATTAAACCCTATGAACTACATTAAGTTATGATTACTTAATAAAGATATTAAATATATTTCAAAATGGAACTCTAGCTTAGCACCGAGTGAACTACAGTGAGGAGTGTCCCTTCGAACATAGGGAAGGTAGGATCACTAATGTAATCTTTAGATTGGAGACTATAATGCATGTAGCATGAAGAGGGTCCCAACTATATCTTCTAGTTCTTTAAATATGTTTCCCCCATAGGAATACTAGCTAGTGGTTCCACATAGTTTCTATATTCATGTTTTTGTACTACCTTGGAAACTATACCTTCTTTTGGTGTAGGGTTTCATGATACCAGAAACCACGTTATCTCATGTGGTCTATGTCGGTTAGAGGAAGATGTTCCCAAAAGGTAAAATGAACTAAAGTATGGAACTCTAATTAAGATGTCCTAAAGGGTTTGTCTTAGTCTAGGTAGGGGTATGGGACTCTACCTAAATATTGCACTACTTAGCCTTGAAAGGCGTCTTAGGAGGATGTTCTTATGTATGCAAATTCTTCTAATGCTCTAAGACATGCATATGATGAACATTCAAATTATTTATACAATATGTTGATTGGTGTAACTTATGAATATGTGTTACTAAATATTGTTAAAGTTTTATACTATGTACTCTTAAATGTTATGGTATATGAAGTAGGAAGTTAGTCATGATTCTTTTTGGATTACTTGATTGAGTAAGGTTATGGGGCTTTGCTTGGTGACTGCACTCGTTGACTTGATAGGGATACATGGGTAATTGTTTTGCTTTAGTTAAGTTTAAATGTACTCTTGTTCATGCTTGTTACTATTATCACTTGATGATAGAGTTAGTTTGTTATGTATTAAACTATATGCTATGCATGTTGGCTTTACTAAACTTGATGTTGTTTTCTTGTGATATACATGCCTATTATTTAATGAACATGTCTTATTGATTGGTATGTCCTTATTGAAATGTCCCGTTTCTTAGCATGTTTTCAAAGAATGTGTGCATATGTTCTATCATTAATTAGTTACAAGTGTGTACTACCCCATTTCTTCCTTTCCCCAATATTTGGTTTCGATGTTTGAAGTGATTTGAAGCGCTTGGATTCTTATATTCCAAGGTTAGGGTGGTCCTCACATTCCGAAAGGGGAGCCACTATCAAGCTATAGGAGTTGTTTTTGAGTTAAGATTCTACATATCGTGCTGTTCCCTTGTAGTATGAAACATTGTAATGCCAGAGAGGCAGTCTTACTTTAAGTATGATTATTCCCATGTGGTTACACGCGTATAGATGATTATTAGATGTGACGAAGGGACTATCGTTTACTAGCAATATTTTTATAGACTTATGGGCAATTAAAAGTAGAAGATAAAGTAATTTTCCGATATGAAGGGTATCTGCATACTTAATTAACATATTTTATAATATAATAGACACAACATGTGTATTAGAGGTATAGTTTAACTACGATTATAAGTAGGCATTTTTTGATTTTTCCAACCTAATTGGACCGATGAGATGTTAATGATGAAAGTAAGGGCTAGTCTTAGTCCTCAAGAGAATGCCGGCGCTTGTTACGTCTTTAAGGATATCCAAAATGTTCCAAACTTGGTATCCGAGATTTAGGTTTAATATCTTTGAGTTGATGTCTCTCTCAACCATGTCTATATAGGTTTTTATTCATAATTGTGAAGCGTGCCACACTTATGAATAGGAATATATGGAAACTTTCACTTGTGCCTTTAAAGTGTTAGTTGTATGTGCTTTTAGAATCTAATCCTTTTATTGTGATTATAGGCAATGAATACTCGAAGGAATGTGGCATGAAGACTTCAATAAGAGATTTCCAATCCGAGAGTTACTCCCCATGGTGATCATGTTCCTTCTTTTGAAGAAGATGTGAATGATGACCAACACTCGGTCAATCATCCTCCTTTGAAGATGGTTACATTAGGGCTGCTTTTACCTAAATTGCCCAAGCAATTACTACCCAAGAACAAGCCGCCACTACTCAAGCCCAATCCATGACGGCCCAAGCTAATCGGGAGGTTGTACCCTGAGAAAACCAACTAGCAGCTACTATGGCCTCCCGTCTAAGGGATTTCACTAGGATGAATCTACATACTTTCTATGAGTCCAAGATTGAAGTATACCCGCATGATTACATTGAAGAAATCTACAATATCCTCTATTCTATGGGGTTGACTACTAGTGAGAAGGCCGAGTTAGCCACTTAACATCTCAAAGGTTTGGCCCAAACTTTGTATGTCCAATAGAGGGACAATAGGCCGTTAAGGGGTGGACCGGTGACTAGGAAAGTGTTCAAGAAGGATTTTCTTGATAGATTCTTTTCTAGGAACGGGAAGCTAAAGTAATGGAGTTCATCAATGTTTGCGAAGGAGGTATGAGTGTGCTTGGATGCTCATTGAAATTCACTTAATTGTCAAAATATGCTCCTTCTTTGGTTTCCGATCCTAGAGATGAAACGAATCGCTTTGTGACGAGAGTGTCGGATGAATTGCATGAGGAATATAATTCGGCTATGCTCATTTTCTCATGGTTCATGCTCAACAAGTGGAAGAGGCAAGGTCTAAGAGGAAGAGTAGAGATGACGATAGGGCAAGATCTTTTCATGGTGGTTCTTCAAAGAGTAGGATTGATATACTAGACAAACCTATGCTTAAGAAGAGGTTTTATAATCAATTTCTATCAATTCTTCTAAGTCCTAGATATGATAGGTTGTCTAACCCTATGACTAAAAAGGGAAAGGGTACTAGTTCACCAACCGAAAAGCTAACTTGTGGAAAGTGTGGTAAGAAGCACAATGGAGATTGTCTTAAGGTGAAAGACAATTGTTTTGGTTGGGGAAAAAGAGTGCACAAGGTTAGGGATTTTCCTAATGTGAGGGTTCAAGATAAGGGTAGTGGTTAAGCTCAAGCAAGTGGTTCAAATGAGCTCCGAAGAAGAACTGCTTCTATGCTCTCAGCACTAGGGGTGAGCAAGAGACTTCTCCCAACCTGGTGACTAGTATGTTGAAAGTATTCTCTATTAATGTATATGCCTTACTTGATCCAGGTTCTACCTTATCATTTCTTACTCCACTAGTAGCTAAAAAGCTTTACATTTTGCCTGATATCTTGCATGAACTGTTGTTGCAAAAAGGAAGTATAGAAATTGTCCAATGTTGTTGCCCAATAAAGTTTCCTATGTTTAACTAGTAGAACTTCATATGATTGATTTTCATGTAATTTTGGGTATGGATCAGTTTCATGCTTGCTTTGTATCTATAGATTGTAGAACACAGGTGATGAAGTTTAATGTTAAAAATGAGCCCATTTTACAGCAGAATGGGGGAAATTCTATTCCAAAAGTTTTTATCATCTCTTGTCTTAATAATTGTAAAATGATCTCCAAAGGGTGTTTATATCATATAGTAAGAGTCCAAGATTTAAACTCTGAAATTCCTCCCATAGAGTCGGTCCCCGTAGCGAGGAAATTTCCGAAGGTCTGTCCTAATGATATTCCCGGTATTCCTCCAAACGGGTAAATTGAGTTTGTAATTCCCATTTACCACATACGAATCCCATTTCAATTCCTCCTTATCGGATGTCTCCGGCCGAATTGAAAGAGTTGAAGGCTCAACTCAAGGATTTACTAGATTAAGGCTTCATTACACCTAGTATTTCTCCATGCGGTGCACTGGTTTGGTATGTATAGAAGAAGAATGGTTCCCATAGAATGTGTATCAATTATCGCCAACTCAATAAAGTCACAATTAATAGCAAGTATCCTTTCCATTGGATTGACGACTTATTTGATAAACTCCAAGCGGCAAGCTATTTTTCTAATATTGACTTGAGATCGGGGAATCGCCAACTAAGGGTGAGAGGCGTGGATATACCAAAAATGGCATTTCAGATTATATATGGTCATTATGAGTTATTAATAATGTCCTTTGGTCTCACTAATGTCCCAACGACATTTATAGGATCCTATGAATACGGTGTTTCAAAGTTACCTAGATTCATTTATCATTATCTTCATTGACGACATCCTGGTATGTTGAAAAAATAAGGGTGGTCACATGGAGAATTTGGGGATGGTGTTACAAGTGCTTAAGGAGAACCAATTATTTGCAAAGTATAATAATTGTGATCTTTTGTTGATGTTGGTGGAGTTTCTTGGTCATATCATCTCTATTAAAGGTGTTGAGGTTGATCCAAGAAAATCGGAGGCAGTCAAGAATTTTCCTAGATCATTGAATCCAATCGACATTAGGCGTTTCTTGGGTCTAGCAGGTTATTGTCAGAGGTTTGTGGATGGTTTTGTGTCTATTGCATATCTCTTTACTTCTTCGACCCAAAAGAGCAAATTTGAATGGTCGGAGGCATGTGAGAGAAACTTCCAAATCTTGTTAGATAGGCTTACTTCCACTCTAGTGCTTACTTTACCGGAGGGTACAAAGGGTTTCGTTGTGTATTGCGATGCATCCCGATTGGGTTTAGGTGTGTGCTTATGCAACATAGGAAAGTGATATCCTATGCTTCAAGACAAATTAAGGGGCATGAGAATAACTATCTCACTCATGATCTTGAATTAGCAGTTGTGGTATTTTTTTTTGAAAATAGCGAGGATACTTGTATGGCGTTGCATGTTGATGTGAAATACCGATCACAAGAGTCTACAATATGTGTATGAAATTAAAAGGAGTTGAATCTCCACAAAAAAATGTGGCCCGGACTTGTTGACAGGATTACGACATAAGTGTTCTTCTATCTTCCCAGCAAGGCTAATGTGGTAGCGGATGCTTTAAGTCTTTTGACCATGGTTAGTGTGTCTCATGTTGAGGAAGCCAAGAATGCCTAGTCAAATATGTTCATAGGTTGGCTATATTGTGTTTTAGATTTGGAATATTCTCCGAATGGTGTCTTTATGGTCCACCATAACTCCGAGTCATCCTTGGTGGTTGAGGTGAAGTCCAAACAACACCTTGATCAATAATTGATAGTGTTGAGCAGTTGATTCTTGGTAAGCTTATGTGTTTTTCTTATAGGGTGGATAGTGTCTTGAGGTATCAAGGAAGCTTGTGTTGGAATTTAGATGGTTTGAGGAATCAGATCCTTGAGGAACCTCATGGGTCACGTTAATCCATTTATCTAGGTTAAACTAAGATATACCTAGACCTTAGGGAGGTGTTTTGGTAAGAATCTTTGAAAAAGGACATAGCGCAATTTGTTGAAAATTGCCCAAATTGCCAACAAGTGAAAGCTGAACAGAAAAAGTCAGGAGGTTTACTTCGAGAAATCCAAGTTCCTACATAGAAGTGGGAAGAAATCAATATGAATTTTGTGGTAGGTTTGCCTCGGACACAAAAGCAATATGACTCTATATGGGTGGTTGTGAATTGGTTGACCAAATCCGCTCATTTCATTCCCATCAAGTCCACTTATTTGGCGGAAGGTTATGCAAGGATCTTAATTGATGAGATTATGTGTCTCCATGGTATTCTGTTATCCATCATATCGGATAGGGGTGTACAATTCACATCTAGGTTAAGCACCGCTTTTCATCCCCAAACGGGTGGTCAAGCAGAGTGTACTATTTAAAATCATGATGATATGCTTAGATTTTATTTCATTGATTTCAAGGGATATAGGGATAAGCATTTTCCTTTGGGGGAGTTTGCTTACAACAATAGCTACCATTCATCCATATCTATGGCTCCTTATGAAGCATTGTATGGTAGGAGATCAAGATTATCGTACATATTTGTCGAACCCGGATGAATGAGTAACGGGAACCATGAACTTTTTCAACAATCCGGTTCCTCAAAGCATCTACATTGGGAACACACAACCTTCCTTTATGCGTCAAGACACCATCTACCCCTAAGGAGAATGAATAATTTAGTTACCAAGAACCGATTCCTTCAACTCCATCAATGGTTGATCACGATGTTGTTTGGACTTCACCTCAACTACCAATTATGACTTGGAGTTACGATGGACCATAAAAGCACAATTTGGAGAATCTTCCAACCTCATACCAATCTAGCCAACTATGAACATCTTTCCCTTGGTAATTCTTGGCTTCCTCTACATGAGACACACTATCCATGGTTATACGACTTAGAGCATCCGCAACCACATTGGCCTTGCCGGGGTGATAAAGAATACTGATGTCCTAATTTTTCAACAATTCCAACCACATTCTTTGATGGAGATTCAACTCCTTTTGATTTAACACATATTGGAGACTCTTGTGGTTGGTATACACATCAACATGAGCACCATACAAGTGATGTCTTTATATTTTTGAGGAAAATACTTTGGCAATTAATTTAAGATCATGAGTTGGATAGTTTCTCCCGTGCACCTAAAGTCGTCTAGAAGAATAGGCTACCACTTTCCCATGTTGCATAAGAACACACCCTAAAGCCACTCAGGATGCATCACAATATGCAATGAAGCGCTTTGTACCCTCAGGTAAAGTCAACACCAGAGCGGAAGTAAGCCTATCATACAAGATTTGGAAGCTTCTCTCACATGTTTCCGACCAGTCAAATTTCGTACTCTTTTGGGTCAAAGAAGTAAAGAGAGATGCAATGGACACAAAACCATCCACCAACCTCCGATAGTAACCTGCTAGACCCAAGAAACTCCTAATGTCGGTTGGAGACAATGTTCTAGGCCAATTATTGACCGCCTCTGTTTTTCTTGGGTTATACTTAACTCCCTCAGTAGAGATGATATGACCAAGAAACTCCACCGACCTCAACCATAACTCACATATTCTATATATGGCAAATAATAGGTTGTCCTTAAGCACTGGTAACACCATGCTCAAATGGCCCATGTGATCAGCCTCATTTTTCAAATATACCAAGATGTCATCAATGAAGACAATGATAAATCAATCTAGGTAACTTCGAAACACCCTTTTCATGGTTCCATAAATGTCATCAGGGCATTAGTGAGACAAAAGTACATTACTAAGATCTCATAGTGACCATATCTAATCCGAAATGTTGCCTTTTGTATATCTTCACCACTCACCCTAAGTTGGGTGATATCCCAATCTCAATTCAATGTTAGAAAAGTAGCATTGCAAATTGGATGTGACCTTCGAATACAATCGTCAATATGAGGGAGATGATACGTTGTTAGTAGGACTTTATGGTTGGCGATATCAAGCAAATTTTAAGGGCAACATCCTCGTATTCACAAATAGAAATGGAGTACCCTATGGAGAATTATTAGTTCAAATGAAGCCTTTGTCTAGAAAATCATTGAGTTGAACCTTCAACTCCTTTAATTCGTTCGGAGCCATCCGATAAGGAGGAATTCAAATGGGATTTGTATCCGGTAACAAGTCGATACCAAAATCAATTTCCCTCACTACGGAGACCGACTCAATGGGAGGAATTTCATAGTGTAAATCGTTGACACTTACTATATGGTATAAACACCCTTTAGAGATCATTTTACAAGCTTTCAAACAAGTTGATAGGACGTCTAGGAATAGAATTTTCCCCTTTCGACTTTAAAATGGGCTCATCAGGAAAGTTAAACTTCACCACCCTTTTTCTAAAATCTATAGAGGCAAAGCGAGAATGCAACCAATCCATACCAAAAATGACATCAAAATCAAATATATTAAGTTCTACTAGTTCAACATAAGTAACTGTATTGGAAAACATTATAGGACAATTTTTATACACCCGTTAGCAAAAACCGAATAATCCACCGGGGTAGACACCATAAAAGGTTCATTCAAAATGTTGGGTAAGATACAAAATTTCTTAGATATCAAGGGAGAAACCAAAGATAATGTGGAGCCCGGATCAAGCAAAGTGTACACATCAATAGAAAGGACTTTCAACATACCAGTCACTATGTCATGAAAAGTCTCTTGCTCACCCCTAGAGTGGAGAGCATAAAAGTGATTATTCTTCAGAGTATCATTAGAACCACTTTCTTGTGTACTCTCCTTGTCTTGCCCTCTCACATTTGGGCAATCTCTAACCTTGTGCTCAGATAATCATCATAGTGCTTCTTGCCAAACTTTCAACAAGTTAGCTTCTTGGTTGGTGAACTAGTATCCGTTCCAATTTTAGGTTTAGGGTTAGAAACCCTATCATACCTATCCTTAGGAAACATGGAAGGAACTTGACAATAAACTATTCTTAAATCTAGGGTTGTCTTGAATCTCAAGGCTGCCTTTTGAAGAACCACCATCAAATGATCTTGCCCTCTAGGCATCTCTAATCTTCCTCCTAGCCCTTGCCTCTTCCACTTGTTGAGAATGAACCATGAGATGAGAAATGTTCATATTGTCATGTAGCATAGCCGAATGGCATTCCTCTTGCAATTCATCCGATACTCCCGTCACAAATTAGTTAATTTTATCTCTAGGGTCAGAAACGAAAGAAGGATAATATTTTGACAATTGAGTAAATTTCAAGGAGTATGAAGCACACTCATACCTCCTTGACGAAGGTTGATGAACTCCACCACCACTACACCATTTTAGGTCTACAACTGTACAAATACGTGTTTAAAGTGTTGCGTAAGATACTTTTGGGAACACTTTTAAAGTGTAGCCCAAGTTTTTAACATTTAGCTACAATAACATTGACATGACTTATAAAGTGTACTTTTTAATGGAATAAACAACACTTTATAAGAGTTGTTACAATATAATATAATTGGCTACATTTATTTACATGTATGACCTCACTTTTAAAGTGTCCTATTTTTATAATTATAAAAATAACACTTTACAAATTTGTCTTTAATGTTTTTAATAAAATATTATATTTCCTCATTAATATCAAAACTTGTACTCCTTCAATTCTTATTGTGAAAAAATATTAATAAAACATTAAAACTTGTTTTCACCCAAATCAGGAAACAAATTGTAACTTTCCTCAATGAACAACACCCTTTTCTCTCACAAAGATGAACAATACCGTCACTGAAAAACTGAATTTTGTTATATATCGATGCTTTAGGCTTTGATGCATCTCGTACAGCTGCGGGGGGTGGGCAATGAGCAGATGCAAATTGGATCAGTTTACAAGAGACCATAGGTTTTTTTAAAGCTCTAGCTTGGTAATATACTCACACAATATCTTCTCTTTCACTTTCAAGGTTCTCATTCAATCTGATTGAATTTGGATATTTTGTGACATGTAAGTTGGATTTTTTGGTTATATTCTGAAACCACAATTTTGAACATGAAATCTTGTAAAAGTAACTCATGAACTTTAATCAAGAAAATAAATTAGAGGTGTATAGAGCTTTTAGTGGAGTCAAGTAAATACTTTGTTGCTTGGACTCTTTCAAAAATGTCAATGAGTGCGTGTTTGATTCTACAAAACACGAGTATGGCATCGAAAGTAAAAATTACGCGCAACTTAGGCCACCCACTTATATTTTATTTCTTGTGTTATGTCATATTTTTCTTTTTTTACAAATATTCATTTTTATCTTGATACACATATTGCTTCTTAAAGTTGATGTACATGGTGAAATACGACCTAATTAAAGGAAAAGTCTACATTGAAGAAGTTTCTACTAATCTAAAAGAATCCAAATCCACCATTAAAGATGAGTACTTTAAATGAAGGGGTTTCTAGGGACAAAGGACAAGTCTCCACCGATCTAAAAGAATTCTAGGAGGATTATATTTTAAATGTGACTAAAATAGCCGAATGTGTTGAAAATTTTAGCAACCAACATTTCCTATGAAGTATACAACAAAAAATTTCTGACCTACGACATCAAATTTTGTTTCTGCATCCAAGTTCTTGAATGAGATCATCTAGGTATAATTTTTCACATGGAGAAAAAAAACGCATTCAATTTCATTTATCAACTGTATTTAAGTGGTACAAATTTTTGCAGAGAAGAGGGAATCAAATCTTGAACGTATAATGTTCGAATATGTAAAAGTAAGGTTTTATAATGCAATTCCTAATGTTTATAAGGAGGAAGGATAACATCACCTACTGAAAACTTTGAGTGAAAGAAGACATACATATTTGAATTTGTGTTTCGCTCCCTTCTTACTATTAATTTTATCTACTAGAATTAATTTAATTATGTCTAGTGCAAGCTTGGCATTGCCTTGGCCTCTACATAGCCAAGAAAAGATATTCCAAATGATCTAAAACAATGCTTTAAGTTTGTCCTTAACATGATTATATTTCTCTGCCTTGTATGTTCTTAAGATTTTTGTTCTCTAAACTTCAAATGTTCCCTTCATTTAATGGATTATTAATCATTCATTTGATTTAGGATAAAAGAAACATCATAAGTGTACGTCGACTTGCAGATCTTGAACTGATGCTTGCACTAAGTTAATGTAATTATTTCATTTTTTTTCTCAGTAATTTGCTTTTTTCCTGCGGGTATCTCGAGCATTTTCTTTATATATACACTTCAAAGGTTATTTCCTTACATTGCAATAAGTCAAGAAATATAGATTCCATCTAGTTCACATCATTTGTTTTGTGTTTAGACTCTAGATTGGATGATTATAAAATTTGTACTGTATTTTACCCACTAATTCTTCTGTACATCTGGTTTGTGCTAGTCCTATCCATGATTAGGTACTTTATACATACCATAACTTTGCTTAAGCCCTTCAAATAGTGCAAATCTGAACTAGATTAATTAAGTGTAACTCCTGTTGAAATGTGACAGAGAAATCAACATGTGCTCAGGAATTTTAGCAGTCTGGGATTCTGACTTTTAATTGACTATGATTTCTTCCATTTTCACAATATAATATTCATTTACTAAATCATACTATATGTATAATACATTTCTCCAGTCTCTCATTTCCTTTGTTTCTTAACTAGCTGGTGCCGATATGATCATCTATTTCATATCTTTTTCATAATTTTTGAAAATCTAGCAAAATTGATAGACGAATGCATCAAATATGCACAAAGAAAACTACTTCTAGATGATAAGAACAATTAAGTCACAAACCTGTGAGATTCTCTAATATTATGTCATAAGCATTATGTGTTTTAGCACTCTCAGCTTCGCTAATTTAGTAAATGTTCACTTTTTGTTGGTCAATGATTAAATATTTGGACGCTTAACATATTGTATAGCTATTTTTAAGAAGTAGCATACAATTGCATTAAATTCATATTTAGGTATAGAAATTACATACTTTAGTTCCTAGAGCCATGATGTAGCATATGTAATGTTTATAAAGTGTATGTTGTTCTTATGAAAACAACAAATAGTCATTTACTAGATAGTACTTCTCTCGTTCTGTTAGACTAGTAAACTACTTGATCTAACTACGTGCAGACATGTCAAGGACTTGGGAATCGGTCTTTACATGAATGGGGGCAAAAAGTGCAACACATGTTCAAGGTGCTTAGGTGTTGGCAATGCAACCTGAACGTGCAAGGCTTACGTGCGGGCTGGAGTCATCGGCAAGGCAGCGTATTGGCTTGAAAAGGCAAGGATGTGAATACTTGACGATGGCAAAAACAAATGCATTCACATTGATTGCTGAAATAAAACTAAGTGTTCAAGTGTAGCTAAAATATTCCAAGTGTTGGAAGCTGGCTGAAATATTCTAAGTGTTGGAATGTAGCCTGAAATATTCTAAGTGTTAGAATATTAATATTTCATGTGGATAAGGATGTAATTTGAATTAGATTCTATCTGTTAGAAATATAGTTGTTGGAAACTTTAGTTTGAATCCTATGATGACAAGTGTCGGACATGTGTCATTTGTAACTGTCGCATGTTACTGCCATATGAAGAAATTTCATAAATGTGGAAATTTCGTTTAAGGCGATAGAGAGCGTGATTCTTGCCTTAGATAAATTCGTGAAGCCATACCTTTATATTAATTATAACATTAAAAAAGGTTGGGACGAGTTCCTGTACATTTTGTTTGTTGTTTCTATACTCAGTTAAATCTTTGTGAGTAAGATAAGCCGAGTATTGCAAACATTTGAAAGACTTCCTAGGGTGGTGTTCGATAAATATAAATCGACCCCCTTTCAATTGGTATCAGAGTACAATTGAACGATGGGGAAAAGCGCAAAATTGTGGGAACTAGCACGAAAAATTGAAGCATTCGTTGGGATTAAAGATGATATTGTTGGAGATCCTTCGTTTGTGGATTTGTTGACACAAATCATTGATTTGAGACTGAAATCTTAGAAAGTTAATGGTGAGATTGGTGCATATTGACAGAATGTTGACAAACACATCACTGAAATCTTGAACTTTCATGACACAACTACACAACAACTTGAGGGACTGCAGAAGGATAATGAAGACCTTCATGAAGAGATCGTTGTATTCTGTTGGACTGTGGCAACGTTGAGCTTAAATCGTGTTGAATCATCTAAGGTTAAACTTCCATAACATAAAGCCTTTAGTGGTGCAAGAAGTGCTAAAGAACCGGTGAATTTCATTTGGGGCATGGAACAATATTTTACTGCTGCAAGGGTGGCTGACGCCGACAAGTTAAACATTAGCACAATGTACTTGACGGGTGATGCTAAACTTTTGTGGAGAACTCGAAATGCAAATGATGTAAGTGATGGGCGTCCTAGAATTGATACGTCGGACAAGTTAATGAAAGAAATGCGCGATCAATTTCTTCCAAGCAACGCCTTTTGGCTTGCAAGGGAAAAATTGAAAAGGATAAGGCAAAAAGGTTCGGTGAGGGAATACATTAAAGAATTTACCTCTATGATGCTATACATTCAAAACATGTCTGATGAGGATAAGTTACATAACTTCATTTTGGATATGCAAGGCTGGCTCAAAACGAACTTCGGAGGCAGAATGTTAAAGATCTACCTAAGGCAATTGCTGCTAGAGATCGTTGGTTGATTTCTAGATGACTCATCCTTTGATGGATTTTCCCTCTACTTCATAAACTAAGAAAAAGAGTGACAAGAAAAGGGAATGGACAAAGGATAGTCGTAAGGACAATACAAACGACAAAGGAAAGGCACAAATGAAGGACGATAAAGACTGACCAAAGAACAAAGATGGTCATTCTAAGGGCTGTTGGACTTGTGCTGGTCCTCATTTTGCCAAGTCTTGTCCATACCAAGAATAAGTAAATTCTTTGCTTGCTGCAAATATGAATCAAAGGGAGGAAGATGAAGAAATTGTGGCTACAATGGTAAATCCTTTGGGATTGTCCTTCAACCATATAACGTTGGCTAATAATGTTGGAGAAACATCTTGTACTTCAAATACTCATTCTCCACTAATTCAAATAGAAATGACAGTTGAAGAACAACGTGTGATGGCAATGGTTGATATAGGAGCCACTCATAGATTTGTAAATGTGAAAATTTCTACAAAATTAGGGCTGAAGTTGTCTAAAAGCCTTTCCTACATCAAAACAGTCAATGCTAAGGCACAGGCCATTGTGGGAATGGCTTATGGTGTGTCTATGTCGACTGAAACTCGGGTGGGAAAACATAATTTGATGGAGATGCCGCTTTTTGAATTTGAGATCACACTTGGGATTGATTTTCTAAGAAAATTCTATTTGTTCTGTTTTCTCACTTAGATGGAGTGATGGTCATGAATGAAAGCAATGATGGATTTCTAAAAGGAGTTATTCCATTTGGGTATGTTAATAAAGTTGCAAAGAAGAAAGAGAAGGGAATGTTCTTGTCTACTATGTCAATCGACAAAGGGTTGAAGAGGGGTGATGACACTATTCTTGCTACCTTGGTAGAAGTAAAACCTGATGTTAAGATAGAAGTGCCTCACTGTGTTGGTGAATTGCTAAAACAGTATGCTGATGTTATGCCGCCTGAATTACAAAAGAATTTACCACCAAGGAGGGATATTGGTCATAAAAATGAATTGTTCCCTTGTACATTTACTCCTGGGCAGGCTCCTTATCATATGGCTCCTAAATATTGGATGAATTGCGTAAACAATTGAACGAGTTATTGGATGCTGAATTGTTTCAACCATATAAGGCTCCATATGGTGCTCCTATTTTATTTCAAAAGAAATAGGATGGGACGTTGCGAATGTGTGTTGATTACAGGGCGCTGAACAAGGCAACTATGAAGAATAAATATCTAGTTCCAGTGGTGCAGATTTGATAGAAAGGTTGAGTAAAGCATGATGGATTACAATACTTGATCTTAGGGCAGGCTACTGGCAGGTTAGGATAGCAGAACGTAATGAAACAAAAACTACATATATAACTAGATATGGTTCCGATGAATTCCTTGTAATGCCATTTGGGCTAAACAATGCTCCTACAACCTATTGCAACTTAATGAATAATGTACTGTTTGACTATCTTGATGATTTTGTTGTTGTCTATCTAGATAATATTGTCATTTATAGTCAAACACTAGAAGGGCATATTAATCACTTAAGTTTGGTTCTGTCTCAGTTGAGAAATTACACACTTTATGTTAAGATGGAAAATTGTGAGTTTGCTCAATAGGAGTTAAAATTTTTGGGGTATCTTGTTAGTAAAAACGAAGTTCGAATGGATCGTATGAAAGTGCAAGCCATTATTGATTAACAGGCACCTTGTCATGTGAAAGATTTGAGGTCGTTTCTTGGGTTGGCTAACTATAACAGAAAATTAATTGTTGGTTACTCAAAAAGGGCAGCGGGTTTGACATACTTGTTAAAGAACGATACAAAATTGGTTTGGTTTTAACCTTGTGATGAAGCATTTCAGAATTTGAAGGAAGCTATTGCATCTGAACCAATACTCAAATTGCCTGATTTTGAGTTACCATTTGAAGTGTACACTGATGCGTCGGACAAAGCAATTGGTGGTGTATTAGTGCAGGAACGTCATCTTGTGGCCTTTGAAAGTAGGAAATTGAATGATGCTGAATAAAGATACTCAACACATGAAAAAGAGATGGTTGATGTGGTACACTGTCTGCAGGTTTTGAGAGTTTATCTCCTGGGTACTTGATTTGTAGTATGAACTGATAATGTAGCAAAGGCATTTTTCAAGACATGGAAAAAGATAAGTCCTAAACAAGCATGGTGGCAAGAATTTCTGGCAGAATATGATTTCATGTGGGAACATAAGCCAGGAAAACACAAGCAGGTTGCTGATGCGCTGAGTAGAAAAGAAATATTTGTTGCAGTACATTCAATTTAAAACTTGAAACTGATTTCTTTGATAGAATCAGGATGTGTGCCGCAAATGATTAATTTTATGTTAAATGGATGGGTCAAGTTTATGATGTCACAATGAGACGGATTGGATCAAGGACGATATGCTCTATTTTAAAGTGGTAAGATCGTTGTACCAAATCTAGGTGGATTGCGCAAAGACTTAATGAAAGAGGCGCATTATTCTGCTTGGGCTGGACATCCAGGTGTTAAAAGGATGTCAGCTTTATTATCTCGTGTTTATTTTTGTCCAAAAATGAAGACGATATACAGGCATACATCAAGACTTGTCATGTCTGTCAAGTTTATAAGACTGTGCGTAAGAAGGAAGAAGGTTTGCTGCAACCATTGGCTGTTCCTGAAATGTTGTGGCTATCGGTAAGCATGGATTTCATTTCTTGATTCCCTAAGGTAGACGGCAAAGCATCTATCATGGTGGTAGTTGATAGGTTTTTGAAACATTCTATTTTTATTGCTGCACCTAAACTATGTTCATCTGAACTTGCCGCTAATTTGTTCTACATATATGTGATTAAGTATTTTGGTGTTCCGGCTTACATAGTGACTGATAACGATACAAGGTTCACATGGGAACTGAGTTAAAATTTTCTACTGCGAATCATTCATAAAAATATGGGTAGACGGAAAGATTAATCACTTGTTTGAAGAATACTTGAGGCACTATGTGACAGCAAGTCAACGGAATTGGGTACCATTGTTAGATAATGCGCAGTTCTGCTATAATTTGCACAAGTCGTCTGCAACAGAAATGAGCCCTTTTTAAATTGTTATAAGCAAACAGCCTATGACGCCACTAGATACTGCCAAATATAAAGTTAGGGAAAGTGTCTAGCAGCATACAGGGTTGCAAGGGAAAGACTTGAAATGTTATCTGAAACACAGGATAGCTTGCACGAGGCTCAGCGGCGCATGAAGAAGTATGCTGATCAACATCATTGCTCAGTTGAGTTCAATGTGGGTGACAAAGTGTTACTGAAACTTACTCCACAAATCTGGAAAGAGATTGTAAATTAAAATAGACATCAGGGTTTGATTCCTAAATATGTTGGTCCATTCGAATTGGTGAAACGAGTGGGCGAAGTTTCTTATAGATTAAAGCCACCAGAATTGTTGAAAATTCATTCCACTTTCTATGTGAGTTTCTTGAAACCTTACTTTGAAGATGCAGATGATCTGGACAGAAACAGGTCAAAAAGAGCTCCTCGATTAGTACCTACACAATATGATGCTGAAATTGAGGAAGTCCTTGATCACCAGGTTTTGGGCACAAGTAAGAAGAATACTAAGATAGAATTCTTGGTTCATTGAAAAGGCAAGAGTGCAGTTGATGTAGTTTGGGAGAAGTTGAAAGACTTATGTTCATTTGATTCTCAAATTGATGACTATCTTAAAACAGTCTCAATGAGGACATCGAGTTCAAGTGGTGCGGGTGGTCTGTTAGACCCGTAAACTACTTGATCTAATTACGTTCAGCCATGTCAAGGACTTGGGCGGTGGTCATGACATGAATGGGAGAAAAACAGTGCAACACAGGTTCAAGGTGCTTGTGTGTTGGCAAAGCAACCTGAATGTACAAGGCTTACGTGTCGGGTGGATTCATCGGCAAGGAAGCGTGTTGGCTTGACAAGGCAAGGCTATGAAGAGTTGACGATGGCAAAGACAAATGCATTCACATGGATTGATGAAATAAAACTAAAGTGTTTGAGTGCAGCTAAAATATTCTAATTTTTTGAAGATGGCTGAAATATTTTAGTGTTGGAATGTAGCCTGAAATATTATAAGTGTTAGAATATTAATATTTCGTGTTGATCAGAATGTAATTTTTAGATTCTATCTGTTAGAAATATAGGTGTTGGAAACTTTAGTTTGAATCCTGTGATATAAAGCGTCGGAAAGGTGTCATTTATAACTGCCGCATGTAACTGCCATATGCAGAAATTTTATAAGTATAATTTACATAAATCCTATAGTGTAAAATCTAAATTACTTCCTATCCCCACTTTTTTCTATTTTACAAAAACCCCTTGAATTACATGTCATCCGGATACATAATATGGTTGTTGCGCTTAAAAAGGAAAACAAATCAGAAAATCATATTAAAATTTCATAATTTATGGTATTCAATTCCTCTTTAATGTCAATCACAAACACTAAATCCTAAAATAACAAATCTATTCAAAATTCAAAATCCCTTTTCATCTTTGCCCCTATTTAAACAAAGAAATTTTCAAGTATGATTCAAAATTTTTGTTGAAAATTTGATAAGATACACGATGAATATTTTGATTTTGACTGACACTCTCGAAGGGAGAAAAAATCGAAAATCATAGCTTTTGAGTTCTTCGAATTCTACATAAATCTCACTATGATTGACGATCAGGTCTGAATTTCTTTGACAACTTTCTTGGTATCTTTATTTTTGTGTTGGTGGTTGCTTGCCAGTGTGATGACATATCTCAAATATGAAGGTTTTGAAAGTTGTTATTT
This sequence comes from Solanum habrochaites, assembly GCA_027704765.1. NCBI lineage: Eukaryota > Viridiplantae > Streptophyta > Magnoliopsida > Solanales > Solanaceae > Solanum > Solanum habrochaites. Next base: position 44,178,246 of record JAKWJA010002489.1, on the reverse strand, counting down.
TATAATTATCTTGGGAAAAATTAGTTATGCTTCTTTGCCATAACTTCGAGTTTCGAGTTAAAAGATTGATATCAAAAAGTATCCAATACATATTTGTATGTTTTAATCATTGTTTTTTCATTCATGAATTTGTATATTGACCGATAAGTCATGATACGTTACTGGCTAGAACATGATACATTAAAGTTTTGACGTATATGTTGTGGGTTTGAAGATCTGCGAGTTGATGTGTGTTGTTAATAAAAAATATCACGTATGTGCATATCTTTTTTTTATTTTTGAATTTGTATAAGCATATATAAATCGTGATACACCACTGATTTCAACTTGATTCAATTCTAGTTTGATGTGTATGTAATGAATTTTCTAGATGTGAGTCAGTGTGTTGTTACTATAACGTATTAGATACTTATAGAATTTATTTTTTTTTATGTATCAATATATAGATTTCTTTATCAATATGTGAAGGTATGCATCAATATATAAATTATCATGTATCTGGAGTTAGTTTTCATTAGGCTATCGTGTACTTTAAAATGAGTTGATTGATATGTGATGTCTCTTTAACTTTCAAGTGTGCGCAGATGGCGGAAGTAGTGGAAAAGATGGTGAACAATTGAAGAAACTTTACTTTTTTGTAAAGAGATTGCAATTTTTTTTTAGAATATTATTGTGTTTACGAGACATTATTTTGAAATATAGATTTGTAATTTTTTAATTTTTTCAATTTTAACTTGATTAGGACTATTACATTACTTAGCAGAGAAGTCTGATACAATAAATTAAAATGGTTAATATTTGAACGTAAAGTTTATTTTTGTAACAAATTGTGTTCATATCTACTTCTGTTTAAGATTGTATCATAGGTATTTGAAATAATGGAAAGACAGTGAGATTGTGTTTGTGGAGATGGTACCAATAATAAGAATTAAATTTATATTTGATTGTCTAAATGAATGTGTATCCTTATACAATTGGGGTTGTGAAAAAGTAGATATTAGAATTAAATCAAAGTGTATATAATGTATCACAATGATTAAGAATTAAGATCAATAGATACATGAATGAATTAGCACGAAAATACCAATTAATTATTCAATGTATCAGCATTAAATCATACGACAATAACTAGAACTAAGTGTATCATGGTACAATAATTGAATCAACAGTCAAGTTATAATTACATTGCATTAGTTAGGTTGGGTTAAAATGATTAGTAAATTAATTAAACTATTAGAAACAATAATATAGTGTATGTGTAGGCATTTTGAACCTAATACTTATTTATTCGACTATCATACGGTAAAAAACATCTAACAATAATGAATTGGGAAAAGGTAAAGTTAAATTAAATGATTGTTAGGAAACACTCTAAAACATGAGCCAAATATCTTAAAACAATAAACATAAAATTCTAAAAATCGAGATAGTGTATCTAAAACAAACAAACATTCATAAAAAAAAGTGTCAAAAAAACTGATAAATAATCTCTATTCACATTAACCAAACTCGTTGTTGAGCTAGTGCCTACGGAATGACTCTTCGTCTTAGTTGATAATTAATATAATAAATAGGTTAATTGATATCCTTAATATAAATGATGTTGTATACAAATCGGGCAAGATATTTGCATCTGCTACCAAAATGTAACCTCATTATATTCATAATATGAATTTATGTATATGCTGTTCAACTTATTAGACTATGATTGGTACATTGTTTGCAGTTTATACCCTAATATAATTTGAAACTTTAGTCTTTGATGACTTAACAGAAATATAAATAATTACTAAAATTCAAGTTATTGAGAACAACTGACATTTATTTGCAATCTGATACAAAATTATACACATAGCAGGTATAAGTGATTTTCAATTTTGTATAAGAGGTAGATTACTAACTTAAAGGGATAAAAGTCTAAATGTATAAAAAAACTTATATATGAACTAATTAAAACTTCCACCTACTCATTATTTGTATCAGTTTAATTCTAGTATATAATATCAGATTCTGACAAATTTTGAACCTTATTCTCCAATGGGAACTTTATAACTTATACATCATAACAATGGTTCCAAACGAGAATAAAATTAGAATTTATGTATCTAGATAATACTTTAACCGCGACAGATATCTGTACAAATATTAGAATTAATAACTTGTCATGATTATATCAGATTTTTGAAACAACTAACAAAGAAAAATATCAACATCTATCAAACCCTCTTCATTATGTAATTATCATTACCAACTTGATGAAACTAAGAGTATTATCTAAGTGACCGTCAATCTTTTCTGTCATTCCTGATACCATTGGAAGAATATTCAGTACACTCACCACAAAAAACTAAATCAAACAAAATCATCTCGACAAAAAAATAAGATTAAATATAGGAATTGTAGGTCATCAGTTGCAGAGGATTAATTAGAAACGAGTCGTTCTCATAAGCACTAGAATGGTAATCTTCAGATGAATCTTAATTCGACCAATGTAAGATGAAGAAGATGAAGCTTAAAAAAATGAAGAACAGTAGAATGAAAGATGAAAACTTGATTTGAAATTAATGTAACTAAGAGAGAAACCTTTTGAAACTAAATTGGGTCAAGGATGTACGATCAGATTATGGGAGTAAACGTAAATAAGGGAGAGATTAAGGAACAAAAAGGAGGGACGTGGGTTGTTGTGTTAGGAGTAATGTATATGCTGACTAAGAATGGGGGAGGAAAATAGGGATTTTAGAAATATTTTAAGATAGTAGGGAGTAATAGAAATTTATGGGAAATAAAGTGTGTTATAGGTATTTTTCCAATTGATAAGGTGGAAATTTCGTTTAAGGCATAGAGGAGAGTGATTTTGGCCTTAGTAATGCATGAAGCCTCTCCTTTGTATAATTGTATGATTAATAAAGGTTGGGGACTAAGAGTCATGTACATTCTGTGCGTTGTTAACTTGCTGGCTAAGTGACATCTAGTATATAGTTAGTCAAATTTTGTGTTGAGTAAGATAGACGGGAGTTATTGCCAGACGTTTGCAAGACTTCATTAGGGTGGGTTCGGTAAAAAAAATCAAACCTCTTCACATTTCTTAGTGTACTTAGATCTTCAACATGTATTTGCACACAGTTATAGCTATAATAATCAATTTGATAATCCAATTTTCATGTCGTAAATTGATCATGATTTGGTGGTAGATATCATAGGATGTGGACATTTTACTTCCTTTCTACTGACGGGGGATGGGATCACAGTAATCTCCAACTTGTGTAAGAGGCATACAAAAAAGTTGTAAGTAGTTCTTATAATCTTTTCTTTGTATATTTATTTCCCTATATTTAGACGAAATATATGTGTACAATATTAGCTCCCTGCTAGCCTTGTTATATTCTCGCTTGCCTCTACTCGTCGGAGTTCTCGGAGTCGTATTCATGTGGTGAAGTCATCTGCAGCTCGTTTCTGTCCCAATTCCCTGCACCAGAAAGGTAACACTCTCGTTCTCAATTCTTGTTTCCCTCTTTGTATGATGATTGTTTTATTCTGTTTGCTATAAAAAGTTCTTTTTCTTGAGGTCAATTTTCATATTAGCACTTCAAATGTCCTCAATATGACATTTCAATGCGAATATAGTTGTTTGAATCTCAAAGTTAATTTTCTAGCCGATTTCATAAAACTCGATATCCTGCTTGTTTTTATTCAGCTTCCATAGTTTATCTCATTTGGTTTGAAATTTCTCTACATGTCTTGTTTATTCTTATATGTTTGAATTATGTGATAGAATTTATGTTATATGTCACATTCGCCATTTCGGGGACCTCAAGAGTAGAGACGGGATAAAGACTTAATGGTTTTAGATTTCATCCTGTGTTTTTAAAGCTTTAATTTTAAATCTTATACTCCTGAGGATTGATTATGTCAGGTTTTCTTCTGTTCTTCTTTCTCTTTTATGTTAACTATGTCTATTATGTTCTCTTTAACAGTTGGTTTTGATAGGTTTGTTACCTTTGTTTAAAATAAATTTAGAATGATGTATGGATTTGTTTCCTTGTTGTGGTTGCTTCATTTACTCGGTTTTCAAATCCCCTTGCATTGTGTTATATATGTGTTTCCTTCTATTTTTTTTAATTTCAATTTGATCATGAGTTGTGAGAGTCAATTTGTAGCAGTTTCTTATTGTTTAAGTACATTAAAGATAGCAGGTCCTTTTGTGAGAAAATGGGTTTTTTCATTTGGCTTATGAAGAAGTGCAGTAATCTTTATCTGATTTGAGATTCGTTGTATTCATCACATTATTTCTTTTGCTACCTATTGTTTAAAAAAAGGTTGAACTGACGAGGAAAATATGGAGAAAAGAATTTTTCACCCTCTCTATCAAAAATGGTGGTGTTGGTAATTTGGTAATCATAGTCTTGTAACAAATTTTTTGATGAGTTAGTAGTTTCTCATTTTGTATGCAGGATTCAACAACAACTTGATTGTCAGGAAGATGTTTTTGTACTAATGAATGTAAGACACCACTCTCTCAAACGACACAAAACCAAGCGGTTGATAAAAAAAGTGGACTACTCAATTGGATTTTGCTAAGATTACCACAACTTGCAAGATATTATTTAAACATCATTTACAATAAAGGTTGTGAATGGGATAAATCTTCTGTCATAAGACATAAACTCTTGATTACTACACTTCCCACCCCTTCCAATTCGTGACATTGGTAATTAACACCAATAAAAGATGGCATGACATAATTGGTGCTAGAGATAGTTTTTTTGCACATAATATATTCTAATGGCATGACATGATGATCGTTTTAGGGAATTCTAGCCAGGTCATTTATGGTGCGGCTGCAATGCTTCTCATGAAGAGAAGTACAACTAACTATGCAGAAAGGACTTCCAATTATTTTGTGGTTAGTACTGACCACCATGATGCTTAATATACAATATTAGTCGGATAATTTTCAGCTATATCCAAGCAGTATATATTATATTCTGAAAAAGTCAAATAAGCTTTTAGAAGGTAACAATAATATTCCATTTAAGATAGAAGGGGAAAACAACAACATTATAGCTTGGTATTTTATCTCAATCTTGAATCCATGTTCTTCTTTCGTTGTTCTCTTTTTCCATTTTCGTAGATGCAACAATAACAATGTTTTCAGATGCAAATAAACTAACATAACATGAGTTTTGATGCTGATGTTAACATTAACAAGATTTGTGACTGCATCAACTGTCCATTGAATGATACCATTGGCTTCTCGAGAATTTTGTTCATCTTTATTCCTCTTGAGCATATTAGCAAGATGAGACAAAGCTCTAGTATCACAATCACTTGTTGGTGCTCCGACTATACATAAAATTTAAAATCTAAAGAAGAAATTGTTTAATAGATGCAAGAATTAAGGAGTACAGAATCTGTCATTTCCATTTCACATATCCATTCCTGAGTTATTTATATTTCAGATTCACATTAGTATTACTTTGATAAAATAATTTGTCATGTGCAATATAGGTGTATCAGAACTTCCTTTAAACTTGCTTATACATTCTGTTTTATGATTTTCAGGGAGCCCTTAGCTACTATGTCAACAAGTTTAAGTCCATGAATGTAGTCCAAGAATCACCACACTTGCCAAATATATTTTGTTGTTATAGTGGTCTCTATAATTTCTTTCTTTCTTTTGGAGACACATTCAACTCTCAAGATGATAATGGTAAGTAATTGTAAGCATACAATGTAATCATTCTGAACTCTCTCACTCTAATTTTGATGAATAATATGATTATTTACATGTTTATCTGAAAAAATATGACATCACCAGGCTTTGATTTTTGTAGCCAGATCATGAAGTTCCTTATAAGTTTCGTGTCTTTGTCAAATTTGTATAGAAGATGAAGCCGAGGAAAAAAAAAAATTGTAATTTTTTCTATCTTAGGTCAAAACGTAGTACCGGGGGGGTTTTTCCATTCTAAAAGGACAGATGGTCAGTTGACCCGCGACGATTCAAGTGTTGGAGGAGATGCATTCGCGCATGCGTGATAGAGTTTGGTGGCCTTGGATAGCTTCTTACCTTGGCAGAGTTCTGTACAATAATAGCTATCACCCAGTTAGTGATATGGCTCCATTTGGAAGCATTGTTGGAGGAGGTGTATCAGATCTCCATATGGTTGGTTTGCATGCATGCGAGGTAGACCTGGGGTCTAGATCTCTTGAGGGTTCGTTAGAAAAGGTGACGGGCATTCAAGAAAAAGTTCTAGCGGCGCCAAAATAGACAAAGAGTATGCAGACCGGGAAGGGTTTAGAGACGATGGAGTTATGGAAGGTGAAAACAAGGTCTTGTTAAGGTTCACACATGAAAGGGGTTGAAGATGGGTGTGGCAAAAGAGGTAAGCTAAGTGCAACGTATATTGGACCATTTGAGGTACTAAAGAGCAGAGGGGCGGTGGCTTAGGAATTAGCCTTGCCCCCAGGGCTGTACGGAGTGTCATCCGGTATTTCCTGTGTCCATGTTGAAAAATACCTGGAGATGGAAATTACATTATTCCGTTGGCGACTCAGTGGTGTTGGATGAGAAACTGACTATGAAGAGGAAACCAGTTTGCTATATTAGAGAGAGAGTTAGCAAGTGAGGATCGAGAGATGATTGCATCCACAAAAGTTCAATGAAAAGAACGACCGGTTGAAGAGGCTAATTGGGAGAAGGAGGCGGCGGGATATACAAGAAAAATACCACTTCTGTTACAGATTCAGGTACTCCTTTTCGCCAGGTTTTCTTCTTTTGACGTTCGGGGACGACCGATGGTAAATGCGTATTATTGTAACGTACTGTTTATTCGTTTGAGCAACAATTTTATTTCTGAAAATGGCTGGGGACGGGGATTGTCACGACCGGACCGTCATAGTCACGAGGACCGTCGAGCGACGGTCGTGTGTCCCATGACACTTAGATTTGAAAATTTGATACAAGAAACGAGTTTCTGACCGTCATGACGGAGGAGGACAGGACGGGACCGTCACAACTGTGACGGCCGTCACAGGTGACGTGAGTTCGGAGGGGCTCGACTGACCTGTGTGGACGACCGTCGCAGGGAACGAAGGCCCGCACAGGTTGCGCCGTCCCAGGGAAAATAGGATCCTCGCACGTTTTAGGGGTCGTTTTGGACTATTCTTCCTTAATTATAAGATTGAGGGGTTAATATTAATCGGTCTAATTACTTGGGGGTAAAGAGGTAACCTGTAGTTAATCTAGGTGGGTTTTAGTTTCCTCCTTTTACACTTAATGATACTTTTAATTAGGGTAAAAGAAGGGGGTTTGAGATAAAAGAAAACAAAAAAAAAGAACAGAAGAGAGGAGAATGCCACGGAAAACGAGTAGAGAGAGAGAACGAAGCGGATAGCAACAAGATTTTGAGAAGTAGCTGTTGATCAATCTTCGGTGGAGGTAGGTTATGGATTTAGGTTACGCTATTGTAGGGACTCTTAATAGTGAATATATGTGTTGATATATTTGTTAAACCCTGCTATGTGCTTAAGTGTATGCTTGCATGATGATGATTATGAAATTGTGAGAATAACAAAGGCATGATGAAGATATTGAATCCCACCCAAATCTTGAAAGAACTCCTAATCGATTGCGATTATTATATAATGAGTGAATGATGAGGCACTAGTATGAAAGAGGCTTGAGAAATATATAATGAGAATGCTGATGCATTAGTGTAAAGAAGGCGTGATGCAATTAGGGATCGAGGTTGTGCCAGTTACCGTTACCAGGAGTAGACATGACTATGAGGAACGGCAGGTCACGTTCCGACACCAGGATTAGAATATGGATCAGGTGACAAGTTCTTACGGTAGCCAGGATCGAATATGAGGACGAGTGTCACGTTCCGACACCAGGATGAAAATGGTAGGGTGCCACGTTCCTGTACCAGGATAGACATGAGGATGTCGTCCACGTGCCTGGCACCAGGATAGAAATAGAGGATCGGAGTGTCACGTACGACAAAGAGGAAGAAAGATAATGACATCTTGAAAGATAATAATATAATAATCTAATGAACTTTAATTCCAAATAAGTAGTGGGTATTGAGGATTGAGTCCTCATGGTGAATCGGTTGTAGTATTGATGGATTCATGTTGTGATTGTACATTGTTGAGTAGTGTAGTTGAATACATTATTATTGAATATACTGGTTCCATATTTGAGTTGGCCGTGATATTACTCAGTACGTGTGGTTGTAACTGACCCCCACTTTAATTGTTTCCTCTTTGTTATTTGTGTATGCAGCAAACGTTTCCGTCAACTTCAAACTCAAAAGATAGATCTAGCGTCTTCATCATCGGAAAATTTAGGGTGAGCTAATTGCGTCTAGCTTGGAAGGGTCTTATTATTCACGTCTTGATGCACTGGAAAAATTCCTGGCATGGACTAGCTGTTGTTAGTTATTTTGTTTTTAGACCATTTCCTAGTGAAGTACATTTGAGATAGATGTTATTGTGATGATGACTCCAGTTGGATATAATAATTATATAGTTATTGAATTGTTGGTTAATTAATGAGTTTAAGTCTTCCGCATTTATTTTGTTGATATATCGAAATGTTAGGTTTAGATGGGTTGGTACTCGTAGCATAGGAGGGTAAATGTGGGTCTCCCGTCGCGTCTCACTGATTTGGGTCGTGCATCAAGTATACCCCTTTTGGCTTACTCAAACTCGGTGAGAAACAAGCCCTAACCAATGGCAAGCACAATAAAAGACACCCAAAAAACAACCAAAGTCTGACCTTTTTGGCGAATGACTACTTAGTCAATAAATAGTGGTCATCACATACCACTTAATACCCTAAGTAGCACATTCTTTTTAGAAGGTTTGGCCCCCAATCTTCCCTTTTGAAAGGTTTTATTTAGTGCGATAGACTAGTGTCCATTAAACCACCACCAACCTAAGTAGTACGTTCTTTTAGAAAGTGACGTAGTGTTCATTTAATTCAACAAAATCTCACCAAACCACTCGCCTTTCAGATTTCCTACCTAGTGCAATGGATACATAGAGTTCCATTCCATTACCTATGCAAGTAAAAGCATCCTTTAAAAGAACTTAGATGTCATCTTTGTGGGAGTTAGCTAAACTACTGACATAGACCATGACGGCGAGACCTGGACATATTGATATTAACCCTATCATTATGACGGTCCCCACTGCCTAGAATGAGTCATGCTATTAGCTTTTACTTGATTTCTCATAGCTACACCTCTGCGGGGCCATAGTTTAAAGGATAAGGAGCATTGCTATAAGTAACCAGGATCTTTTAATCGACGGGAGTACTCATCTCAAGAAGTACGGAATACAACATCTCAACTCAAGAAGTGTAACCACCTCTTCATCATATCCTCTTGGTGCTAGGCATTACTTCCCAAGGATTCTAAACATTATAGACTATAGGTTAAGGATAACTAGTGAATACCGTATCTCAACTAACGAAATGCATTCATCCTCCAACCTATCTTAGAAAGCTCATGTGATGTAGTGGGGTTGCTAATAAACACTTCATCGTCAACTCCCGACGATGGTTCCCCAAACGTCCCCTTTTGTACTTAACTAGCTTCAATTTATTCATTCACGTCTGAGATGTCGTTACATGTGAGCACACCTTGCACATAAGTCTGATTTCCTTTACCATTTAACCGTAAACATCTTAGGCATCTTTAATCACATCAACCATTGACCCTTCATTACATATAATTTAAGGCATCTTAAACATAATACGTAAACATATTTCTCATAACACTTCCATAACACTTAACGGATAACTTTCAATTTAAGCATAACTCTCTAAGCCTATCCACATAATAGCTTCATAAGGCGCATTTACAAGAATAGAATCATTTTTTACTCTTATTTAACATAAAATCTTTCATGTCCTCATTCACAATAAACAAGTTAACTTCAGCTTCATACAATTCAAATAAACACCACCACCAAAGGTGGATCATACCACTCAAGACATTTTCGAATTGAAACTCAGCAATGTTACCACTACACATTATCCCAAGATTTCATCACCTATAATATTTTATAAGCCTTTTATCATAGTGTATCCATTAGGGCAGTAGCTAAATAACAATAACAACACCAGTAAACCAAAGATCATCTCTACACAAACATGCTCATTTAACCCATTTCTTTAGCCAACATTTGATGAAAGCTTTATCATGATTTCATTGTAGTTTTAGACTTAAAACCAACAAATAACCTTAGAAATATGATTATAAGTTCTTCAAAATCTTTCATGCAAGAACACATAATTCGAGTTGAAGATAGAAAAACTAAGGGGGGGGGGGAGGGGGGGGGGGGGGGGGGGGGGGGGGTGGTTGATAACCAATTTTAATAATTCTTAGAAGGGACCCTCCTTGAATCGAAGAGAGTTCAAGGTGGATACACTATCTCACATGTAGAATAAAAAATATGTTTGTGGAGAAACAACAACCAACACCCCTCTAGCACTTCCCTTGACTCTAGCTCCATGGAGACGTTGAGAGAGATTCTAAGAGAGAGGGGTTTTGGGTTTTTCGTAAGAGGGGTCTAAAATGATGTCTTAGGGTTTAGAAACATTTTATATAACTAAAAAACAATAAAAATATTGACCTAGGTTTATAAAAGACTTGGTGTGAATTTACATAAAGCACCCCCAGTTGGCAGCAACTTCAACAGCTTTTGAAAGTGGCCAATTGATGACCCAAGCTACTTGGCGTCGATGAGTCGAGGACCTGTGCTGTTGGGTTTCGATGGCATCGGAGACTGGTTTCATGGGAGGGTTTGGATTCCCACTAACTATGGGACAACGCCCCTCAGTCAATGGGGCGTCGATGGGCCTATGTCCAATAGACAACTCATTGTTTGTGAAGTCTTGTTGGAAGTCTTGTCCAATGTTGGGCCCTTCATCTAGGGCATCTGGTGGGTCGTAGGTGGTGTCGTGCCTATACGTTAACCCTCTAAAAAAGTCGTCTCGTCTTAAAACGTCCCACTTAGTTTATCAAGGAAACGAACGGGTAACCGCCTCCACACCCTCAAGACACACAATGCGCTTCTAAGGCACACCGTTCTAAAAAGTCATGGACGTTCTGACGTTTTGACTCGAAACTTACCCAAACTTCGCACACTGACTAGAAACTAAACTAACTTCATATTAACACACAAATTAACTAGAGAAACACTCGCGAGGCTCTAGTTCACCTTTGTTTGTTTTGCGGCGTTACGTTCTCCCCCACTTAGAATAACATTGGTCCTCGAATGAAACTTAAACATCAAGAACAACAAGGATTCACTTAGCATCACACAAAAAATTAAAATCATGATCAACATACTCAAAATTAATGCATCAACTAGCAAGGAGCGTCATTTAATATTTTCAAACACTTAGCAACATAAGCCATTTTAGCAAAACGTCACAAACTGCATAACTCACCCTTAACCTTCTTTTATGGAGGAACTACCTTCTCCAACATTAAACATGCTTATAAACATCATTCCTAACAAAATTGAACTCATTGTTCATGAAAAGTGCAGTTTTCTCAAAATAAGAACTTCATTACTGTGAAGTCAAAACATCACTATATGAGATTCTTTAAAAATTTCATAATGCACCTTCCAAGCAATTTTATCAAGACGGCATGGCAATATGAGGGACAACACCACCCTAACTTACTCCAAAGAGACTTGGTAGATTTCACTAAGTTCAATGTGCGAGTAGCATCCCATACTACCACTCCCACTTAGTGACCCTTGAGGATTCACTTGGACTATGTACATTATATGACATTCTACTCAACTCACTCTCCCCCACATAGGGTAAAGCCATCTTCAAGGTCTCATATTCCAAAGCACCATTATGCCTCTCACAAGGTAGGTACTCAAAACTACCCTCAACTCATGCACATCAAGATTAAACATCAACCTTACAAGTTAAGCATAACACTTTCCTCTTAGGATTCAAGACTAGACAAACTCTCTTAGACATCACTTCATTCAAGTCTTAGGCATCACTTAACTCAATTTCATGGAACAGAGCTTCCTTTTGAAATATTCATACCATATTTCCCATCTTTGTGTAAGCCTACCACAGACAGTCCACCATCCAAACAACTCTGAGGAAAAACACACAAAAACCATTATTCACACAGAGGGAGTTTCCTAAACTTCTATAAATCTCTACATCTCTCAACATTTCCTCAAATTTACCAACCTTACATCCTATCTATCATCATTTAACATATAATAAAGATAAACCATTTATTTATCAAAAGCACTTTTATTCACTCCTTATAACTCTTACCATGCTTAGAAATAAATCACCATACGTTTCTCATAACAACCCTCCCACTTCATAAATCACACTAGCCAAAATGGTTCATCACTTCATAATTTCAACCCTTACCATTTATCTACCTCTTCTTAGGCACCAAAACCATCATAACAAATCAAGCTCACGCTTTTTAATCTCCCTCACACCAGAGAGACATCTCCCCTTCCAACAATCACACCTAGAAGACCACAACACAAGGGAACATAAAAGAGAGAGGCTTTGTGTAGTTAAGATCTACGGCACAATTCAAGAGTAATGAAGAAAGCAAAACTCTATCGTCCTATAGCCTCTTGTCCATGGATGTGTCGCGACTCACACCAATAACAAAGATAACACTAGACGTGGCTTGTGAGAATTTTAGAACTTAAACTATTTCCCATAATCTTATGCTATGGTACCAAGTCTATCATCACTCGAAAGCACCCCTAGAACTAATGAAGAACCCTCGTTTTGTGACCGGGCATACTTGACCCTTTTGGGGTCTTGTACAAGCCCTTTCAGGAGAATTCATTACGTAAGACAAGAAAAGTAGTGCATAATTAAAACTTTTCATGAATAATTGAATATTAAAAGAAATCTTTTATAAATACTTAGAAAATCTCACCGTTACACGCCAAAATTAAAGACACGACATAATTAACTTAGGGACACGACACTTTACATTGAAAGGAATACATAATAATTCTTTAACTATGAAATTAAGAAATGGACTATGCCCTCGAATATGTGAGGACATAATTTATCTGGAGAGGAGCTTTCCCAAGCTTCACCTTCTAGACTTCAACCTTCAAAATGTTTCAAACCTATACTTATAGTACATAAAGGTATGGGGTTATTACAAATAATGTACTAAGTATGGCATATGAAAAAACATGTAAAAAGGGACATTTTAGTAAAATATATTTTCTTGCAAAATAAGTATAACATTCATCAATTTAAAGGCAAAACATCATAATAACCATCATTCAACACTTAGACACGTGTTTCAAAAATTATAAACCAAAAAATATCATTTACAGTAGAATTCCAAAACATACATGAACTTTACTCGCACATTACAACGAACTCCTTAAGCATTGACAGTGAAACCATTTGAGAATTTACAATAAATCATTTAAAGAATTAACAATGTATTCAACTTGAGCAATTACAATGAACTATTCTATACTAAATGAGTGAACTTCCAAGGTGAAGCGAAAGAGAAAGTGAACTCATTTTACGTAAGAGTTTCCCTACCTCAGGATTATCCTTTGATTCACTAAGGTAAGACATTAAAGAAGTATGAATATGCCTCCTTAAATACACACTAAAGCAATCCTCAAGACTACCCCTTTTTTCTTACTCAACTCGGGAGAAACAAGCCCCTCAATCAACGGCAAGTCATTAAAAGACACCCAACATACCATCAAAGTCTTCCCTTTCGGGATGCCTAGTTAGTGCAATGAGTAGATGGCGTCCCATACCACCACCTACCCTAAGTAACACATTCTTTTAGAATGTTCGGCACCAAGTCTTCCCTTTTGGAAGGTCCTACTTGGGGCAATGGATAGATAGTGTCCCATACCACCACCTACCCTAAGTAGTACGTTCTTTTAAAAGACTTAGTTAATTCAATTTAAATAAGTCTCACCAAGAATCCCCTTTCGGATTGCCTACCTAGTTTAATGGATAAATAACGTCCCATTCCACTACCTATCCTATGCAGAACACTCTTTTAGAAGATTTGGCACGTTCATTTATTTTGTGGGAGTTAGCTTAACCGATAAAGACCATGAAAGGTATACATGGAATCCCAATATTAACCCCTATCGGATGAGGGATCCCCACTTGCCTAAAATGAGGTCATTCTCTTAGCTTTGACATGGCTTGCCCTATAGCTACACCTATGCGGGCACATAGTTAAGGGCTAAGGAGATTGCTACTAAGTAAGTCACTCTCTACTAACAAGGAGTACTCGTCTCAAAAGGTACATTGGAATACAACATCTCAACTCACAAAGTGTAACCACCTCTTTTTCATATCCCCTCGGTGCTAGGCATTACTTCCCACGGATTCTAAACATTATAGACTATAGGTTAAAGATAACTAGCTAAGACCATATCTCAACTCGCGAAGGGCATACATCCTCCAACCCATGTTAGAAAGCTCATGGGATGTGGTGGGGTTGCTACTAGACACTTCATCTCAACTCACGAAGAGTTATCACACCAAAACTCCTATTTTAGACTTAACTTAGCTTCATTCATTCATTCAAGTGTGAGTGGGTGTTTACATGTGAGCACACCTGCACATAAGATTCATTTCATTTACATTTAACTCCTATACATTCTTCGACCTTCTTTTGTCACATCACACCCTTTAAAATTCATTACATAATAATTTAAGGCATCTTAAGCATAATACTTACCATAATTCTCATAAGAAGCTTCATAAAACACTTAACAAGAATAACTTCATTTACACTCTCTACCCTATTTAACATAATAGCTTCACAAGGCACATTCAACAGGAATAACATCATTTTTATCTTTTTTAACATAACAAGCCTTCATGGAATTATTCACAATAAACAAGAAACTTCACATTCATACAATTCAAATAAACACTGCCACCAAGAAGGTGGACCATACCGCTCAAGAACATTTCAAAATTGAAACTAAACAACGTAACCTACTTACCCTTTAATCCAAGATTTCATCACCTATAACATTTTCTAAACATTTCATCATAATGTATCCCTTAGGGGAGTATCTAAACAACAATAACAACACAAGAAAACCAAAGCTCATTCTCTATACAAACATGCTCATTTAACCCATTTCTTAAGCCAACATTTGAAGAAAATCTTTATCGTTATCTGATTGTAGTTTTAGTCTTAAAACCACCAACTCACCTTATAAATATCATTAATAAGTCTTTCAAAATGTTTTCATTCAAGAACCATATTTAGAGTTGAAGATAAAAGAAACTAGGATTGAGAACCCATTTTTAAAATTCATTAGAAGGGACTCCATAAATAGAAGGGATTTCAAGGATGGATACCATACCTAACATTAAAGAAATACCAATGATTTTTGATTGAGAAACGACCACCAACAGCCCTCCTAGCACTTCTTGACTTCTAGCTTCCATGGAGACTTTGAGAGAGAATTCTAAGAGAGAGGGGTTTTGAATTTTTTGAAGAGGGGTCTAAAATGAGGTCTTAGGGTTTAGAACACTTTCATATAACTTAAAAACTCTAAAAATATTAACCTAGGGTTATAAAATACTTGGGGTGAATTTACATAAAATACCCCAAGTTGGTTGCAGCTTCAACAACTTTTGGAAGTGGCCAATCGACGACCGAAGCTACTAGGCGTTGATGAGTCAACGGCTCGTGCTACTGGGCGTCGATGGCATCAGATACTGGTTTCATGGGGGGGATGGCTTCCCACTAAGTATGGGATGACACCCCTCAGTCGACGTGGCATATATGGGCTTAGCCCAGTAGACTGCTCCGTTGTATGGGAAGTGTTCTTGGCAGTCTTGACCAATTCTTAGGCCCTTCATCAGAGCCCCTTTTGGGTACTAGGTGGGGTCGTGCTCGGACTTTAAACCACTAAACTAATTCCTCTAGGTCTTAGGAACATCCCACCTATGTTTCAAGTAAAATGAACATGTAAAACACACTCAAACACGTAAGACACACAAGCTCTATCTAAGGCACACCTTCCGAACGTCATGGACGTTTGACCTCCAAACTTAAGCAAACTTAACACTTCCTAAGAATAGTAAATTAACTCATTTTAACTTAAAATTAACTCGAGAAACACTTGCGAGTCTCTAGTTCGCTTTAGTTCATTTTGCAGCTTTATAGAGGACTCACTTTCCCTTTCTTGCCAAATCTAACCCACCCCTTTAATAGGCAAAATTTTCAAATACTTTTTATCACCTTCTTCAAACTCTAAATATTTTCTCCTATGATCGGCGTAAGACTTTTTCCGACTATGGGCTGTTTCCAAGCGATTTATTATCCTATCAACTTTCTCCAAATCTTATAAATTAAATCGCGACCAAAAATTGAACACTCATCCACTTCAAACCATCCAATTGGAGATACACATCTCCTACCATAAAAGGATTCATATGGGTCAATAGAGATGGATGAATGGTTGCTTTTATTGTAAGAAAACTCCAACAAAGCCAAATGCTTATCCCATATTACGTTGAAATCAATATTACAAGCCCTAAGCATATCCTTAAGGGTCACTACAGCATTTTAGGCCTATGGCAACACTCAATATGGACTACGTTTGTAAAGTGTTGCCTAAAATATTTTTGGATACACTTTTAAGGTGTAGCAAAAGTTTTTTAGTTTTAGCTACAATAATATTGGCAGCGCTTCAAAAGTGTACTCGTTAGTGGTATATGCTACACTTTATAAGTGTTGTAAAAATATGATATAATTGGCAACACTTATTTACAGATATGGCAACACTTCTAAAATATGAAATTTTTATAATTGAAAAAACAACACCTTATAAGTGTTTGCTTACATTTCTTCACTAAATTATTGTATTCCCTCCAATATTTTTAACTCTCCCTCCCATTTTTATTGGCCAAAAAAATAAAAATTAATAAAATAATAAAACACCACTCCCCTTTTTCCCCTTTATCTTCTGAGATTTGTGAAAGAACGAGTGAACAAAAGAGCTGAGAATGCTTGAACGAAGTGAAGAGCTGAAAACGAAATAGCCGAGAACACTCTTTCACTTCTGCGATTTGTAAGAGATAGCTAAGAAAACTCTTTCTCTTCTGCTATTTTCTCTTCTGCGATTTGTGAACAGAAGTGAAGCGTTGAAATAACCTAACAACTAATGAAGAGTTGAAGATTTGAAGTCACTCATAGTTCAAGTCGTCTCTCCGATAACGATTTCTTGAAGAGTAAGTCTGATTCTCTTTTCTGATGCCTATTTTATTTTGTGAAGTCACTGATAGTTCAATTTTTTTTGTTTTGTGTTTTGTGAAGAACTAATTTTTTGCAAGATGATGAAACAAAGTTAAATAGTGTCACTGTCACACTTTTCTCTCCAATTTCTCACTGAAGAAAAGGATTCCAGACTGCTTTTGTTTGATATGTTTATCAGTCAAGACCTTCTATTGTGAAAGTCTAATTTAGCTTTTGGAAGTTTGGATTGTTGTGTTTCTTAATAATACATTTTTGGTAAGTGTGGCTAGTTATTATTGGCTTCATTAGTTGATTTTTGGGAAGTGTAGCTCGCATTCTTGTGTTTTTTTTTCACTACTGTGGGGTTTGAAAAAGGTTGGAATTTATTGAAAAAACACATTTGAGGAGCTGAAAAAAATAGTTAAAAATATAATATATAAGAACATATTCAGGAAGAAGAGTTCAGTGGCGATAACAATATTACATTTTCTAATTTGTTTCGCAGAATCCGTTTTTCCATGTTTTGTTTTCCAATTTGAGTTCTGCCCGTAATTCTCATGTGTCTGAGTGATTCCGAGTTTCGTAGTGAGATCATTTCCCTGCTCCTCTCTTTATAGTTTTATTGCCGCCCGCAAAAAGGTAAAATTGTTTTTCCATCATAGCTCTTTTCGCCTTTCTGTCTATTTTAAGAGTGATATTGTGAATGTGATGTATCTCGCTTTAAAGATTCGAGCGTTTTTATCCATATTGTTATTCCCCTATTTGTTCATTGAAAGTTTGTTTTGTTGTTTTCTCTTCTCGATCTTTCTCTTGGATTGTCCTTATCTTGGATCAAGAAAAAATTAGTTTATGTAGTGCTTTGAGGTACTCCACTGATTGATATTGTTTCTATATATTTTTTTGGGTTTATTTCTTTAAAAGTAGACTCACTCTATTTGGTGAATAATTCAATATATTTCACCACGTTGAGTAGTTATAGAATTTTTGCTCTGAACAATGGTCTATTTCTTTTGCTCTGTAAGATCATAAGAAATGAATAGAATATGAAGAAGACAATATATTCATCACCGATCACCCGGCGTTTTTCGTAGTTTATAGAACGTAATATATCTTAAAAATGATTATGATTTTACACTTAACAAAGCACATAAAACAGAATTTTCACGTTCAAACAATATTCAAAGGGGAGCAGAAATATTCGCGCTTATAATTTAAACTGTATATTTATGACCCACTTGAAAAGTTGGGAAATTCTCCTAAATTTTGTATTTTTTATCAAACGTGGGAACTAGGATTTAAATATTATAGAAATTTACATGGTTATTTATTTCGTCAAAAATGTGTTGTTCTAAGTTTTTCCCATTTTTAATTTGTTATTGTTTTCCTTTTTTGAGACAAACACAATGGCATTGTTAATGACTGAAAATGCAGGGGAATTATCTTGCTTTCTACAGCGAAGACTGAAGAGTATAAGATTCATACATACATTTATTACTTTACATAAACATTTTCACTTGAATTCGTAAACTTAATGGTTAATCAAATTGATTCCATTCAGTATAAACTGAGTGCAAATAAGTCCCACTACCGGTCCCTTGACGGTAGATGTAAACTTATGGATCCAGCGTGCTATTGATCTACCTTACTCATACTTTTTTCTTTAGGGGCTGATATGATCTGTAGCCATAAGCCGCGCAACAACTAGGTCCATATCGTATATGTATTTCATTAAATTATATCCACTCTTTTAGATGAAACAATTCAGATGCATCTAGAGCGCATGACATTGTTAGATGAACAATTCTATGAGTCTTAACATACACTAAGTTTTGGGTTTTTCTAAGCTTTTGGGTGAATGAAGTATGACGCCAATAGTTGGTATATCTTGTTAAGTATTATGTTGTTCAGTTTGTATGTAGTTATAAACTCAGCAGTTAGCTTGCAATGCGATCCGATCTTACTCTTTCTTTCTTACAATTCCTCTGCTCTACCAGAAGTTGAAAATTTTGCATTTTCAGCACTAGCCACTAGGTTTATAGTATATTTTGTTAGCTTTCCAAAATAGGTTGGTAGTTCACTCAATTTAATCCATGTCATTTACATAGAAATATGTACTTAACATGTTTACTTAAAGATAATCTTGTTTGTTTCTTAAAAATGTTCCTCGAATGGAAATGTTTTTCAGCCATAATCCTTTGATTTTAACACTAACGACTAGAAACTATATAGGAGGATATGAGACTACATGTAAACTTAGACATATCCTTAACCTAAGTCATTCCCCGATAAAAATGTTTCGAATTCGGATAAAATCAAGAATAAATTGTGAGAGGAGCTAGCTAAACAACTTGAACATGTTTCTCAGTAGAATTTCTTAATCTTGATTAGTTCATTTAATTTAGTCTATCCTATTAAATTAATTTCATTCTTAATTCTGTATATCCTATTAATTTTACTTATTTTTCCTTGGTAGTATAATCAACATTAAAACATTTGTGGTATGATTCAATGTTTGATTTCGACTAAAAAAGTACCATGACAAGGTAAAAACTTTTATCATTCATAATCCTGATCTGTCAACTTTCTCTGAACTTTTAATTTTTTGTGACGCACTAAATAATTTAATGAGTTGTCACGAAATTAACAATTGGTAATTTCTGCTTCTAGGATTGAAAATATCCCATCCACGGATTGGATGAGTTAAGCCAGGTTAGCAAAGAGTATATGATGCTTTGAATCATTCTTAGATTTTCCTTGACTCCTCGTGGAGCTCCTTAAGGGAGGAATCAGTGTCCATTGCAAAACTTTTTAATATTCGTTGACTCGAGGAAAGTAGTGTAATGATCATTTTATATCTTATGGATTTGTTTAACTATAACTAGATGGATCAATCACGGAAATGGGATCCTCAATTTTAATGTTGACGATTAGCTGATTGCTCGCGTGATATATGAGGGTTATTAAATGATCAATTTACAGAGTGCACGGCTCAGAGTTTATGATGGTTCAATGAAGATACCACAAAAACCACACGAAATTCTATAACTAGTTATAGAGGAAAACCAAACCAAGAATTTATCCCTGGTTATAAACTACATGATTCTCTAAATTATCATTCACACTTCATTTGAGAGTATTTGTTGAAGTCTACATGGATGAAAAATGAGTCATTCACGTCTCTTTAGTGTTATTACAAGAGGCGATTTCCGAGTTGAATATCCTCCCTTTTATAATAATGCAAGTCCTATGGTTTAGAATCTTGGCTCCATTATAAGAAATACATCAGCATGTCCAATTACTGCATGTTGTTCAGGAATGATCATAAGATGATGGAATTTTGTCATACTTGTGGAGTTTCACGATATGTATTCTCATGAAGTTGATAGTGAGCTTGAGCCTTTTAAAAAGAACATCGATTTTCAGGACAAGACTTTGAGACCTGTCGCCCTTAAGTACTATACTCCAATCCTATTGATGTTCTCACAACGCAATTCTTATGATGTGGCTGAGGAGGAGCGTTCCAAATATTGTGAAAAAGCAGGCATCCCAGCTGATTGTCTAGCATGGAATTATTTTGATAGGTTTGCATCCATATTTTTTTGCACTAGATTATCGGCAAATGTGAGACTTGGTTTGTCGAGTGATGCTTCACTCTATTTTAAATCATGAGTTGTGACATAGAACATTGCCATTTATGTTCATGGTGAATATTTTCCTCCTGATGTGCCTGAAATCTGAGATTCTATTCTTTCTTTACTCTATACCATGGGCCCGATCATCCTGGAATGACCGCTTGTATTTAATGTACAAACATTGATAGATGAGTTACATTATTATGGATTTTGGGGTGTTCAAAATATGTGCTTCAAGAATCAAACTTTTTCAAAAGCGAGCAACCTTATGTGGGAACTAAAAATGACTTCCCCTGGCATAGCTATTTTATTTGGTTGGAGTACGAAGGAAGGTTTGCTTGCCCTTGTTGTAACTATGTCACAATTCTCGCTATCTAAAACATAGTCCAAAAGTGTTATATTGATCATCGTGTTTTTTCTGCCCATGGATCATCCCATTGGAGATCTAACAAAATATCTTTCAATGGGTAAAAACCTTAATTCAGGCCGCCTCCCAGCTCTTTTTAAGGGAACTTAATGTGTTTATATCTTACATGATGTTTAAAATGTTGTTTGGAAAGAAGAGAAAGAGATCAAATGATGGACCATGGAAAAAAAGTTCTAGTTTTTGTGAATTACCTTATTGGAAGAAAAATTTGTTACGTCGTAACCTTGATGTAATGCACATAGAGAAGAACATAGTTGATAGCATACTTGGAACTCTTTTGGATATTTATGGCAAAACAAAGGATCATGCAAAAGCAAGATATGACTTGAAAGATATGGGAATGAGAAAGAACCTTCATCCAAAAGATATTAAGACAGTAAGAGAACAAAGTTTTCACAAGCGTGCTTGTCAATGACAAATGTAGAGAAATCAATTTTTTTTTGAGGTTTTATAAGACAGTCAAGCTATCTGATTGTAGTGCTTCAAATATATCTAGTTGTGTGCACATGGATGAAAGAAAATTGTCTAATTACAAAACCGATGATGCTCATTTCATGTTACATCACTTACTTCAAATACCAATCAAAAGCATTCTTCTTGATCATGTGGCTATTCCTTTATATATTCTTAGTTCCTTCTTCCGTCGTTTGTGTCAAAAAGTGATCACATTGGAGGAGCTGGATTGCTTAGAAGTGGAGATCTTAGAAACAATAAATTAGTTGGAACGAATTGTTCCTCCTAAATTTTTTTGTATAATGATTCTTTTGCAAATTAATTTTGCAAATAAAATGAATTAGTGGCTTGTTCAAATCAATGGAATGTCATTCCCAAAAGAGAAATGGGTACATTCAAATCATACATCCCAACAACGTTATCTCATGAGCGTTGCATATAGAGACAACGAGTTTTGGATAGATTTTTATGAATTTATTCTCTAATCTCTTCATAGGGTGTACATACCAGATAATAACAGAAGAGCACGAAATAATGATAATTGACTGTGATGCAGAATCTTTGAGTTGTTTTCCCCTAACAAGGAGTTTTTCCTTTAGGAGCAAAGAGACTATCCAATCATTTTAGATGACATCCACTCAAGTCAGCACCTGTATAATTTATGGGAATGTGGCCGAGGTTCAATTATATTAAGGTACCATTAATTGAATATAGTATTCTTTTGTATTTTAGTTTTAAACTTAATTTTAGGTTAATTTGGAAAAAAAATGCATGTTATGAAGAGGCATGACAAGATGTTAAGAATGAGCAACGAAGATACTAATGAACTAAGGCAATATCATTGTCAAACTTTTCTCTCAATGGTTTGAAACTCGTGTTTTCAAGATGAATGTACCTGATTGCTAACACTTATCTAGAGGACAATTCTTTGTCAAAAAGATTTTTGGGGTATCTAATTAATGGATATCGGTTTCGTGTTAGTCAAGTGTTGATGCAGCTTATAACACAAAATAGTGGTGTTACAGTATTGCCGTCAACTTCTAGCTTTGCAAGCTCAAAGGATAAAATCCTATTGCTGTCGTTTGTACTATTAGGCCAAATCGTTGAATAGTGTTGAATATAACTATTATGGTATTTTAAGTTATTCCCTTTAAAAGTGAGATTTGTATAGTTTTTAACATATGCTTATTGCCTTACTTATATCCTTATTTGTAACAGAGTGCTCTCAAGAAGAGCCTTTTGTGCTTGCATCTCAAGTACACCATTTCTTTTATGTGAAAGATCCCTATATTCAAGATAAACATTATGTTATTTCGAGATATTTGTTTAACATAGGTGAATAAGTTTAATGTAATCTCCCACAAAGTAATGAAAACAAGCCATCTGAACATTTGATGGGATAATTGACACCAAAACATAATGGTGAAGTGTTGTTAACAAGGACTGATGTACCAGAAACAATTATTGATGTACCTTCAAAGGATTAGTTAATCAACAACTTGAAGTTGGGTATGAAGAGGAGTTTGAAGATGAGTTTAAAGATGAGTTGGAAGATGATTTTGAATAGGACTCTGAGAATGAGTATGGAGATAACTCTGAAGATGAGCTTGAAGATGAGTCTCATTGCTATTATAGGAACAGTTTGCTCGGAAGGAAGGTATCAAATGAATCATAAATCGATTTTAGTTGTATAGTAAATGTTTCTTACAGTTAACTATGAATGTCAATTTTATTCAACAGGTTGAACTTCAAAATCGTCAATATTTCGGAGATACAACTGATTATGCCTTCAGGGCAGTGTTTGGAAAGGAGTAGCCTGGATGACTTAGGTTCTATGGTAGATCGGTTACGACAAGTTCCCTAAAAGAAGATGACGAAATTAACAAGATAGAACAAAAGCATGCTAATGAAATCAGTTCTCTGACGGAACAAATGAATGAAAAATGAATGAAATGAGAAATTAAATGCACCTTTATTAGTCAATTGTTGCAAAATAACCCTGGGATGAATGTCAAGATATACCAGGGGTTGTTGGATCTAATATTGTTTAACCAGTTGAGGCAAGTAGCACACAAGCTTTAAGAGGCCTGAATATTCAAAATTCTTCAGGGTCAACTGTCAATTTGATTCTTCAAAGGTATTTTTTGGTTATTAAAGCTTTCCTCTCGCTCTCTCTCTCTCCTTCTATTTGAGTATCTATTGTGAAGACAATTTTTTCTTGTTCTTCTTGGTTTTTTGTTGATCTGTATAACAAGATCTGATGTTATTTGGTGTGTGTAGTTGTGGTTATTTGTTTGTGTAGAATGTTGGCTACCCAATCCTCTCAGGATCTTATGTTTGCAGGTATAAATCATAACATTTATACCGGTCAGTTTATATAGTGATGGAAATTCTAGAAATTGTTGATAACACAACATCTTGTACTTGTATTACAAAAGTTTTCATGATTTTTTAAACACAACATCTTGTTAGAATGGCTCTGTTTGATAAATTTTACATAGAGGTCTGTCTTACTTGAGTCACACTATGGAAGGCTAGCATTTCAACCTCATTCTGACGTGCTCTTCACAAATTGCACTAGATTCCGCCAATTTTTTGGCTTAACCAACCTGGTAATGTAAATGCCAAAAATTGTAAAAATACTCATCCATCATACCTTTCCTAAAGAATTCCTATATGTGTGAATTGTAGATACCATACCTGGTAGTGTAAATTCCAATGGATCTAAGGTCATGCCTATGGATAGTATAAATATTATGTGTGTGAATTGTAGATAGCATACATTGTAGTGCTGATGCTTTTTGTATATTTATCATTGATTTCCTTCTGCTGAGGTGAGACAGGTCTCCATATAATCTTAGCATGGTGTTGTTCTTGGTGTCTCATTTGTTTCCTTTTTTGTTCTGCCAATGATCTTCATCTAAACTTAATGAATGCATATCAAATCAGTATACTAGGCCTCAATCACAATTTAATTTCGGTATACTATATAACTTTTTTTAATACATTTCACTACATTCAGATTTATTCTTCTAGTACAACTTATTGATTGTATACGAGAAAAAATTATAGACATCGAGCATAGGGTATAACATGACATAAAGATATGAGACCTGGACATAAGGATTTCTCTTGTCCATATAAGCAGATCATAAGTTTCATAAAAGCAGACCATCAATCCATTCTCCAACCCGACTCTAGCACACTCTTAACAGTGCCCAAATTAAATTTGATTTTTTTCTTATTAAAAATATCATATTAGAGGAGGAGAAAAGTGTTTACCATCAACAGTGCCAACAATTCCACTGCAATTTGTATCCTGAAAAATGAGATTTAACTTGGTTCCTCGGAGAATACTGGAAAAATGAGGTTCAACTTGGTCAGTTGTTTTAGGGTCCTGGTTAATCTGTCCTACATGTTTTTGGGTCATTGTTGATCTGTTATGTTAATTTTTCTATGTGTTTCTTGACTATGTTTTTTCATCCATTGAGTGATATAGTGCACAATTCTTGTTGTTTCATCTATGATTTGGATTACCATCATTTCATACACCATGGTTTTTTGAAATGCTGAAGGTAGAAGTCTAGGAAAATACGTGAATCTTGAGAGTAAGTATTGGTGTTGTATAATTATCAGTTTTGTTCTTCTGAAATGATGAAGCCACAAACTCTGAGATATAAGTATTGATGTTGTTTAATTGTCAGCTTTACTCTTTTGAAATGGTACAAATATTATAGGTGTGTTGACAAGGGGCCGTTGTTCTCTTGTCGTGAATTATTGGTGTTCTTAGCGTCTACTATACCAAACTTTTGCCCAATCTAATTTGTTGGTTTGTTTTGATTTTGATTTTTGATTATAGTTCCTCTTAAATGTACGGTGTGAAACATAGGTGCTAAATTTGTGAGGACACCAAAAGATAATTTGATCTCATTGAAGTTAAAGTGGATATCAAGGAAGAGTTTTTGAAACGTTGAAAAGGGTTTTAAGACTTTTTGAACTATTCACTACACAAGTATATAGATATGCATATAAGTATGTTAGTACAACAGCCTATCATTTTGAAGTGTAGTGAAAATTTTATATTTGAACTTACTTTATTAGCTTATTGAAAATTTCTATATTTGAACTACTATGCTAATTTAATGCTTGAAATTATATATTGCAAAATAATATTGGTCTTTCTAATTAGATATTGTGGCATATAAATATTTTATAGCTTACCACACTTTTAAGTGTAGCCATAGGACTGTATAGAAAAAGGTAACACTTTCAAATTGTGGGAAATATGGAAGACAACGCCACGCTTGAAAGTGTACCTGGTAAGGCGACACTTTTAACAGTAGCTGAATAGGTAACAGTTAAATGAGTAGGTGCACAGTTAGCCGTTTTACCTTTTCGCTATGCTTTTAATGTAGCTGATAGGCAAAAACTTCTAAGGCAGCTGGAAAAGTGTGCATTTTTTCCATTTGGTACGTTTTAAGTGTAGATTGAAAGCAACACTTCTAAGTGTAGATGTAAAAAGTTGGCCTTTGTTATTTTAGGATACGATTTTAACTGCCTATCTATAAGGAAATACGCTTGAAAAGTGTTGCCTAAAATCTTAAGGTAAACCACTTCTTTCGGCCACCCCCCGGAAAGTGTGGCCTAAAGTCAAAAAAGTGTGGCCTTTATCAAAGGCTACACTTTTGTTTAGGCCAACACTTTCTTGGCGTGGTTAGAGGCCTTAAATTTTTTTAGTGGGTTTTGAATATGCTGCACTTGCAACCATTCGTTTGGGTGAAAGTGGTGATTAATTCACCTTGGTACCCCAAACATTGTTTAAAAATGACCTCCAAAATAGATGTGAATGTGAACCCTATCCGATATTGATGTATAATGGAATAACTTTGGGACACACAATCTCATCGATGAAGGTAATGAGCAATTCTCCACCGAATATGTAGACTTGACTAGAAGGAAATGAGAAGATTTGGTAAACCTATCCACAATCACCCTATAGAGTCATATTCTTTTGCATCCGATGGAAAACCTACCACAAATTCATATTTGATTTTCTTCCAAGGACAAAATTATGGAATTCGGATTATAAACTACTCAATGCGGGTGTTTACTTTCCAAGGGTTAAAAATAGACCACCTCCCATGTAGGCCACATGGTTAATGAATGATGAAGGGCATGCTTTGTAATCTAGTCTCAACTCAACGAGAAATACTCCCTTAACATACTCACTTAGGTACTAGCTTCGTTCTAGTACAGACTTCACATAATGGTAACTATTGTTAATATGAAAACTCAACCAATGGCAAGTTTTTATCCTAATTCCCCTTGAAGTCAATTATACATTCTCTAAGCATATCCTGAAGGTTTTGAATAGTACACTCCACTTGACCATCCTTTTGGAGATTAAAAGTGGTGCTTAACTTCACCTGGGTACCACTCTTTTTTGGAATGACGTCGAAAACCTAGATGTGAATTGTGCAACCCTATCCGATATGATGGAAAACAGAATACCATGGCGACACATGATCTCATCTATAAAGATCCTTGCATAATCCTCCACCGAGTGTTTGGACTTGACGGGAATAAATGAGCGGATTTGGTCAACCTATCCACGACCACCCACATAGAATCATGTTGCTTTTGTGTCTGAGGCAACCATAGCACGAAATCCATATTTATGTCTTCCCACTTCGTAGTTCGAACATGGATTTTTTGAAGTAAACCACCTGACTTTTGTGTTCGGCTTTAACTTGTAGGCAATTTGGACATTTTGCAACAAATTTAGCTATGTCCCCTTTAAAGACTATACCAAAACACTTCTCTAAGGTCATGATACATCTTTGTAGAGCCCGGGTGAATGGAATATTGCGAAGCATGAGCTTCCTCAAGGATCCGGTTTCTCAAGTTATCAATATTAGGAACACATAACCTTCCTTGATACCTCAAAACACCATGACCCCCTTAGGAGAATGACTCATTAAGCTTACCAAGAATCAATTCCTTCAACTCCAGCAATGGCTGATCAAGGTGTTGATTAGACTTCACCTCAGCAACTAAAAACGATTCGGACTTATGATGTACAATAAAGCCACCATTAGGAGAATCTTTCAATCTAACACCGAAATGAGCCAACCAATGAACATCTTTCACTAGGTATTTCTTAGATTCTTCTACGTGAGACACACTACCCATGGTTATACGATTTAGATCATCCACAACCATATTGGGCTTGCCGGGGTGGTAGAGAACACTCATGTCATAATACTTCAATAATTCCAACCACCTTCTTGGTTGAAGATTTAACTCACTTTGAGTAAAAAACATATTAGAGACCTTGTGGTTGGTAAAACACATTTTACACATAAACACCATAAAATTATGCCTCCATATTTTCAAGGCAAATATCCTGCACTAAACAAAGATCATGAGTTGGATCATCATTCTCGAGCACCTAAGTTTTATTAAACGCATAACTCCTATTTCCTGTTCATAAGCACACACCACCAAGGCCACTCGAGACGGCATCATTAAATAGAACGAAGCCTTTCGTACCCTTCCAGTAAAAATTCACATACAGAGCGAGCGAAGGTAGACCTTATTCAAAATCTTAAAATCTTTTCCGCAGAGGCCTATGGAATCAGTCGAATTTCATAACTTTTTTGGGCCTCAAAAGTAGTCAAGGGAGATGGAATGGATGCAAAACTATCCACAAACCTCCTATATTAACCTGCTAGAGCCCAAAAATCTCCTAATGTCGGTTGGAGTTAACGGTCTAGGCCAATTCCTGACCTCCTCGGTTTTCCTTGGATCAATCTTAACTCTCTTAGGAGAGATGATATGACCAAAAAATTTCATTGACCTCAACAAAAACTCATGTTTTCTTTAATTCGAAAATAGTTAATTTTTCTTATGAACTTGCAACACCACTCTCAAATGATCCATATGTTCACCCTCATTTGGCGAATATACCAAGATGTCGTCAATGAAGACAATGACAAATGAATCTAGGTAACTTTCAAACACTCTATTTATGAAATCCTTCAACGCCACCAGGGCATTAGTGAGACCAAACGACATTACTAAGAACTCATACTGTCCATATCTAGTTCGAAATGACATTTTTTGTATATCCTCACCTCTCATCCTAAGTTGGTGACACCCCGATCTCAAGTCAATCTTAGAAAAGTAGCTTGCCCTTTGGAGTTGATCAAACTAGTTCTTAATCCGAGGAAAGAATATTTTTTATTAATACTGACTTTATTGAGTTGTCGATAATCAATCCACATGCTAAAGGATCCATACTTCTTCTTTAGAAAAAAAAATCGGTGCACCCCATGGAAAAATACTAGGTCTAATATAGCCTTTGTCTAGTAAGTCCATGAGTTGAGCCTTCAACTCTTTCAATTCAGTCGGATCCATCGGATAAGGAGGAATTACAATGGGGTTGGTATCTGGTAGTAAGTAAATACCAAAATCAATTTCCTGTTAGGTAGGGATTCCGGGAAAACCCTTAGGAAAGACCTCAGAATATTCCCTTACTACGGGGACTAACTTAATGGGAGAATTTTTGGAGTCTAAATCTTTGAATCTTACAATATGGTATAAACACCCTTTTGATATCATTTTACAACCCTTAAGACAAGAGATGATACGACCTCTAAGAATAGAATTTCCCTCCTTCCACTGTAAAACGGGTACATTTGGAAAATTTAACTTAAATTGTTGTTCTACAATCAATGGAAGCAAAACAATCATGCACCCAATCCATCCCCATGATGACATTAAAATCCACTATATCAATTTCTACTAATTCAACATAATTAACTCTATTGGGTAACGTTATAGGATGATTTCTATAAACCCTCTTTGAAACCACCGACTCACATTCCAGGGTAGTTACCATGAAAGGTTCAATTAGGATATAGGGAAAAATTTAAAATTTTCTATGTTTCAAGGGAGTAATAAAAGATGATGTATCTCCCGGATAAGGTAAAGCATAGACATCAATAGAGAAGACTTATAACATACCGTTCACCAGATTGGGAGAACTTTCTTGTTCATCCCTTGAATAAAGTTCCTAAAAGTGAATCTTCTTTGGAGCATCCAGATTAAAACAACTAACTTGAGATTGTCCACTTCCTTTGCCCCCTTCAAATTTTGGCAATCCTTGACTTTGTGGCCACTCTTTCCACACCCAAAGGAATTGTCCGTCCCAACAAGGCAATCACCATAATGTTTCTTGCCACACTTTCCACAAGTTGGCTTCTTTCTTGTGAGCTAGTATCTCTTACCTTTTGAGACTTAGGTTTAGACACCGTATCATGAGCCTTGGGAAATTTTTTAGGAACATGACTAGAAAACCTGTTGTTGAACCTAGGCTTGTCTTGAATGTCAAGACTACCCTTAGAGGAACCACCTTCTTAAGTTTTGTCCTTCTTGGCCTTCCTATTATTTCTCCTTAACCTGGTTCTTTCTAATTGTTGAGCATAAACAATGAGACAAGAGATATTCATATTATCATAAAGCGTATCCAAATGACATACTTCAACCAAGTCACCGGACACCCCCGTAAGAAAAAGACTCATCTCATCCCTTGGTCTTGAAACCAAGGATGGAGCTTACATGGACAACTTAGCAAACTTCAAAGAGTAGTCAAGTGCACTCATACCTCCTCGACGAAGGTTGATGAATTGTTCCACCTTATCTTCCCTCATTAATATAGGAAAGAACCTATCAAGGAAAACCTACTTGAGATCTCCCTAGTAATAGGGCCACCCCGTAGTGCTTTATTAACCCTCCATTGCACATACCATGTTTGGGCAACATTCTTGAGTTGATAGGCCGCCAACGCGTCCATATCAATTGAGGTCATACCCATAGAATAGAGAATCTTATAGATCTCATCGAGGAAATCTTGAAGGTCCTCATCCGAGTTCGACCCGAAGAACATAGGTGCGTTAATCCTAGTAAAGTCTCTTAATGAGAGGCCATATTGTTAGCATGTTGAGGCACTCGAGGTCCAACCTCCTATTCATTTGGGTCGTCATAGCTTGAACTTGAGAACTGACAAAATCAGCTTGAGAGGTCATGTCTTGGGTTAGAGTGAGAAATTCCGCCCTTATATCTCTATTTGTCCTCGGTGGAGGACCATTTAGATCTTCATCACCCATAGCCGCTTCTTCAAGTGGAGGTACTTTGTTATCTTGATCTCCCATATTATCTTTTTCTTCCTCACCCCTTGTAGCAGATGCTCTTTGTGTATTCATACCTATAACAACAATACAATGTTTAGGTTAAATCACATAATAATACTCTATAGGCTCGACATAACAATACAAGGAGATCAGAGTTTCTAAGCATCACGTAGTCTCTCATTCGTAAGTGTGGCACACTTCACAATTATGAATAAGAATCTACATAGACGTGGTTTAATGAGACATCACTTCTAGGGATATTAAACCTCATGCTCTGATACAAAGTTTGTAATATCTGGGAAGTACCCCCCAGATGCAACCGGCGTCATCCTGATAAAAGAAGACTAAGACTAGCCTCTTAGCATTCGTCATTATATCTCATAGGTTAAAAATGCAGAAAAATTTAAAACTTTTCATCTATAAGACTTCATGAGGTTTACTTAGACCTCTCACTTAGACAGAATATATTAGTAGCGAGTATACACAGTCCCTTTTTATAGGAAGAATACATAGTCTTCTACTCTTACGGCTTATATATAGAGAACATACATAACATATTCTTAAAATGGATATCTCATATTTTATTGGGCATAGACCATATATAAATACCAATAAAGCCACATATAGGCTATATAATATTTATTACTCAAATCAAAGAGAATGAACGAAGTGTCTTTAAGACTATTCAACATTAAATGGTAGAAAGTGGCATTTTCCTCGAAGTGGTGAGGACTTACACAACTTGCAGAATGCGGATCGAGGTCTTCTTCAAATTTCGTCATGAACCCATCAACGAGCGGAACCTAAAATTTTTGGGGAAAAGGGACAAACGGGGTTAGCACATCACTTATACTAAGTATAGGACCATATGCAAATTCCACATAGAAATCATGCTAAAAATATATTTCATTAAATCATGCTAGTTAACTTTGAAAAGCATTCTGCACATTAAATAATCATTACAAGTCAATAGGACATCTTCATTAAGACAATACCATTCACATCACAAGACCAACAACACTATGTTTTCGAAAGTAAACAATCTATTCAACATAATTAAGCTTATAATCAAGACAACTCTAAGAGTAAGTTATAATATCAACAAGAATGTATAAGACTTCACAATATCATAACAAAAGAATGACCATTGCTCTTACACCCCTATTAAGTCCTCTAGTGCAATGGCCAAGTAACACACCTTAAACAGACTCAACCAAGTAAACTCAACTAGAACCATAAGCAACACCCAACTTCACATATTATATCATTAAGAATAAACATCACCATACTTTGACAATAGAGACTAACCACATGTTCATAAGTGAAACCAATTTAATGGCATTAACATGTTATATCAACATATACACATCATTTACATTTATAAGCATATAATTATATAGGAACATCCTTTTAAGACTCCCTTGAAGGCTAACTAGTGCAATGTATAGGTAGAGTCTCATACACCTACCTAGACTAAGTCAAACCCTTCAAGGGTTCCTACTTATAGTCCACTTTATTACTTAATTTTATTTTGGGAACATATTCCCTTAACATTAAGAGACCACATGAGCCAATGTGGAATCCAGTGTCATGGAACCCTACACTGAAGGAAGGTAGTTTACTTGTCAAGGTAGTACCAAAACATGGACATAGCATATACATGGATGCACAAGTTAGTATTGATATGGGGGAAACATAGTTCAAGAATTAGGAGATATAGTTGGGACTCTATTTATGATACATGCATTGTAGTCTCCAATCTCATGAGTACATTAGTGATCCTACCTTCCCTATGTGGGAAGGGACACTCCTCACACTAGTTCACTCTGTGCTAAGCTATTCTTTCATTAATAATCATAACTCAGTTTAGGTCATATGGTCTACCCCTTATATAGTCATAGTAATAGCTCAATTGGAATTGCATGAGAAAAACTTTCGTTACAACCCTCATATGTGATATTAGCACATTAACATTATTACATCATAGTAAGACACATATGTAGTTCATCACCAACCTTATGTGAATACATCATAAATATAATCTCACAATCACATAATTCAAGACATTTCAATTCAACATCACGACATACCCAATCAATATTATAATAAGGTATACTTCAAGATAACTTCATCATTAAACACAAGAGATCGTAATTGAAGTAAAGAATTGAAATCACAAGACTTACCCCAATCTCCTTCACAAGACATCATCATAGTCTTACCATCAAACATATAATTCAACCCAATAATGGCTGTAATATCATCACTCAATAGTAATTAACACAATAATGAAGTCAATTGAACCACTACACAATAATTCATTACTAGTTCATAGCCTAGGGTTAGGGACTTATGTCAAATTCATGATCTACTTCATAACCTAGGTTAATTAATCAAGAACTAGAATAATTTGATTACAATACATCATAATATACTCATAGGTATGTAAATAAATCATAAATAAAGACAATTAGAGGATGAATTTCGTAATAGAAGAAAACCCATCTAAAACTCTTATTTTTGAAATCAATTTGAAGGAACCCTTTGGGGAAAGAGATCCCACATGTGAAAGGAATAACATACCTTACTAAATGATGATGTTTTATGGAGAAAACTTGATTCTTTGAAGCCCTAGAACCCTCCATTGCTTGGTCTTTTATGGATTTTCTTTGGGAGAGAGAAAGAAGAGAGAAGGAAGAGCAATTTGGATTTTGGGAATCATGAGAGTTGGGTTTAGTTTAATTTGGTTTCGAGTATTTATAGAAGTCATTAG
Source organism: Solanum habrochaites (assembly GCA_027704765.1). NCBI lineage: Eukaryota > Viridiplantae > Streptophyta > Magnoliopsida > Solanales > Solanaceae > Solanum > Solanum habrochaites. Next base: position 44,144,479 of record JAKWJA010002489.1, on the reverse strand, counting down.
CTGAATTAATTAAACCTCCATTAACACCTAACTAACTAAATCGTCCCTTAATTAACTAAATGAAGGAATTAAAATGAAACAGTCAACGACATACCTAACCTACGAGACCCTGATTGACATGTCGTTCGTTAGTCGAGGTCAATGTGTCCTTCGTGCTGCACGTACATGGTATTGGTCAGAGATTTGTCCAAGATGACTTCCCAAAATGATGAATCCATTGACGGAGGAATCGATGCCGCATCGATTCACCAGCGTTACGGCGCATCCAATCTGTCAATGGACACTACTTCATGGATACTTTTTTCCAATTTGCAAGGTTCCTCCTCAAGGACCCTTTTGTTGGTCCTTGGGGAGTCGTACCTAAACGTTTCAAGTAAAAACCACCTCGAATAGGTGTTATACATTTCACTACCAAATTTCATTATTTTTTGACTCTTAACATTGTGTCAAATAGGCTAAGGTACAATAGCACCTCTTGAACTAGTTACCGGACATCATGGACGTCCCTTGAAGTTTTGATTCTAATACATCCTAACTGACATATATACATTATATTTTATCGTAAACAATTTTTACATCTCTTAGACTCTCATGTAAGGCTCTATATTATGCTTTAGACTTTCGAAGTATTGCACTTAGTCACAATATCCGTAAAGGAAAAATATACCTAAACACATGTTTTCAAGAGTTTGCACAAGTTCAATACTAATAGACATTAAAACAAAAGATTGTAGCTTAACGAAGCTTTTAAATTTTAAAGAAACAAAACAGTGGAGCTTAATTAATAGGATTCTACGACTTTGAATAAAACATATCAAGTAAGGTCTTCTTCACTACTGCTTTCGTCATCCCCCAAGTTATATTCTCCACCTCCAAAAGACCATAAATAAAAGTTTACTGACAGAAAATTTGGAAGAAATATTGTTCAAATTTAAGTAATTAAATCATTTTTCTCGATCTAATCCACCTCTCTATAAGTGAAATAAGAAAACATTTAATTTATTCAATTAACTGTGCATAAAAAATTATTCTTTTGCAAGCTGTATAATGTAAGTTTTATCAAACAACTTGAAATGACTCTTCATTGAATTTTGAAGATGATATTTCCTAGAAAAGAAATAGGAAACACAGATATTATTGCCCAATATACATAGAAGAAAAAGAGAAGTCAACGCAGAATATTAGTGGGCACAAATTAGACAAGTTATGTATTTACTCTTCCTGTCCTTTACAACCAATCTAACATTAACAAGTTTAGAGATCACTTGTTATAAGTAGGATTTTTTATCCTAGTACATTCGCCTTAACAATATTCACTAGATAAGTTTTGTATAATTCAAAAACTCAAGGAACTATACTTAGTTTTGTACATAACAAGCTCAGATTAGAACTGTTTTTCTTTTAGTTGGTGCAGGGTTGGTTGGGTAATACAAATGTCTCAAAAAATGATAATCCATCTTTTTATTGAAAGAGAAACAATTTTTTAAAAAATAACACATGTAAGTGGAATATGTAACAAAATTAACATAACCATAAAATATAGCAACACTAGCAGTCTACTAAAGTATACAACAATATCCAGAAAAAACAATTTTAAAGGAAAGGAATTTTAACAACCAAACATGAAGGTACAGAACCTACAAACTTTATTCAAACATTTCTAATTCACCGTGAGTACTATTAAATTTCAAACCATGGAAGTTATCAAGGTCGATCAAAACAAACAAATGACTAGTCCAAAATAGGTCTTTTTGTGATGATGTATCATCAAATATTTCGCAAGCAAACATACTTAACATTACTACCTATGCCAATTCTAATAGCAAAGTATGCAATATTATTTAAAAAGGAATCATAAATCACATGTATACACCAAGCACATACGTTATAAGTTTCAAAAACATCATCCAGACTCCAGGAAGGTTTGAGATTTATAGTTTTTCAGATTTGCCAAGTCAAGCAAGGAGGATTCTTCATATTAATCATCTATAAACACACGAGGACAGAATCATAGAGTCACCAATTAGAAAAAGAGAATTATTTATTTCTCAAGTAACATACAACAATAAAAGATTGAAGACGTGCTCAAGAATCATCAAAGAATACAATTTGCAAAGTCGCAGAAACATTCTCACTAAAATTTGTTCATCTCCTTAGTGAAAAAGGGTGAACTCACATGATTTAGACACATATTTCAATTATAAGCAACAAGAAAAAACAACGAATATGTGTTTTACATTAGCAAATATTTAAGATTTCAAATATGAGATGGAAAAATAAAGTAGAAATTTTATTTTAATAATGAAACAAAGCAACAGAAGACAACATAATCAAACTAATGATGCGTGTCATATTTTAATATCTTATTATTTGATATCAATTCTCTGTATTTATTGGCCTTTGACGTGCCTTTGTGTTTTAATATGGCCAACTAAGCTTAATCATACTAATTTGGGGATGTAGGAAGCTAATGATTAAAATTAGTTTAGTTTTGGATAACAAATATGCATAACTGGATGAATTTCCATTCCTATATATCCTTGTCAATAACATGAGTACATGCATATCAGGAAGAAGGAAGCATGCAAATTATTGACCTTACAGTCCATTCAAAAGAAAGAGCACAAGTATAATGCACAGAAAATACAAGGGCCACTCTCCAGTTGCAGAATTACACCACTATGGAACCCATTGTTGAAAAGCACAACTCCATTACGTTAATTTATGATACACTTGTGCTAAAAGTACTTTATGTTACTTCTGCTAAAAACTTAATATACATGACATGCAAGCTTTTTCCAATTTCGCACCACAATATTTTGAATGTGATAAACAGCTTGTAGGCCAAAGTATTATGATTACAAAATTTATTAAAGTAAAGTTTAAGATTTTCATGTCAAAAAGTCTAATACCAAGTGGAATTCATTTTTTACCTCTTTCATGATAATGTATCTCTTCTTTCCTGGTGCGCTAATGTAACTGTTTAACAATAATAAAAGAGCCATTTCTCGCATCCTAGCTACTTAAGCAAGAGGTTAAATCAAGAAAGACCTCATCAATGCAAGGATACCAAATCAATTGACTAACTCGGTAATCAATACCAGAAATATGGTCCAGAGTAATCAATTTCACCATCACTACCAACAAAGCTTGAAACCCACAATACTTTTAAAAGAAAAACCCCCAATACATAAAAAAAATATATCAAATACACTAACTACACCTTAATGATTAAAGGAAAAAAGAAGAGATTGAAGAAGCAAACCTCAACAACTCAATCTTGAAGTTCTGAAGCAAAATCTCAAGATTGTAAGATACCTTAAATGTTGGAAAGAAAAAGATGAGATTTTCATATTTCACAAGCAAAACTTCAACCCTCTATTCCCTTCTATCTCACATTAATTTCTAGATAGAGGTTTTACGATTAATGAAACAAAATGGTTCAACTTTTCCCTAATATTACAGAAAAAAAGAACACACCATAAGATTCAAATCCTATAAAATTCCACAAGATTGCCCTGCAATTGTGTTCTTTTTGTTAAGAAATAGGTCCAAGAGAAGATGGTGAGAATGTATGGTCTTTTGCTTCATGAAGAGATCAAAAATGTGTTTAGAAAATGTTTGTATCAATATCGTTATAGAAAGAAATATAATTAGATTTAAAAAAATAGTTGGTGTGGAAAACAATATTCAATGTTGATGCAACATCTATCAACAATGTTCAATAAATTTTCTAAAAAAAATCATTACTTATTTTTTATAAGAAATCGAGGCAGAACGGTCTTCATAATGTGATTTTTATTGCCCTGATTTATTATAATAAATAAGGTTTCCTTTTAGGAAAAGGTTTTGAATTGAGTTAATCCTTTTTTTGGTAGGAAAAGGTTTAGGACTCTATAAATAGAGGCATGTTCCTCGAAATTATATCAACATTCACAATGTAGTATAAGGGCTTGAGAGTTTTGGTTAGGGGGAGAATTTATGGGTCAAAATCTTGATACGTTATCACTTGTGTGAAACCTCCCAGATTCGAGTGAAGTGGTGAGGTTGGTTTCTCTGTATCTTGGTACTCTCATATTAAGTGATGCGCATCTCCTGGTGGAACGTAGGTCGATTGACCGAACCACGTTAAAATTTTTGTTGTCTTTTGGTATATTCCGTAGTATTCTTACTCGTGGTCTTTCGAGGTTTGCTTTGCTAGCTTCCGCGTTTACATCTGCTTATTTTTTATCATAACATATAAAAGTAAGGAAATTGTGGGTCTATATTGGTCAATTTGCAGGTTCAAGCTTAAAAGAACAGAAACTAAATCATATGTTACAAAAATAGTGGAAAACATTGATGGGGCATAATCTTCTACAAAGTATGAAGATTATGCTAGTAATAATACTGTGGGAAATTTGGAGTAGAAGAAACATCAGTTGACATAGGAAAACATAACATATAACAAAGTTTTTTGTTAGGTTACTCTAAATGTATGTCAATTAGCAATGACATGTTTTCCAAGATTGAAATAATTCCCCACCAACTGGTGAAACATGATACAATTCTTAGAGGATTACAAGAAAGAGATTCATTATAAGAGGATCATTGGAAGCCACCAAATACAAATAACATCAAGTGTGACACAGATGGTTCAAGTAAAGGTAATCCATGCAAGATTTCTAATGCTTATTGCATAAGACATCAAGAATATAACCTAAACTATGCACAAGAAAAAAAAACATCTTAAAAATATACAAGAAGGAAAAAGAGAGATACATTGGAATATTACAGTTATTGTGGAAAACACTCTAGCTCTCAAGAAAGATGCCAAAATAAACATTGAGCACAGATATAGGGAAGGGACTTCATAAGCTTACTATTTACATAATCATGCATTTGAGGTTGAAAGACGAAAACAATATACTACATTTTGAAAGTTATCATCACAAAAGTTATCAAATTGGACAATTAGAAAGTACCAAATTTTAGAATCAAGAGAAACATAATAAGGTGAATTAATTTTATAATTCATGAGAAAATACAAGTCCATTTCAAGAAGAAATCAAATAGAACTTTTGATCATTTAATGGCGCAACAAGAGGAGGTACTTCAACAATTAGAAGAAATCAGTTAAAGAGAAAAGAGAAATATCAAAAGTATGATGATCATATCCAAGAAATTATACACCCATTGAACTTCAACACAACTTATATAGATCGATAAACGGGTAAGAATCCAATTCAAATGCAAAAAAAAGGAACAGTTACTTTATACGAACATGGTCATAGCTCAAGCGAACATGGAGGACTCGGCTGGAGGCAGGAAGTTCTGGTAGGAGTAGATGGTGCAGTGATTATGACAGTGATAATTTGCAGAGGCTATCACTTTTTGAACCTGTAGCAAATTTTTGTACCAAGCAGTTGCAAATTTTAGTTTATTGCATTTTAATTTAAATTTTTCTCTTGTTTCCTGTGGATCTTACGTAAATCTTTAACAATAATAACAGACAACTTTTTACATCCTACTCAAGGGAGAGGTGAAATTAATGAATAAATCATCAATACAAGGGTATTCAAACCCGATTGAGTAACTCATGATCAAGAAATACAACATCAATGTCAAATTATATATGATCTAGAGCAGTCAATTTAACCATAAATGAAATAAAATATAGAAATCCACAATACCTACTACTTAATGGGAAAATCTCCACAATTAGAGAAATACATCAATTACAATAACCACACGATAAAATTAAAGGCAAAAGAAGAGAATTAAGAACAACACCTCAACATTTCTCTGATTTTACAACGAAACATACTACCCTCTTTTTTTTTAGATTACAAAAGATGTTTGCACAGAGAAATGGGTTTAGATTCATGTTCTTGCTTGCCCGAAAATGAGAGATATGAAGAACTGACCACAAGATTATTATCCCGACAAAGCTCCACTAAAACTTCTATGTTCTTCTTGTTCGATTGTTCTGATGAATAATAGGTCAAAGAGAAGGAGAATTACAACGTCTGTGTACTTCTTATTGAAGAGAATGAAAATGAGCTTACAGATGTTTTCCTCATTTGTATCATATCTCATAAAGTATAAAACAAATTGTATTTGGAAAATTAATAATTGTTCAAATAGAAAATAATTCATATTAAATGTTGCCATACATGAGTTAATGGCATGAATCTCATAATTGTTGTGATATATATGTATATTGCAACAGTTTTCACACTATCACAACAGATTTATTACCGACTCATAACAATAACAACCAATCCTTTTGGCAACGACTCAAACTGTCGTAATAGAGCCTCTATAGTAACGGTTTAGAAGCCTATTTTCTAGTAGTGAGATATCTTAGAGGAGTCATTATTCATAATTCATGTAATATATTCAAATCATAATCTTTCTCATAATTGATATGGTTCACAATATAAGTAAGCCATTCTCATAACATAATTAAACCATCCTCACCGCCTCCTTCACAAGTTCACTTGTGCAATGTACATATGAAGTCTCATACCACCACAGATACCAAAAAAACCAATCAAGAAGTCATAAGTCTAGTGCACATGCAATCATAATTAAAATTTCATATTTGTATTATGGTTTAACATATAGGGATACTTGCATAAACGACATAAACCATGAGAGATATATGGAATACAGTGCCATATGAACCCACACCGAAAGAAAGTGTTCTACTTCTAAAGATAAAACTAACTTTATTGCTCTAAGGTGGATCGACTACCTAATACCTATGCGGGCACATAGTTATGGGATTGGGAGATTTCATCTAGAAACTCTACCTCTTGCATAATGGACGAGCTTCCATCTCATGAGTTCACTAGATGAACCTACTTGTTGCATTAATGGAGGGTTCTTTCCCTCATTGTCCATATCCAGTCAATGCTAAGCACTATTTCCAAAATGAGTCATTATAAATGTAGAATTATATTTATATGTTTGAACGATTACTTTAGCCTTCGTCCAATAAAATTCATCATAATAGCTCATAGATTCGTTAAAGAGAGAATGTACTTTCAAATTTAGAATCAACATTAGTATGTGAGAATAAAATTCACACCAAGACCATGTGATCTTTTGAGAAATAGACATTCAATTAACACAATATGATCTTCATTATCATGTATATTTTAAGCATAATAATATGTGAAGGTGTATATAAGAACCATACTTCATTTAAACACCCATTTATTCTATTATGATCATGTTCTATACTGGAGTTCGTGTGTAATTGTCCTTGCAATGACAAAGTAACAACAACATTATAGTTATATGAGCTTCGCTTAGAAAGATCACAACATCCCCCTAATATCCAAATTCATGCTTAATTAAGATAGACTGCATTTACGGATTCTAGATCACACTCCCAACCATCATCATAGTAGACATGGATACATTCATCATTAAAATTGGTCATTCATAACATGTATAAAATCATACTTTCATGTAGGGGTTATGTGGGTAGAATACCTTCCACAAGGCACCTAACAATCCAAAATGTTGATCATACCATATCCATAACATCTCATTCAAATTCATAAAATACTACACTTTAGCATAATAAGAGTTGTAGGGAAGAGGGAATTTATCTCAACACTACAATTCATATTGGCAAGTAAGCACCTCCACAATAAGTTTCTCAATTCATCAATATATCACAATTATATATCAACTCTACATTAATAATGAAATTCGGGAAACTTACCCTTTTCCAAAGACATGATCATCATTCCCAAATTATCCAACAATTTGCAATAGATAAGAATCAATAATAATTGAAATCAACTATACAACTCAATCTAAGTATAATTCCATCGACATTGAATGATAAACAACAAACCCACTTTATAAGACAAATTTATGGATTTTTTAAAATTATAATTTCATGAAATTTTTCATCTTATAACACCAATTAAACATCAACTGCGTAATATTTGATTGTTTGGAATTGTTTCAAGCAAGAACTAACGAGTTCGAGTGAAATTTTATTTTTTCATGAACTTTTACTACTAGAAATCAATTTTAAAATTTGATCTAGGGTTATAGCTTTCCCTAGATAAAGAACTCCCATATATTTACTAAGAATACCCAATAAATTTGTGGAAGAACCACCTTGAAATTGTCAAACCCTAGCTCAAAGTTCTTACCCTTCTTTGATGGAGGATTATAGAGGGAGATGTATTTTAGAGGAGGAAGGCTCTGCTTTTGATTTTATTTTGAATGTCTTAAAAATATACGAATAAGGTCTTTAAAATGAAAAGTAGGTTTTATAAAAAATGGAATATTGTACGGTTAATTTTTGAAAGACTACTTAAGACAAAACTTAAAACATAAATACTTACCTTTCCCACGATATACACCGCCCTTTAAAGCACCTTGGCTCTCGAAGGACACTCGGCAGTTCGCCCAATGGCCCTTGGATCGGCCCATACTAGTAGCAAGCCTAGAAGTTCACAACAATTCACTATTTTGGGAGTAACTTATTACTCTGAGATCAGAATTGGACAAACTCAATGACGTTTAAAAGAGGCTAAAAGACCTTTCATTCACTAGGTTATGTACCACCTAATTAGTTTTTATCTATGATATATCATAATTTAAAGTTTTCTCTACAAACTAGGTTAAGGGAAAAAACCTTCACTACCTTTCTCACCCAATGGAAAATCTTTGCTTGCGAAGGCCACTTGGAGAAGCTTCACTAGGCGATGGGAAGGGTCAATGGGTGAATCACCAAATATTTTGGCGACCCACGACATTGTTCTCCCATATTTAAAGCATCTTAGGGTACAGAAGTCAACTAGGAGATAGAGGGGGAGCAAATGAGTGATAAGCCAACTTGCTTGACTATCTTAAACAAAGTACGCCTGTTTTTTAAGAACTAAGGAGAAATGGGAAGTTCCTTAGGCTATAAAAAGGGAACAAGAGAGACTAGCCCTACCCTTTGGTTTACCAAGCAACCCATCGCCAAAAGGCTCCATAAAGTATCAAGTTTTAACCACCCAATCTTGCTATGTTAGGTTCTAGATTTCACCCTAGTCTTCCGCATTGATCCATTTATGTTCTGAAATATCTTCAACATGAACCTAACGTCACACTAACAAAAATTTCTAGGCTCTAGTACATCCAATAATTTTTTGAGTTGTTACATGAGATGTCTAAATGATCATTCCTGGATGAATGTTCCCAAAGGAGAGATATTATAAACTTCAGAAAAAACTAGGCTTAGCAAGAGCTTGACGTTAGGATTAAAGCCTTGAAGGTTCCTCCCAGTACAATAAAAATTCATATTATAGTGATTGAACATTAAGGTCTAAGCCCCAAGGATCAAAGTTATGTCTTTGATGAAAACTGTCATGGAGGCTTCCTAGCAATGACCGACCAAGGGAACCACACCTCATAGGTTAGCCCACGAACCCTATATGTTAGTGGTGAGCCAAGCCTACAAATACCAGCCCCATAACCTCGAACCACGCTTCAACAACACGGGACGTGGGTCAATCAGCGTCCGGTATGTGAGGGGGTCATGGGTCACACCTCGTAAGAGTTTTAGGGTTCAATTAGGGCTAGTTTTTTGTTATCCAATTTAAGTGAATGTTAAGTAACGTCCTTTTACACATAATTAAATTACCTATATATGGTTTTAAGTCCGTAAGATAGGTCATATAAATCATAACCAGCAAATTCCCAAATCAAAACAAATTTTCCAAATATCTTCTTTCAAGAAGTCCAAGGAAAACGAAGAAGAAGAACAAGTTAGGGTTTGAGGTAGAGGCATTTTCCACTCAATTTCGTGAGTATTCTTCATCATGTTACTATGGTCCTGAATAAGTTGACAATATTTATCCATGGATTCCGTCCAAACTCAATTTCAAACAAGATGACAATATTTATCCATGGTTTCCCTCCAACTCAATTTAAAACAAGCAATTCCCCCAATAGCTAGGGATTTACTTTACGTCATGTATTCCATTTCAAAAACATTTTTATTTATTTAATTCCTTTATATTGTGGTTGAAATGTTGTTTGTTATGGTGTATGATGAAGTATCCCAAAAATTAAAAAATCCCATATTCCCTAATTTAAGTATTCGTAACATTGGTCACTTGATGAATGAAGAATACGACAAGTTTGTGCTTGTAGTAATTTAGTTAATTAAATCATTTAACTATCCATAATAAATGTTTCAAATATAGATTTATTGGATGGAATTTGATTAGTTATCTATTAGGGAAAGACATGAGAAATATATATATGATTGTGAATTCATTGTATATGTTTTATGAACGTGATTATAATCTAATTGTTGTGTAGATTAAAAGATTATTCTCATAAACACACAATGGAGATGATGTGGATGTATTTCTTACAGTATGATGATTCTAAGCTTGAATGTTCATTCTCACCTATTGAATCTATAAGCTATTTTATAAATTGGGTTAGATAGAGTGATATATAAGTCTTTCATGCAAGTAAATTCAATTTAATACTAAACATGTAAATATTGGGAAGTAATGCTTAGAACATAGTGCATATTCACAATGAAATAGAGGCTCCCATTAATGTATCAAAGACATTTCATCCAAATACAAAAGTATGACAATTATCTTTGTAAATGAGCATCACACACATAAGAGATTAGTAATCAAATTTTAAGAATGTCATTACCAACACACTTCAAAATATTTACAAGAAACAATCAGATAACTATAAAATACTTGCAGTGTTGACTAACCAATTACTGAAATTAACTTAATGGGTATATACCATTAGCTTTACTGCTAATTCGTCGCGGGTAGAACAGACTATAAGTAAAAAATTTCTCTCAAACAATTGCCGTATTTCTGTCGAGTTTCCTCAAACCTCATCCCATCCATGAGCTAACTAATCCACGTTCTCATCAAATTCACACTTTTGAGATATGTACTATGTTTGTTCTTGGGTTTCACTTTCTCAAGACGAAATCGTTAAACCCCATTAATACTATGTTTGGTCTGTTCTTCTATCTCGAGCATGCACAACAATTTGAAATCTTTCACACCAAGGTTCCAATAATGTAGTTCAACAACAATCATAATTTTTAAACCACTTCATATTCACACTAATAACCACTAATCGATAACTCCCATTTAGTGGAATGCAACAATTGACCATATTGTACAACCCTTGAGGTTAGGGTTTTAGAAAATCATGGTTTAAAGATGATAATCAAAATCTGCCATGTTTTCCGTTGATGGGTAAAATGTAAATTTAATGTTAAGGGTGACTAGAATCTTCTCTATTAAAAAATATCCAAGAAGAAACTTTCTAAAATCACTCGAAATCCGAAATAGTAGTGTTCTTACTGTCAATCTTTTGTTCCTTGCTTTTCTGATTGCCTTTGCTCTCTTGAAAAAAATCAATTCATGAAAGTCTGATGTGTGTATCTTTGGGTTCAATCATCGAGGTAAGTTGGGCTTCACTGACAATTTTATCACTCATCGATTTGCCTTTGACTCACCTTCCTTTTTTACCTATTCTTCGGCCATTCTCTATAATTTTAGGTTAGCTATACCATGATAGCCAAGTGATTCTGCGATGCATCCTTTTTCATTTCATTTGAGCAATGAACCATTATCGAGAATGCAATCAATACTTTTGTCAATGTGGTCATCCATCGCAGGAGCAATCAATTGCACCCGAGTGTAACTGCTGCTCGCTGAAGCTACTTTGGTTTATCTTAAGCGTTCAGTTACTTAGGCGGTAAGGGGGGGATGAGTCCACACTTTGGACTTATTTAGAACTTTATTTTAGTAGGAGTAGTATCCTCAAATGTTTATTTCATCTCAATATTTAATGAAAAATCTTAAGTTTCAATTATTTTATGCTTAAGTGGAAACATGAACACTTAGTCGCAGAAAGGGATATAAAAAGTCTAAGAAGAAAGAAGAATTGAAGGCCTGCGAATCATTGAGTCCACTTGGACAGTAGCCGATAGGCATGCATGCCGCCTTTTCTTCCAATGTGTTGAGCCCTAAAGGTAAGGATTAAATTGGCAGAAGAGAGGAGTATTTAGCGCATCATCGAGTATTTCTCTTAAGAATAAACTCATCTCCCAACAGACCAAACCATGACGATGCTGAATGTTGCACCAAATAGTGGAGACGAACACATAGGGAGAATCGCTGAATCGAACAAAGATTCTGACAATCACTGACCTATCCACTACAGCACAGATTTGAAAATATATAAAAACTAGTTTTAGCTATATTTAAAGGAAATACGTTTCTTAATCAATTTTTGAGAATTAGTTTTGAGAATCAGTTTTACAATTAGTTTTAGAAATCTTTAATTTTCTGTCAACTTTAGAGAACTTTTTAGAAGACTTGAAGAAGAAAAGAAATGCAACACTTAATTTTTTGAATTGGGTCTCTTTGTTTCTTCTTTATTTTGCCAAATCAAGTCATAAAACATCATACCAGTTTGATTTAAACATCATTGATGGTCTAATGTCTATCTCTTTATGTATGCTAAAACCCCAATTCATGGGGTTAGATTTAGCAAAAATGAGTTGATATTGTTTTTGGTCTAATTGATTATATGTAGTGTAATGGTGTTTTCATCCTGTGTTTATGTTCTAATCAAATGGATATTTAGTTTTAGATACAAATTCATCCATGTGATTTCATCATGCTCTTGAGAGAAGTCGTTAAACTAAGACCGCTAGATTGATGACCTAAACAGTGGGTCATATGATGTTCAGCCCCAGAGGGTGAAGCCTAGTCCCATATCCTAATACCCAGCTCTAGAGAGTGAGTAGGGTAGGCTGGTCATCATATGGAAGAATAGGTGTCCGAGAGAAACCCATTTGAAACGGGGTATGTTGCTTGAGAGAAAACATATTCCCAAGTAGAGCTTAGCCTAGTCACTATTATCCTATAGATTTTCTATCAAAAAAGTACACCCAATGACTTAAATTATTTTTTCTTATGGTCACACCCCAAGAATTCCCCTCTCATACTTACTATTTTAACTACTGTTGTGAAAAACCCCTTTGTTATTTCATACGTTAGTGTCACCCACTAAATTCATAATGTTTTTATTCTTGTATTTTGTCCGCTACAACTAATTAGAATGAAATTATGACAATCTATAAATTTCACTACCACTCCTTTTGGACACTACCAATACCCTTGGTTGGGTTATTATATTATTGGCAATCGTAGACACTAGAATCAAGATGGTGTTGTCGTTTATGATCAGCATCATTATGGTGCCGCTGTTTGGGAGTGGTTTTACGAAATAATTTTAGATTAATTGAATTTTGTTTTATTTTTAGTGATTGTTAACATACTTTATTTTTAAGTTTCGTTTTATTGATTATGTAAGAATTTAATAAAGCATGAGTGTTAATGGTAGCAAGATGAGCCAGGTTGGCCATCAGTACAACATCGGTAACCTCAATGATGTCTAACAGCCTAACATGCATTATATATTTTATGGTAGGTGTTGGAGCCATCTGTCTACCTCCAACAGAGAGAAATGCGTTATTCAACATAACAAACACCATTTTCCAACTTATTCAAATAAAGAAACTTTTAAGTTGATTAGTTCATGAGGACCCCCAGCGAGTATGTTTGAAATTTCATAAATTTGTTTGGACTAGTCTCATTCAAAAACATCAACTCCAGGGTCAGTTCGGTCAAGGCTATTCCCTTTCTAATTGATGCTTCATGCATACAATTGACTGGCTGATTTTCCGCATAACTCAATCACCTCGTAGAAGGGTTGGTTACATCATTTAATGTGTGATTTTTCCACCCTTGAAGATGATGACTATTCGGGGTAGCATCCAAGGATTTATGCGTCAGAATGTAGAGTCTCTGCGTGAAACATGGCTACAGTTTAAAAAATTTATGCTAAAATTCCCAACCAATGGTCACCCTAATAACTTTCTCCTTCAATACTTCAACAAGGCAGTAGCCGCTAAACTTTTTCATGGAATGACAACCATCAATAGAGAGTGACAGACTTTTGAAGACCAAGTGTCTCCTCTTACCTCTACATTATGTAAGGATCAAATGGAAAAAAGACAATGAGTGAGACCAAAACATTGACACTTGTAACATACGGGGAGCACCCACTAGACGTAACAGGCGTCGTCGTCCACTCTACTAAGACTAGACTCTTAGCCTACATCATTAGATTCATAAGTAAAAAATATGGTAAGTTTTCATTACTTATGCATTGAGGTTTACATAGACCTCTACATATGGATAATATATATATATCGCGTATACATAAACCCTTAGCATAGGAAGATTACATAGTCTTCTACTTTTATTGCACATAGATATATAAAATATCACATAGTCTGAATGGATGTCTCATCTCATAACCATCTAACAAGAGTATATCAAATTGGGAATATCCTATACATCAATGAATTAGAGCAACATATAGGCTTTACAATGTATAGTATCCAAACAAAAAGGAAAGAACATAAGAGTCTTAAAACTAAAAAATCTTCAGAAGCTTGATATTGGCATTGCCCTTAAAGAGTGAGGACCTACCCAACTTAAATGATTGAGAATTCCAAGTTTTATTCAACAACCGGAACCTAAAATGTTTGGGAAAAAGGGAAAAAATGGGGTTAGTACACTACTATTACTAAGTATGAGACCATATGCACACATATTATGAAATCATGATAAAAAGGGACATTTCATTTAAACATGTTATTTTACGTTTAGAAAATCTTATGCACATTCAAGAAGACAACACCAATCAATAAGACATATTCATTAGGTTTAAAGCAAAGAACAACAATACTAGGTCTAGTCAAGTCAACATGCATATCATATAATTGGACACGTAGTCAAAGCAACTCTATCATCAAGTTATAATAACCACAAACATGAATAACAGTTCATTATAAATAACAAAACTAAGACAATTACCCATGAACCCTTATCATGTTAACAAGTGCAATGACCAAGCAAATGCCCATACCCTTACTCAATCAAGTAAACCAACAAGAATCATTACCAAAATCAAACTTCTCACAGCATATCATTAAGAACACATATTATAATACTTTAACAATGAAGACCAACACACATTCATAAGTAAAATTAATCATCATGTAGTGTCAACAATGTGCAAGATCATTATATACACATCATGTACCGTTATAAGCATATTTACGTATAAGAACATCCTCATAAGATTTAACTCAAGGCTAACTAGTGCAATGTTTAGGTAGATTCCCATACCCATACCTAGACTAAGCTAAACATCTTAGGTTATCCTAGTAAGACTTCATTCCTTTAGCTTATTTTAAGTTTTTGTAACATCTTGCCTTAACCGACATAGAACATGAGCTAATGTGGAATCCGTGTCAGGGAACCCTACATCGAAGGAACAAGGACTACTTGCCAAGGTAGTACCGAAACATGAACATAGTAACTACGTCGATACACTAGCTAGTATTCCTATAGGCAACATAGTTCAAGAACAAGATATAGTTTGGACCCTCTTACTGCTACATGCATTATAGTCTTCCTCTTAAGAGTACAATATCGATCATACCTTACCTATGTGGGAAGGGACACTCCTCACTCTAGTTCACTCCATGCTAAGCTAGAGTCCCTTTTGAAATGTCTTTCATGTCTTTATTAATAATTATAGGTTAATGTAGGTTATAGGGTATATCCTTTTTATAATCATCTTAATAATAGCTCAATAATAATTGCACGAGTATATTCCTTTCATTACAATTAATATAAGTGAGGTTAGCACATTTACATATCACTTCATAATAAAGCACTTTGGTAAATCATCACCATACTTATAACATTTAAATCTTAGACAACACGTCACAAACCATAATTAAGCCATATCAATTCATCATAATACCAACACAATAAATCTTAATACAAGATATACTTCTAAGACTTACCAAGTCTCCTTTATAATCCATCATCAAGGTCTTACCATTAACCCTTAAATTAACCCAATAAGGGTATACCATCATCATAAATCAATAATCAACATGAAAACAAAGCCAATTGAATCACTACATCACAATCCAATACTAGTTCATAGCTTAAGATAAGAGAATTAGGTAAAAGTCATAATCTAGATAAATTACTCACACCACAAAGAACAAGAATGGATAGGACTATCAATCATCCTAATTTTTTCAGTAATTTTATATATATAACATTTTTATGTATGTAATTCCAACGAATAGCACTTAAATTGGAACCACATTACACAATTCATGGAATCAAGATATTATCAACCTAGGTTAAGAGGAAATAGGTCATCTTCTACAAACTAGACCAATGCATCAATATATAGCATAATGTTGAAGTTATATACATGTTAATCTATTCAAAATATCTACAAAAATCATAAAGAAATAAATTAACATAATCAATTTTGAGATCGGAAAAGACCCACATGAAATCTCAACTTTTGAAATCAATTTGATGGAACCCTTTGAGGAAAGAGTTATCAAAGGTGAAAGATATCCCATACCTTATTGTTTCATGAAGATTGATGGAGAAATCTTGGGGATTAAAACCCTATAACCCACCTTGACCTTGTCTTCTATGGAGTTCTTCAACATTTGAGAGTAAGAAGAGAGACAAAAGAGATTTTTGATTTGGGAAATAATGAGAGCTTAGGTTAGTTTAGTTATGTGACGACCGGAGTCTAGACCCCAGACGAGACCGGCATTGTTGACCCTCTCAGCGGTCGCAAAATAGATGCCTAGTTTACGTCATTCTTACTAAACTTCTCGAGGTTAATTTTAGCGGAAAATAATTTGAAACTTTTATTTCTTAACAGACTTCTAATCATTCTAATTAGTTCATAATGTTACAATCAAACATTAACATTAAGATCATCAAAGAAAAATTAGTTATATAGAATAAAATGTATTCTTGCCAAAAAGGCACCAATAAAATGTTTGAAAGCAAAAGGCGAAAGGAAACGCTAGTGGAAAACAATACTCCACTAGATCAATCCTATAACTAAGTCTAAGAATATAAATGGGCAAGCATCCCTCAAAGCATTTAGTGCTGACCAAATGTCCGAATTAATCTCCACGTCGGATAGTTTCATCATCAGCTCACCCTGTACTCTAGCGTCTACCTAGGGCCTACACCTAATGGATTGTAGAGTTGGGATGGGATTATACCCACTTTTACTAAGCAAGGTATATGCAAGAACACACCAAGGACATGCATAATTAAGAATAGCTCTTTCCTAAAAACATGATTATTGAAATTCAAGTTAGTGGACTAGCCAAATTGGGATTAGGAAAGTTAGTCAGCTTTCCAAATTTGGATTAGTAAAGTGAGTGAACATTCCTAATTTGGATTAACAAAGTCGTGCCATGAGAGTAACATGCATAATCATACTTTTCATATTGCACACATCACATATTATCTTGTACATAGCATATAACATATTACATATAGCACATGACATTTTTCATATCATTCTTTAATATGCCGTATGAGACCTTGGCATCATGACTTGACATCAAACTTTCGAAATCTGAGGGCTCAACCTATGTTACCTAAACTAGGAGTCCTTTTTAGCAAACACCCAAGGCCTGCTTTCATTCATTCATATGGTACTTCATTTCAATTTAATTCATGGCTAAGTGGAACACCATCTATACTCGGAGATAGTTTAGACGTGGGGTTGCATCGGTCGCTATGCAAATGATCAATAATGACCGTAAGTGGTCATCACTTAAGTTAGATCACCAATCTTGAATTATCCTATCTAACACCTTTCGTTATCCTTAAATTCATTATGTCAATCAATTGAGGCCTGCCTCATTCTCACGGGGAGACTATAACTTTAATCGACATAATGATTTAGCATCCTGAAATCTAGTGTCATGAAACACACATACCGAAAAAGAGGTGGAATAACTCTGCCAAAGTGGACGTCAAACATGCTAGAGTACATGGGAAGTTGAACCCCGCTAGTATCCTTATATTGGCATTATAGGTTAAAAAAAAAAAAATTAACTAGGAGAATAAGGAGACACATACGCGGCATACCGACAAATCTCATCTCATGAAGTTACGTTGAATCTCCGCCTTCCCGAAAGAAAGCCATCCCTCTCATAGATAGTCTATCGCTGCTTAGTATAAATTTCCATTATATTCAATCAACTCATGACATTATTATGATAATCTGGATTCTGTCCTGAGGACCTCATAGCTCAAGGTAGATGATTTCTTATCCTCATCATTAGTATTAAGTGTTTAAATCGCAAGACTTTCTTAGAGTGTGTCATAGATATTGGGTCTTATCATTAAATTTACACTCTCTAGTGAGTCTGTTTTGGCTAACATTACTTTAGGCTCATTGTGATATTGCTCTCATCTTTTAGATTAGCCTAATATCATGTTGTAACACATATTTATCATTAGCACATTGCTTTTCATAGGTTTCGCACCCCTTGTGATGTGTGTTTAGTTCATCATCTGTTAATGCCTTGGGCCATTGTGGCTGTTTCAAGCACTCTTCTTAACCCTTGTAGTGGTACATCATTTCATCATCTACATCTTAGGTTCACTTACTTTTGAATGTTGCTAGACTTATTGAGTCTATAGCATACCAGCCATGGTGATTCATTCATTGTTTGTCTAAGTGATTCGTATTTACTCAAGATTATGTGGTACAATACTTATGCATCTTGTAGATACGCCAAGATATTGATTTCAATCTTAAGAGGCATCATTCAATAAATATTTACTTATGTATGACTTATGTGTCAATACAGAATTTGGAAAGGAAACTCGATTTTGAATCCGTTGGACAACACTTAATCATATTTTAAGCTTGATAATCGTATTTTTCTTATTTGGGGGACCCTATTTGGATCCTCACCAACCCCAATAATATTTCCTCTCTTTTTAATCCTCTCCTTTTTGGTTTTAAGTCAAGAGGGTTGTGGGTTCAGTCTCCCCACCAAGCTATTATTTTTATTTTAATGTTACGTCCTCACTTCTCACCTATCCCAAGAGTGGTGGGTTCACGTCCCCTCTCTCTACATTCTTTTCTCGCTATATGTTTCTCCTACTCTCTCATCCATTCATGAGTTTTTTTTTCAATCCTCACTAACCACATCTATTTTTCCTTGCATTTTTCTCTAACAATTTTTTTTTAAATTTCCATTTAGTGACGTCATGGGTCTCACTCTCCAATGACCGCACATTTTAAAAAAAATTTAAACGGAGCTCTCCTTTTTTTTTAACGTTGGTCGACGAAACTATCAATATTGCCAAACAAGGATGGAAATTAGTCTCTTCCAATCCATTTTTATCCCTTAATCTTTGTGATGTTTTGGGCTCGTCTTTTCATGTAATGATTCTTGGGATTCCACTTTCTCTTGTTCGCTTGGCCTTGGAAGTTCACGCATTTAAATAGTATGTTTCATTGTAAAAACTCATGTTGATTTTATTTTGAATGCTTTAAATGATTCCTTGTTATTGTTTAAATGGATTTATTGTAAATTCCTAAGGAGTTTTACTTTAATGCCAAGTGAGTTTACAGTAAGGTTTGGGTAAGTTTTCTGTGAATGTACCTTTTGTTCAAAATTATGGAAACTCTTAATAAGTTTTAAATGATGTTTCTTATGATCTTTTGCTTCTAAATTCCTGAATGTTTAACTTAATTGGCATTGAATGGTATTTTACTAAAATGTCCCTTTTCGCATGTTTTTTTATATGCCATACTTAGTACATTTTTTTGTACTAACCCCATAATTTTCTATAGCTTATAAGTATAGGTTGAAGACTTTTTTGAAGATTCGAAGGAGAAGCTTGGGAAATTTATTCTATCAAGAATCGGTATATCCTCATATATTTGAGGACATAGTCTGTTGTTTCCTAGTTTTATTATTAAGATTTATTATGCATTTAATTTCAATGCAAAGGGTCATTTCCCTAAGATATTATATGTCGTGTCTTAAGTTTGGCTTGTGACGATGAGATTTCTTAAGTATTTATGAAAGATTTCCTTTTTATTAATTTATTCGTGAAAATTTTTAATTCCGCACTACTTTTTATTTCTTATATAATGAATTCTAGTTAAAGGACTTGTACAAGACACCAAACGGTCAAATACACCCCGTCATGAAACCAGTGTTCCTTCTAAATTCTAGGAGGTACTTTCGGGTCATGACAGGTACATTGGAATACAACATCTTAACTCACGAAGTGTAACCACCCCTTCTTCATATCCTCTCTATGCTAGGCATAACTACCCACAGATTCTAAACATTATATTCTATAGCTTAAGGTTAACTAGTGAACACCACATCTCAAATAACGAAGTCATTCCTCATCCGACCTATCTTAGGAAGCTTTTAGGATGTAGTGAGGTTTCTACTAAACACTTCCTCTCAACTCATGAAGAGTATTCACCCCAAAACTCCCTTTTTGACTTAGCATAGATTCATTCATTAATTCAAGTGTGAGTGTGTGTACGTGTGAGAACACCTTGCACATAAGAATCATTTCAATTACATTTAACTTCTATACATTCTTAGACCTTCATTCATCACATCACACACTTCATATGCTTCACCTAATCATATAATTCATTTATGAATACTCCCTAGCCTACTTCACATAATAGCTTCATAAAGACCATTTAACAAGAATAACATCATTATCATCTTACTTAACATAAAAATGCCTACATGGCCTCACATAATAAACAAGTAACTTCACATTTATACAATTCAAGTAAACACTGCCACTAAAAAGGTGGACCATACCACTCAAGAGCATTTCGAAATTAAAGATAAACAACATAACCAACTTAACCTTTTATACAATATCCCCACACCTATTAAATATTACTCCACATTTCATCAAAATATATCCCTTAGGGCACTAGCTAAACAACATTATCAACAATAAGAAACCAAAGCTCAAAGACTACTAATTATTGCTCATTTAACTCATTCCTTAAGACAAAATTTATAAAAATGTTTTCATTGAATTTTAAGCATAAAAATAATGAAATAACAATATAAACATAATTTTAAAATCATTCAAAATATTTTCATGCAAAACACATATTTAGAGTTGGAGATAGAGGAAACTATGGTTGAAAACCCTCTTTGAAAATCCATTAGAAATGACTTCTTGAATGGAAGACAGTTCAATGATGGATACCATACCTTAAGTAGAAGAAAACACACTAATATTTGGTGAAGAAGTTGGCCACCAACATCTGTCCTAGCTCTTCTTGACTTCTAACTTCCATGTATACTTGAGAGAGTTTTAAGAGAGAGGGTTTTGGGTTTTAGGAAATGAAGTCTAAAATTAGGTCTAAGGGTTTGGAACATCTTAATTTACCTAAAATGACCTAAAAATTAATTCGTGGGTTCATAAAAGTCTTGGGGTGAATTTACCAAACACCCCAAGTCATTACAGGAAAGGAGAGCTTTAGGGTAGGCCAAACCACACCTACTTACAGACGGTCCGTTGCCCAATCGATGCGCCGTTGATGGGGTCCTTAGGTTGGGGCTGACTGTACCATTTGTAAAGGATTGTCTAGCCTTGAAGGGCCAATTGATGGCCAAGGTGGACGAGTTGTCGTTGGTCACTATTTGGCAGCCTCTTGCGAAATGAATGGGGTCCTCTTCTAGGGCCCTCTGTGGGTCCTACATGGGGTCTTACCTGGACGTTAAACTCTAAACATAGTTCTTCATATGGGAATCATCCCACATCATTTCAATAACAATCCACGTAAAACTCCACCAAACACAGCAATATACAGCAAACTTTCTATTATCTAAGCACACTTTTGTGAACGTTCATGTACGTTCTCGAAACGTTTTACATCCAAACGTAAAACCACACTTCACCACTTATTAAGGAAATCATAGTATCACTTTAAGACAAAATTAACTCATGAAATAACCACGAAGCTCTAGGTCACCTTAGTTTGTTTTAGGGTGTTACATTCTTCTCCACTTGGAACAACATTCGTCCTTTAATGACACTAAAATTTTAAGACCATCAAGGACATACTTAGCAACACATAAAACTTTAAAATAATGATCAAAACATCATAGTGAAGGCACCAACTAACAAGTAGAACAAATTTCACACTTTCAAACACTTTACAACACAAACACTTGCGAGAACTTTCACTTTTAAAAAATCACCATTACCTTTCACTTATGGAGGCACAACATTCTCCAAAATAAATATGTTCATATACAAAACTTTTACATACTTTATTACAATACAATACAAAGTAATTTTTTTCAAAAATGTAGATTTTCATAGTGAGTATCACTATAGAAAGGCAACTTTGCAAAGCTTCACAAATTCAATCGCAGTTGCATTTCTTCACTTATGGGGTAACTACCTTCTCTAACATTAAACATGATAATACTATCATTTCTAAACACATTGAAACCATTGTTTATGAAAAATGCATTTTTCTAAAAAATTGGACTTCTTTAAAGTGAACTCAAAACTTCACTGTGTCAATTTCTTCAAAATTCTATAACCGATACTCCCCTTTCGGAAAGTCTACTCAATGCAATGGATAGGTACCGTCCCATTCTACTACCTACCCTAAGTAGTACGTTCTTTTAGGAGACTTAGTTCATTCAATTAATTTAACAATCACCAAGACTCCACTTTCGTAATGCTTACCTAATGCAATGGATAAATAACATCCTATTCCACTACCTACCCTAAGTAGTACACTCTTTTACAAGACTTAGCATTTTCATTACTTTTATAGGGGTTATCTTAACCGACAAATACCATGAGATATAGACATTAAATCTTGATATAACCTCTATCGTCGGATTTGGGGTCCTCACTTGCTAGAGTAAGTGTCGTTTCTCTCTTTTGAACGATCCTTACCCAAACTACCCTTTGCATGCCATAGTTAAGATAAGGAGATTGATACGCGATTAACTTCATTCTCTACTAATGAGAAATATTCTCTCAAGAGGTACAGGGGACGGTAAGTAACTACTGGTAGGGGTGGAAGTTTGAATAGCACTCTATACTTACTAAGTGTAACCACCCCGTCTTCATATCCTTCGTGCTAGGCTAACTTCCCACTGATTCCAAAAATTATATACTATAAGTTGCATGTAACTAGTGAATTCCACGTCTCAACTCACGAAAGGCATTCATCCTACGACCTATCTTACAAAGCTCTTAGAATGTAGTGAGGTTTCTACAAAACGCATTATCTCAACTCACGAAGAGTGTTCACCCAAAACTCCCCTTTTGACATAACTAACTTAGGATTCATTGCTTCAAGTAAGTGTGTGTGTACATGTGAAAAGACCTGCACATAGACCCGTCATTTCATTACATTTAACTTCTATACATCTTTAGACCTTATTCATCACATCACACACTTTTACTCGTTACCTAATAATATACTTCTTTATGCATAACCCTAGCCACTGGTTCATAATAGCTTCATAAAAACCATTTAAAAAAATAACATATTATCATCTTACTGTCACATAGAAAGCCTTTTTTGTCCTCAATCCCACAATAAACAATATTCATATTCATAACAAATTCAATGTACACACAGCACCGCCATAAAAAGGTGACCATACCACTCAAGAGCATCTCAAAATTAATGCTAAACAACATAACAAAACTAACCTTTTATCTTTGATTGCCCATCGCGATGACATTTTAACTCCACATTTCATCTTAATATAGCCCTTAGGGCACTAGCTAAACCACAATATTAACCATAAGAAACCAAATCTCAAATACTACCAATTCATGCTCATTTAAACCATTCCTTAAGCCAAAATTACATAAAAAGCTTTAACATATTTTCATTGAAGTTTTAACATTATAATCATCAAGTAAAATTAGAAACATCATTTTTAAATCATTTAAAACGTTTTCATGCAAGACCTATTTTTAGAGTTTGAGATCAAGGAAACTAATGTTGAAAACCCTTTTTGAAAATCAATTAGAAGCGAGTCCTTAAATGGAAATGGTTTAAAGGATGGATAACATACCTTAAGTATAAGAAAAACCACTAATTTTTTATGAATAAATTGACCACCAACATCCCTCCTAGCTCTACTTGACTTCTACCTTCCGTTGCGACTTGAGAAAGAGTTTTAATAGATAGGGGTTTTGGGTTTTTAGAAGTCGAGTCTAAATATAGGTTAAAGGGTTTTTAAACGATATTAACCGACTATACTAAAAATTACCAAAATGCTTCCCTAGTTTCATAATACTTTGGTGAAAATTTTAACCATCTTCTCAAGTCATACTTACGAAAGGACAGTTTTTGAGGCTCCCTACCTAAGATATGTCAACCTCTCAAGTCACACTAGTCTGTTGGTACTTCATAACTTAATTTTAGTTAAGGGAAAACAAACCTTAACCGACATACACCACAATACATAAGTGTGGAATCCGTTGTTGTAAAACCTTACACCTATGGAAGGTGGTCTATCGGTCAAAGTATGAGAAAACATAAATATAGTCTCTAGGTGGATCCACTAACTAGTATTCCTATGGGGAAAACAGAGTTCAAGAAATAAGAGATAGGTACAATCCCTATAAATACCACTTGGAAATTGGTGCCTCCTCCCACATAGTGCATATAAGGATAAAACCACATCATACAGACTCATACCATGATTATCATCATAACAAGTATACAAATACTAACATGCCATGCATAAAGTCATAACTATAATCATACACCTTGGATAAAATTCATAGAACTCCCTATTGAGCCACTTTTGCAATGTCTAGGTGGGCTCATTGCTTCCACCTATCCTAAGTAACCTCCCTTAGGTCATCCTAGTTAGGGTCTTAGTCATTTACTTTAATTGTCCATTTTACGTGACAGAATCTATAGACTTAACAATCAATAAGACCATGTATGACAAAAATGGAATTTGGTGTCATCCCCTCACATCAAAAGAGGGTATCTTAATTTCCAATTTAAGAAATGAGTATCATACTAGCATATTAGGTTATATCACTTTCTAGATCCTATGGGGCAACATAGTTATGGAAATTTGGGAGCATATATGTGAAAACACTCTTTATGACAAATAAGGCTTTATGGTTATTCACTATGGAAACATTTTTATGCCTATTGAGGCATTGTGGTTATCCACCTCATGAGGATTATGGTGACCTACCTTCTTCCAATGGGAAGGGAGACTCCTCACTTCAAGTTCACTAGGTACTAAGATAATTATCCTTTATTAAAAGCTTTTATTACATTAATTTATAAAACATAGCTTTAAGATATTCATTACCCATATGCTTAGCTCATAGGTTATAGATGAGAAGTCTTTTCATTAACCTAAATTATGTGATAAAACTTTTCACATGGACATAGTACATTCGAGCACCCATCTAGTTTGGATGACTCTTGAGAACACCGTTCAAGAGCCCCCTATTGACTAGTATCGTCATGCATGTGTCGGTGTACATAACATGTGAGAAAACCTTTCACATAACACCTTTTAGACTACAAATGATCATCTTTCCTCATCCATGTATCTTGTACAATTGTAACATATAACATTATTTCATATAAACACATTTAGACACAAGGTATAATCATACTTCATCATACCACATACTTCACATTATAGCTTATAAGACATGTTCATAACCTACTCATGCATGCATATCCATGTATATAGAAACCAAACCTAGCAACTATCCTGCCAAGGTACATATGTGAAATGCATAAAAAAGGTCCCATACCCTTGACCATACAAGTACACCTACCAAGTAATCCTAGTTAAGGAATGCATAACATACTTCACATACATTTACCGTATATGCATAGTAGTAGACATCTAGTGAATATGAGATCAACCTTTCATTAGACACCATGCCTTTACTACATTGTAAGGATGCATAATGTGTGAGTTTATGTCTACATTGGTTAACATTATCACATAATGGCTATCAACAACACAATGAGGCAGACACCCTCTTAAGACCACAATGCTCAACCAAGTCATGATCACGTTAAAACCAATACATTATCATCTACTCATCATTATTAAGCCTTTGAAAACATTTTGAGAAAGAACCCATGGATAGATTGAAGAATAATAAGTTTGATCTTGAAAACTTTGATATTAACTCTCTAGATGGAAGGATAACTACAGATGAAGGATCACCATAATTTTATAGAGAATAAAACCTCTAAAACATTATGAAGAATCCATAGGAATCCAAGCTCCAAGATGTTCTTGAGCTTCAACTTCAAAGGAGGTTTCTAGAGAATATTGGTTTTGGAGGAAAAGTCTAATTTGTGTGAATTAGATTGGAAATGGGTTGATCACGTTTTGATCCCTTAAATACACCCATAAAAAATTAAATAAATCAATTAGGGTCAGTTTAGTACTTGGGGTGTATTTCCCATTCACTCCTTTAATGAAACTGTGTGGAGGCAGCTTGACACAGCCTGCACCAATGGCCACAGTCGACGCTAGTAGGTCCATCGATGGACCTTCTATGGCTTCTGGCGATTGGGTCTTGGGCTGTTTTTTGGATGAGACTTATCCAGTATAAGTATCCACCTACGAAACCACCATAGACGGGCCGTTTCTTAACAAATGGGGCGTCGTTTGGTTCAGTCCATTAACACTGCCAATCAGTGACTCGACAGCCTTTGGGTCCTTCTTTGAGGGCCTCTTTCGGGGACCTTGTGGAGTCGTAACCGAGTGTTTCCAACATTAATATACACCTTAACATGTTAAAGACCTTATATGCATGTTTTACCCAAAATTAACACATTAAACACATCCAAACATGCAAGTCACACTCAAGACACACATGAACGTCTGAAGGGCTAACTTTCATACGTCTTAGACGTTCTTGGATGTTTGACCTCCAAACTTCATGAAACTCTATATACTTCATATTTAAATCATTATTAATTATTTTAAGACCATATCATAATTACACACACATAATAACATAAAAATTATCTAAGTCCCCTTTGGTGACTAATCGTCAAATTTCTTGGTCGTCCTCTGACGTTTGACTTACAATTAACCTCAAACTTTACACACGGCCTTAATACCATAATTTAAACATATTTATGACCATAGACCTTCATGAAAAAATGTTAGTATCTAGAAACCATAAATCATTTTGGGGGCAGTACAATATCAATGAACACAACTTCATATCATTTGGCACCCAATGCAACATAAGCAAGCAAATCTTTTATTCACTAACCCTTTAACGCATCAAGCTCATAGGCTCTTATCACGTTCATAGGAGGAACATTCTTATCCTAATCATAACATGGTTATTACACTTGATTTTATTAATAAATAATCTTGAAATCATCTTTAACTCACACTTAGTCAGTTTCAACAACACTCAAGAACAAGTAGATAATCATACTTCAATGCACATAGACATGAATTAAATTGATTGACAATGGAATCTTATTAGTTAGACTTCGTTCTATGAGGGTCATAATTAACCATACCATATTTAGTTGGGTCCATGGAGGAATTTTCTTCTTCTAAACACACTTATGTATCTCATGAGTTCATACCCAAGCAATTCACAAAAGGCATCTTTTACTGTAAACATAGGAATTCTTAACTTTTAATCATGGCAATTCTCGAAACATCCTTCTAGAGAAGTCCAAAATGGTAATTCACCACACCACACACAAAATCACAAAAATAGGAAGCCATTTCACAATATTTCAATTTCGCGTTTAACAATATCTTACATTAACATGCATTATTTAACGAAACTCTTAAAATTTATAGGCACACACAGAGAAAATAGATATACATGCCTTCACTTTTAAAAAGTGAGACTACGATCATGCTTTCCAAAACATACAAGTAAAATATTTTTAAAGAGACTCAACATATTTCAATTTAAAGAGGCTCAAAATCTCATTATAAGGATAAACCTTACATATCAAAAGTGACTTCAAAAAAAGCTTCTTACGTTATAGCCCATGACTTCAAAGTGCAAAACTAGTGATATCAGATGACAATAAAAATTTGAAACATGAAGTTAATCACAAATTCATTTTGCATGCCTTTTAAATCCCTAAAATAGTCATTAAGATAGTATCACCAAGACGTTCAAAACATTAGGGTCTGCAATTTCATACTTTAATCGCAAGTCTCTTTCATGATAAACTATAGACAACTCACTAGTATCAAGCCCACAAAGTAACGAATAACCGGAAAAATGTAGAAATATCTTACAACCTTACTACTCACTACGCACCATCCCCCACTCATGGTATCCCATTAAGAACAAATTCAACCCACTCTTCCAAGAGAATATTATCTTTCAACCCACAAAGAATATAGTAACTTACCATAACAACTTTAAGGGAATTCGGAAGCTTATATCTAAAAATTATCCCTAATAATAGTTGTCTTATGCATCACCACATAGTGTTTCCACCAACAATAGGCACCAATTTCATAACAATAGTTAGGTGTTTAAGAGGTCCAATGAAAAGACTTAATACCATGGGGACTACTTCTTTTTCCATTTAAATATATAGTACAGGGTCAATAAACCTCTCAGTAATTACCGCGATAATGACAACATGATTCCATTTCTTGTAATACCAAGACAATACAAAGACTTCAATCCATGAAAAAAAATCATGAAGGTTCATACATATGTCCAAAGACAAATTTGAACCATTTAAGCAGATACTTAGGCAACATGCTTCCTTCGGTAGTCACTAAGCAATTCAAACTCAAATCATTACATTAGGATACCATTATGTAAAACCATATAATAACATACCATTACAAAAAGAAACTCATTTTCACCATAACATCTCCTAGAATTTAATCATATCATAAGATATAATTCCCAACAAAACATGCTAATTTACAAAGTTGTCATTTATAGACACAAGGGACATCATATCAACATATCATTGAAAAATTCACCTACACACATACTCATGAAACCGTAAAACCAAGATAAGCATAAAAACTCACCTTTTCTCCCTCAAGTATAGAGATACAATCTCATCCAAGAAATCACATCTAAAAGACTATCGAACAAGAAAACATAAGAGAGAGATCGTATAGAGTAAGTTCTATGGCACGAATTAGAATATGAAAAATGGAAACTCTATCATCCTTAAGCCTCTCGCTCACAATATGTCATCGATTCACACCGAGTGATTGAGACTCTACTAGAATGGCAATATTTGACACAGACGTTTAGAACGAAACCACTGTGCATAAACCCTCATCTGTTCTCATTGATACTACCGTTTTTCCACATTCGGGGGAGCATCCGCACAAGTACATGGCATAGTTGACCTCTCGAGTCCGAGTACTACCCATAGTGTATCATTCATGCGCAGTTTCTCTGTACATTAAACAAAAAATTTAAAATTTTCTTAACACATCATATAACTATAACAGTTTTTTCATTATATATAACTATCATAGATACATACGTTAAGACTCGAGTCTCTTTTTTTCAAACCTAAGACTCAACTTCATCAAGTACTTTAGGGACAACGACCTTTTAAACACAATACTTACATAGAATCTTTAACGAACTTTTTAGTGATGAAAAGAATAGAAACCTTTGACTTAAGTTTCCTTTTATCAAGGAGCTTTGGGGGCAGTCTATCTATCAAGATTACGACCCAAAGTACCCCTTAAGCGTAACCGGCGTCATCTTCCTCGACGAGGACTAAAACAAGACCTTAACGTTCATCATAGCACATCATAGGAAAGAAAATATGGGAAATTAATTCCTTATATATGAAGGAGGTTTAGTTAGACCTCTAAATAGGAAGCGTAAATAGGCTTCTCGCAAAACCAACATACAATATATAGGAATTTAGTCTAATACTTTATCTCAAATTAGACCATCTATAAAATGAATCACAATAGTTTAGGCATAGATCTTAGTCTATTACAATATGCCATATAGGCTTCAATGAAGTCTCAATATGACAATGGAATAATTGTCTTAAATATAGACAAAACTCATAAGTCTTGATGAGTGGCTTTATCCTCAGAACTCATGAGGACACATCAATTGACTTAACAAAGAGGCAAGTATTCTTCTTCAATGACCATGAATTTCCACAATGGGCCGAACATCAAATGTTTGGGGAAAAATGGATAAAATATGCGACTAAGTATGATTCCTATGCACACAATCATTAATGCATGAGAAAAGAAAAATGTAGTCAAAATCATGCTTTCTATAAATTTAACTCAACATACATATATAAGAAGCATAATAAGTCAACTCAACCTAATAGAAACCTAACATGTAAATCACCCAAGTAATACTTGTGCAATGCCAAGGATAGAACCCCATAATCCTATCCAAGGCTAAGCATCACATTAAGCAACACATTTCATACTACAACAAATTCTCTTAAATTCATCATAAGATGATTAATACATGAATACTATTCATGTATTATAAACATAATCATAATCATAGTCATAGTCATAAAGAACACTACTAGAAAAATCCCTTAGTATCCCACATGTGCAATGAGTGAGAGAGGTCCCATACCAACATTCTCCCTATGTAATCGCCTCCAATACAACCCTAATAAGAGTTCTCATACTTAATTTTTCATTTACTTTTTACATTAGGGAAGGAGTGAAATAACCAAATCAGACCATGTGAGTTACATGTAATCTGGTGTTCTACTCCCAAAACTAGGAGAGAGGGTTAACACTTGCCTAAGGTTTAACCATTCGTACGTGGCTATCTAGGTGGATACACTAATCTAGAGTCCTATGTGGGAACATAGTTAAGGGTCAAGGAAATTGTTTCTATACACCTTGAATTACTAACGTGGAGGTTCCATCTCACAAGACAACTCATATTTCGGGAATCCGGACTTACTAACATGAGGAACCCATTTGGGGGGCCAGACTGACTAACATGAGACTTCCATCTCATTTACATGCCTTTTCAGTGATAAGCAACTATTCCCTTTAGTAATAATCTTATGACATCAATCATGTTCACATTAATATCTTCTATAGGTGATCACAAGTGCGAACTATCCTTTCATTTTAGATCCATTATCACAATAATGAGAAACTAAAATCAATCATATAATAATCATATCATAACATAATTATGAACTTCATAGCTAATTTATGAATCTAGGGTTTGGGATAAGGGATTCTTATCACCAACATCCCAACAAGACAATTAGCTATATCATCACTATCACAAAAGTAGATTTCACCTTGCATAATTGAGATCAAAGGAGAATCATTATCATACCTTATTGACATTCTTGAGACCTTTTCTTATACTTCAATACCCCAAGAAACTCACAACCACCTATAAATAGGGAATGAGAGTGAAGTAATTAACATAACTAAAAGCAAAAGTAAATAATTACATGGTGTCATCACCCTCATCAATTCACCTTAATCAATACAAAAAAATAGGAATTTTGGGGGAACAACATGGGTTAAATGAAAACTCATAGGAATTCATAAATTAACCATTATTTAACACTTAAATAACACTAAATAATAATAATTAATCACAACTGATTCACAATTTCGTTTTATATGGAAGACCCACGTGAGGAGAAAACCCTTATTTTGGGGGATTTAGAATCTCTTTTAAAGGACCCATTGGGAAAGGATCCCGACAGTGAAAGAAACCATTACCGTATATGAGAATCCACGAATTGGGGGAAAACTGGGAGGCCTTTATCTTCTTCTCTAGAACTCTAATGGGTCTTCAATGGAGTTTGGAGGAAGAGTGCGAATTCGGGGG
Source organism: Solanum habrochaites (assembly GCA_027704765.1). Lineage (NCBI taxonomy): Eukaryota > Viridiplantae > Streptophyta > Magnoliopsida > Solanales > Solanaceae > Solanum > Solanum habrochaites. The sequence goes on along the minus strand of JAKWJA010002489.1, from coordinate 44,112,647 downwards.
GAGAGAGAGAAAAAGAAAAAGGGAGATTTTTTCGTTTCAACTTGTTTGGGACTTTTATTTGATTGATAAAATGACCTAAAAAACTGACCCTAAACATTATATAGTCCCCATTAAATTACCACAAATACCTCACTTAAATGGTTTAATTTGTGCTGTCAAACACACAAAAGTATCTACTTTTACGAATCAACGAAGTTAGGTGCACATCACGTGCTATTTTCCCTAATTTAATTTCTAATTTTAAGTTAAGTAAAATCCCTATATAATACACTCTGCTTATTCAAAGACTTTTTTCAAGTTTTGGATTCCATATGAGAATTTGAAATTTTCACTAATCATAGGGACACAGCTAGTTAAATTTCGCTAGTTTCAAGACGTTAAGGCTTTTCTTCTTTAATCTAGGTTGGCTCTAATAATTCCCGCAAACACATTAGACATCATATGTTAGGTCGAAAACCATCCATTAATCACATATAAAGAGCTAGTATATTATTGGAAATTTCCGGTTTGTCAATTGGGAGCTCACTCATTAAAGAAATCCTCTTAGAATCGAAACCTTACATTGTTTAAAAGTATACCAATAATTGAGTTATCAAGAATGCCCTAAGTATTGCAACCATGCAAAAAACATGCATTTAAAAGGGACATTTTTCTTGAAATCATCTTCATTCATGCTTTTTTAGCTTAATTATTAAAAAATTAATATATTAATTTTTTTATAAAACGTTTAAAACCGAGGAGAAAAGAGAACAAGGAAAAAAAAAAAAAAAAGAAAAGTAACAAACCAAAAAAAAGACAAAAGGAAGAAAAAAAAAAAAACAAAAAAAAAGAAGGGAAAAAAAAACACAAAAAAAGAATGGAAAAAAAAAAAAAAGGAAAAACTCTTCACAATAGCAGTTTAATCAATTCCCAGTTGCTTGCTAGTATACCTATCACAAAAGCCACACATCATATAACTTTAAGCCACTTTTAGGTCACTTTACATTGAGCCATTAGCCTTAACAGTGACCGTTTTCCTCTTTACAGAGAACATCTTATTTTAACTCTCCTTACACCTCCAAGTAAGCCCCTAGGATACTTGACAATTGCATCACCGGAAGGGAACACAACACTCACTGATACTCATTCCTAAGCCATAACGTACCACCATAGAATTATTGTACAATATATACACATTGAAGTCAAAACCATAAGAACCTTGAAGTAAACTCTTAGTCATTATGCACATATACTTATTTGACTTAACATAGAACCTTATGATACCTTACTCAAAATTGCAATGTACATGTGAAGCCCAATAACATGACACATGATTAGTAGACCTATCATGAGATCACAAGCCTTAACATACAATTCAAACATCAAAAAGTCACTGAAGATAACTTCATTCATGTCAAAAAACCTTCATCATATAGTCATTAAGAGGACCATAGGTCATCATAAAAGATAACCACATCATATAACGCCTACAGCACATCTTCTACCAAATATACAAATACGAACCATACCATGCATAAATCATAAACATATCATACACCTTAAGCGAACCTTCCTAGAACTCCCTTAAGGATCCCACTTGTGCAAATGTCTAGTGGGCTCAATTACTTCCACCGTATCCTAAGTACCCTCCATTAGGTTCACGCTAGTTAGGATTTTATTCATTTACTTTAACTTGTACATTTTACTTTAGGGAACTATAGCTTAACTGACAATAAGACTCTAGCAAACACATTGGATTTGGTGTATCCCCTCACACCAAAGGAGGTATCTTACTTTCCAATATAAGACATGAGTATCATGCTAGCATATTAGGTATATCACGTGCTAAGATCCCTATGGGGCAACATAGTTGATGGAAACTGGGAGGCTATATGTGAAAACCCTCTTTTGCGAAATGGGGCATTATGGTTATTCACTATGGAACCCTTTTATGAATATTGAGGCATTGTGGTTATCCCCTCATGAGGATTATGGTTAACGCTACATTCCTGCCAATGTTGAAGAAACCCCCACCCTCGGCTTCAAGTTCACCGCTCGGTTCTAACTAAGTTTTTCCTTATTAAACGCCTATACTTCAATTAATAAAACATAGGCTTTATGAGATTCACACCCATATGCCTTAGCTCATAGGGTATGGATGAATAGTCCCCTTAATCAACCTATAGTCTTATTAGAAAACCTTTAACTTATAAATAGCGATTCAAGACCATCTAGTTCAGGATACTCTTGAGAACACTTTAAAGAGCCCCTCTTTGACTAATGCCAGTGTTTCCATATAAACACATTTAGACCTCCCTAGATAACATACTTCATCATACCCATACGTCACATTTAGCATATACTGGCTGTTCATAAACCTACTCATTCATTCATAATCCATGTACGTATAGAACCAAACCTAGGAACTATCTTATCAATGTACACCACTAATGCATACAAAAGGCCTAAAAACATACCCTTGCCCATACTAGTAAACCTATCATGTCATCCTAGTTAAGGAATATATAACATACCTCACATACATTTACCTTAACAGTCATAGTAGTTACATCTAGTTGATATGAGATAAACCTTTCATCAGACACCATGACCCTTTACTATATTGTAAGCATGCATAATGTATGAGTGTGTGTGTACATTGGTAAATATGATCACATAATAGATATCAACAATACATCTAGGAATTCACCTTCTTAATACCACAATGCACAATGGAGCATAGACCACACAAATAAATTTAGCATACAAGACAATCTAACTCGATATCATAGTTTAAGACTCCTAACATTAGCGATTTACACATTTACATAGGTGTACATGGGTAGGGGTCATCAATCCTTAACACATAATTAATGGCTGTACCTACAAATGATCTTAACCTAACCATTTACATGCTGATACAATAGACATACAACCTAGATCACTACTAAAATAGGATAGTAGGCATAAGCGTCACATAGTGTTATCATAATAACCACACAAACGTGCATTCATCATTTTTCCTTAATGGTCATGGTAAACACATATACATTAACAATGAATTAAACACCTCCACCATAAGTGAACCATACCACACAATGCCATACAACGTTTCATCATCTATTATAATATAGAAAAGTAGAGAGGAAGAGTCATTCTTACCAATTCATCAATCCTTTGATCATCATTTATCAAAACACATTTTTTGCATCATCAATACACTATTGTGAAGTAGCTAAACATTCATCTAATCATGAAAGAAACCATGTAGAAGTCGCTAAAAGATCATACTACAATCTAATACAATTCATCATATATATACTAGAAAGTAGAGAGTTATAGATCATCAACCAATTTAAGTAGTCTTGTTTACCAATCATATTTTATAAATAATATACATGTTAGGCAGTAGATAAAGATATTGAACATCATATCTAAATCATGCTTCATCCACCCTAGAACGTAGATCACAACATATACATTACTCTATCGATCAATAAACTCGAAGAACCCAGATCAATTCATACAAGCTTTATTTTATTTGATCATGAAGGATTTATACCCACAATTCCTCATAATATTAACTTAAGAATGTTTCTACAATGATATTTGTATAATCAAAATCCTACACAAGTGTCGTAAAATCGAGATCAATGTAAACATATAGAAGAATATATGCTAGTCTTATTCAAATCTTCATATATTGATCCACATGGATAATTCATCAACAATTCACCATAAATATACATAATAACAGTATACATAAGAAAATTCAACGTAATATACTCCATATCCACCATAACACATCCATTGATGCAACAATGTCCATGCCATAGGCTAATAAAGTTGTGGGGGGAAGGTCTTGGGTTGACAATGCAATTGGGGGAAAATTGAATTTCATGTGTAAACAAGATATTATAATCAATTTCATCATGATTAATCCTTGCCTATTGAATACAATATACTTTTGACAAAGAACCCATGGATAGATTGAAGAAAAAGAAGATTGATCATAAAATCTCTTTGAGATTAACACTCTAGATGCAAGGATAGCTAGAGATTAACGATCACCATAACTTTATACACAAGCAAACATCTAAATATTTTTAAAGAATCCATGGGAATCAAATATCCAAGATCTTCTTGAGCTTCACCTTCAATGGAGGTTTCTAGAGAGAAATGCTTTTAGAGGGAAAATCTAATTTTTGTGAATTGGATTGGGAATGGGTTGATCACGTTTTTGATCCCTTAAATACACTCAAAATAACAAAATAAACCAAGTAGGGTACGGTTAGGACATGGGGTGAATTTCCCATTCACCCCTTTGATAAAACAGTGCGTAGGCAGCTTGACACAGTATGTACCAACAACCACAATCGACGCCCTGTAGTTTCATCGATGGACCGTCTCTGGCTTTCGTCGATTTGGTCATGGGCTATATTTTGGCTGAGCCTCATACAGGCTAAGTTTCCATTGACGACACCATCATTGACGGGAAATTTATTAACAAACGGCGCGTCGTTTGGTTTAGTGGATTGACGCTGACAAGGCAGTGTCTCGACAACCTTTGGTTCCTTCTTTGATAGCCTCCTGCGGGGCCCTTGGGGAGTTATTCTCGGGAGTTTATAACGTGAATATACACCTTAACATTTTGAAGACCTTCCATGGAAGTTTCACCCAAAATTAACGTATGAAACACATCCAAACATGTAGGGAACACTCAAGACACACATAAATGTCTCAAGGGCTAACTTTCGAAAGACTTAGACGTTCTTGGAAGTGTTACCTCTAAACTTAATAAAACTCTATGAAATGGTTATAAACATCATTATTACTCATTTTAATACCATAGGATCATGACACAAACATAAGCACATAAAAGCATCTAAGGCCCATTTGGTGAAAAGTTGTTGAACGTCTTGGTTGTCCCTTAACGTTTCACTTCAAATTCACCTCAAACTTTACACACTGCCTGAATTTCATATTATAAACATTTTTATGACCTGAGACTCTTATTAAAAACATGTTAGGCTCGAGACGCCCTAACCCATTTTGGGGGTCTTACAAGGTATGAGTGTGTTTAACTCTTCTTTGAAACTTACTAAGTTGTCAAAATATGCTCCATCTTTGGTTTCCGGCCCTAGGGATGAGATGAGCCGCTTTGTGATGGGAATGCCTGATGACTTTAAAGAATAATGTCGATTGGATATGCTACATGATATTATGAATATTTTCGTCTTATAGTTCATTCTCAACAAGTGGAGGAGAATAAGGTTAAAAAGAAGAGTAGATATGCCAATAAGGCTAAGTCATTTTATGGTGGTTCTTCAAAGGGTAGTCTTTATATCGAAGACAAACCAATGTGCAAAAAGAAATTCTCCACTCAAGTTCCTTCCAAGTTCCAAAATGCTCTTGATGATAGGGTGCCTAACCCAAAGTCTCAAAATGGAAGAGGTATTAGTTTACCAAACAAGAACCCAACTTGTGTAAAGTGTGGAAAGAAGAATGGTGATTGCGTCATTGGGAGGGACAATTGCTTTAGTTGTGGTAAGAGTGGACACAAGGTGAGGGATTTCCCAATCTTAAAGAGTCAAGCTTAACAACCCACAAGTAAACCCTAGAAGTTATAGCATCCTTGAGTCACCACACAACAAATGAGACTTCAAGAAGACTCTTAAAGCCACTCGTATCATTTATTGCATTATAAACATTCTAAAATGAGAAAGAATTCAAAATTTTCTTCAGACAGGAAGAACGCTTTCCATAATAAATACGCAAGTAGAAGACATTCATTGAAACATTAAAACTTTACAGCTCATTGAACTATCTAAACTTTGGAGTGTACAACACTTGGAACTAATCCCATACAAGACATTAAATAAAGATTAAGACATAAAGGAACATGTGGATATAGTCCTAAAATTGACGAGGACTCACCAATACTTCATATTAAATAATTAGAAACCTATATATCATCCTTTGAATATCAAGACTTCCAATTCCTTACACTTTAGTCAAAAACGGAAAAGAAAGAATTAGCACATTAAATGCACTAAGTATGGAAGCTATGCAAAAACATGTTTTTGATGAATTTTGATTAAAACATCGTAATATAAGCATAACAACAACATGTACCTTATAAACACATAAGAAGTCACATAAGTAATTTATCCCATTTTTAGGAAAACATTACAGTGAGCTAGTGCACTGTTACAGTGAGCTAGTGCACTGTTACAGTGAATTCTTTCACTGTTAGAATGAATTCTATTCAATTCATGATGAACACTTTCTAGCATGAAATCTCGTCACTAAAAGCTATCAAAAGATTCACTTAAGAAAGACAAAGAGAGACCTCCCATACAAACTCTCTAGGAACACCTAAATTATCTTGAAGACCACTTATAATGAGCTATAAATATTTTCTGTCCACAAAAAAACATAAGCATGAGATTGTCTTACCAAAGGTGATTCTAAGGTTCACTTGAGTTAGTTGTGAAGACCGCCCATATAATCCCTTACACACATACTTATGAGATCATATATACTACCTAAGATAGAATCATTCTCACTTATTAAAACAACATATATATAATATGACATTCTCCCTTCCAAAGGTTATAAAAAGACATACTTAAGTAAATCAAAAAGATAACGTCCATGATTGACCTCATAAAGATTACATAAATAATACTTAATACTACCTAAGATTAGATCATGTCTACATAATGAACCAACTTCCCTAACTAGAGTCATTCTTAAGACTTATCTAGGTAAGAGATGAAGTGACCATTCTTATGCCCCCTTCACACCTTAACTAGACAAAGCTTAACTACTCTAGATAAGTACTTATTCATTTAACATGCTTTATTAACTTAAGTCATTACATTCATTAATTCATTCAAGAGAAATTCATCACATAAGGACATTCAAGTAATTGTCTTGGAGAAGACCTAGGGACTCTCACTAACATCTCCAAAGCCTGTTGTGAAATTTCTAGATAGCGTGTCATACCACTACCTAAACATCATAGAACTTCTTCAATACTAGTAGGTATGTCACATGATGAGAATAGACAATAACCGACATATGACATGATAGCTAAACATGGAATCCGTAGTAGTAACCTACTCCAATGAGGGTGTTCTACTTGCCAAGGAATAGAACTAGGACACGTCTCATGTAGGTACACAGTTAAGGAATATGAAAGGCTTTTATGTACTCTAGTCTCATTATCAAGTAGTGATACATTGTACTCTAGTATCCTTCTCAATTTGATCTACTTCCCATAAGATACTCATTCGATGCTACCCTTTGTTCTCTTAGAGTAATTCACATTTAAGGATCACATGATGAGGTTCCATATGTAGTTCATAACCCAATCACATTCACCCTACAAAAGAGGTCCTCTAGGGTTACCTTACATTGGCGAAGAGTATAGCTCATCATGAATTTCCTAAGGCTGATATGATGTAGTTCCATCCAAATCAACCTTAAGTTCATCACTCTTACAAGAAGGATACCATTAAGTCTCTCGACATCAAAGTTGATAACCTTATTTCTAGGTTTAAGGTTCCACGTGCATGACCTTCTTAACATCATTTAAGGTGTCACATATCATTCATTTATACATGAAAAGGGTGCACTAAGCTTACCTAGTCAAGATATTTAATATTCACATATTCTTCATACATGTAACAAGTAAGGGACACAAGTATACAAAAACAAGACGCAACATACTTTACTTTATTACATATAGCACATCATTATTTGAAATACTTAGGAATGACCTTTATCTTATTTTTGTCATCCTATACATTACTATAACATCATCAATATAACAATTATAGACTGATATAGTTAAATAAAAACAATCATGTATCATGTCTAAGACTACACACATAAACACAGTCATAGTGTAACATGATCGTCTAACAACATCAATAGATGAATACATACTTTCACATTGCTAACATGTAGGTAGATTTGATCATACTTCACATAAATCACTACCCAAATCACATAATACTTTAATTAGTTCGACAAGGAAATGATCATCATAATATATAATGTAACACCGACAAAGCCACATCATTCACATAGCACCGCCACCATAAGTGGACAATACAGATCATAAAATAACACAAAAGATACATTACTTAATGTAAAGAGAATTAGGGAAGAATACCACCAAACCATTCTCGACACTTTAATCAAAAGATAAATCGCCCAATTCAATACGAATAGGACCTTAACCATGGACATGAACATCAATTCAATACGTAAATTATAATACTAAATGAATCTATATCAATTCAAAATATATATTTATCAATATAATACCAATTACATCAATTAAATAAATTCATACATCATTCAAAAGCCCATAGAAAACTACACTAGAACATATAAGCACTATGTCAATATCAATTCAATAAGCTTAATATACAATTCATCTAAGAATATGCAATACTCATGTGATCAGTTTGAGACAGCCTATAAAGCATACAATCATAATCTATACATAAATCAAGAGACAATAACAATCAACACATGAATTCATTAACATCAAAGTATGATCACATAACCCATATTTTAGTCAAATTGAGAGATTTTAGAGGGTCAAGGGTTCAGGGAGAATTTAATTGGAATTGAGAGATTTGAGAAGGTCAAGGATTCAGGGATAATTTCATTGGAAATCATCATTATACATCAACAATATCATATCTTAATGTATGAAAATGTTTCATGCAAGAACCCAAGACTTAGAGGCGAAATTGGACTTTCCATCTTTTTTTTTGATATATTTGAAAATCATCTTTAAAATTTACTCTAAGGAAATAACAATCCTTAGATAAATAACTCCCATACCTTATTAGAAGAACCCAGTGATAACTGAATAAGAAACTCCATTGTAGATCCATCTTCAATTTCCATCATCACCTTGAGCCCTAATGGAAGTTTTTGGAAAAACTTTGTGTGGAAATTGGTTTTTGTTCTAGGTTCTAGGGTTTAAATGAGAGTTTCATGACTTATATACACTCAAAATACACATAAAAACGCAAATAACCGTCCTACTATCTTATAAGACTTTGGGTGAATTTCGCAAAACCGCTAAGCCTTAAAAGAAAAATTGTAGGCAATGCAGGTCCAAACCACGGCCTGCCAACAACGGTCCATTGTTTGGACCACGCGCAGTGTATGGGGGTCTCATGGTTTGATTCAGAGGTACAAAACCTGCAGTCTTTCAGGATCCATTGACGTCCCAAGTGGATGAGCCATCGTTCCATCAGCTCGCCGTCGTTTGGCACTACATGCAAGCTGCCAAGCACCTTCAACTCTTGAGTTGGGGTCCTCCTCTAAGGCCTCTTATGGGTCCTAGGTTAAGTCCTATCTACCCAGATACGTGAAACTTAACTATTAAGGTCACAAGTCAACACAATGCATGTTAGGAACATATCCAAACAAGTACAATATCAAAAAAGCCACGCAACATGCTATAGAACATCCAAAATCATAAGGATGTCTAAAGGCTATCTTTCGAACATCACCGGACATTCTTCGACGTTTTACCTCAAAACCATACAAAAGTCAACATGCTGACTCTGAAAACTATTATGAACCACAAAATTATTACATGAACTCATTACTTACACATAAGCACATGAAAACACAAAAGGCACATAGGTGACTAGTCGTCGAACGTCTTGGTCGTTCCTTGACATTTGACGTGAAACTTAACACCTATATTTAGGCACTACCTCAAAAATAATTTTAAACCATCTTAGGACTTCAAGATTTCATGACACACACATTAGTACAAAGTTTAACCTGAGTCATTTTTGGAGGTGTTATATCAAGACAAGGGTAGTGGGAAAGCTCAAGCATGTGGTTCTAATGTTTACGCTCCAAAGAAGAATCTATTTTATTTTCTTTGCTCTAGGGATAAACAAGAGATTTCTCCCAATGTGGTGACCGGTATGTTAAAAGTCTTCTCCATTGATGTTTATGCTTTACATGACCCAGGTGCTACATTATCTTTTGGTACTCCATTGATAGCTAGTAACTTTGATATTTTTCCTGATGCCCTAAATGAAACATTTATGGTAACTACCGCAGTAAGTTATTTGGTGGTTGAAAAGAGGTTATATAGAAATTATCCTATAATGTTGCCCAATAGAGTTACTCATGTTTAATTAGTAAAACTTGATATGGTTTATTTTAATGTCATTTTGGGAATGGATTGGTTGCATGATATTTTTTGCTTCCATTGATTGTAGAACAATAATTGTGAAGTTCAATTTTTCAAATGAACCCGTCTTAGAGTAGAAGGGGGAAAATTCTATTCCTAGAGGTCGATCATTTCGTGTCTAAAAACATGTAAAATTATCTATAAACGGTGTTTAAACCATATTTTGAGAGTCAAAGATTTATATTTTGAAGTTCCGCCCATCGAGTCGGTCCCATAGTTAGGGTATTTTTTGAGGTCTTTCCTAATGATATTTCTGGTATTTCTCCCGAACAGCAAATTGACTTTTGTATTGAGCTGCTACAGTATACCAACCCCACTTCAATTCCTCCTTATTGGATGGCTCTGGAAAAATTAAATAAGTTGATGGCTCAACTCAAAGACTTAAAATATAATTTCACCATGGGGTTCTTTGATATTATTTTTGAAGAAGAATGATGAGTCCCTTAAAATGTGCATTGATTATTACCAACTCAATAAAGTCACTATTAAGAACAAGTATCCTCTCCCTCGGATTGACGAATTATTTGACCAACTCTAAGGGCCAAGCTACTTTACTAAGATTTACTTGAGGTCAGGTTATAACAAACATAGGGTGAGAGGTGAGCACATGCCAAAAACGGCATTTCGAACTACATATGGCCACTATGAGTTTCTAGTATTATCCTTTGACGTCACTAATGCCTCGACAACATTTATGGACCGTATGAACAGGGTGTTTCAAAGTTACCTAAATTCATTTTTCATTGTCTTCAATGACAAAATCTTTGAATACTAGAAAAATTATGGTGAACACATGAATAATTTGAGGATGGTGTTGATAGTAATTATGGAAAACCAACTATTTTCCAAGTATTGCAAATGTGAGTTTTGGTTGAAGTCGGTGGCGTTTCTTAGTCATATCATCTCTAGCGAGGGGGGGGATGTTGAGGTGTGATCCAGAGGAATAGGTTGTGGTCAACTATGTCGGAAGAATCCTAGACCATTGACTCCAACCGACATTAGAGGCTTTTTGGGTCTATCAAATACTACAGGAGATAGGTGGATGACCATGTGTCCATTTCATCTCCCTTTAATACATTAACCCAAAAGAGTATGAAGTTTGATGTTTGGAGGCATGTGAAAGAAGCTTCCAAATCTTGAATGATAAGCTTACTTCTGCCCAGGTTTTGACTTTACCAGAGGGTACCATGTACTTCGTTGTATATTGTGATGCATCCCACGTGGGCTTAGGGTTTTTCCTTATGCAACATGGAAAAGTAGTAGCATATGCCTCTAGACAACTTAATATGCATTAAAAGAACTACCTAACACTTGATCTGATGTAGCGACCTTGGTGTTTTCTTAAAAATATGGAGGCATTATTTTAATGGTGTCAATGTTTATTTGTATACCAACAACAAGAGCCTTTAATATGTGTTTACTCAAAACGAGTTAAATCTCCGACAAAGAAGGTAGTTGGTATTATTGAAGGATTACAACATGAGTGTTCTCTAACACCCCAACAAGGCCAATGTAGTTACGGATGCTCTAAGTTGCATGACCATGGGTAGTGTGTCTCATGTAGAAGAAGCCAAGAAATACCAAGTGAAAAATCTTTTATAACTTGTCTAGATTGGGTGTGTAGATTTGAAGATTCTCCAAATGGTGGTTTTATGGTCCATCATAACTCTGAATCGTCTTTGGTGGTTGAGGTGAAGTCTGAGCAACACCTTTATCAACCATTGATGGAGTTGAAAGAGTCGGTTATTGGTAAGGTAAATGAGTCATTCTCCTTAGGGGGATGGTATTGAGGTATAAAAGAAGGATGTGTGTTCCTAATGTAGATTGTTTGAGGAACATAATTTTTGAGAAAGCTCATATGTCCCGTAACTCTATTCATCCGGGATCTACTCCATTCATCCGGGATCTACAAAGATATATCGTGACCTTAGAGAGATGTTTTGATGGGATGGTATGAAAAGGAATATAGCGGAATTTGTTGCAAAATGTCCAAATTGCCAACAAGTGAAAGCGGAGCACTAAAAACCAAGTGGTTTTCTTCAAGAAATCCAAGTTCCTACATGGATGTGGGAAGACATAATATGGATTTCGTGGTAGGTTTGCCTCAGACACAAAATCAATATGACACTATATGGGTGGTTGCGGATACATTGACTAAATCCGCTCATTTTATTCCTATCAAGTATGCCTATTCGGCGGAAGATTATGCAAGGATCTTCATAGATGAGACTTTATGTCACGATGGTATTTTGTTATCCATCATATCAGATAGGGGTGCACAATTCACATCTAGGTTTTAGAGGTCGTTTAAAAAAGGGTTGGCTACCAAGGTGAAGCTAAGCACCGCTTGTCATCCTCTTGTATTTCGTTATCGATCATATCAGATAGGGGTGCACAATTCACATCTAGGTTTTGGAGGTCGTTAAAAAAAGGGTTGGCACCAAGGTGAAGCTAAGCTATTCAAACCCTTGAGGATATGTTTAGTCTTGCATAATTGATTTCAACGGAAATTTGGATATACATATTACTTTGTTTGAGTTTTCATATTATAATAGTTACCATTCATCTATAGCTATGGATCCTTTCGAAGACTTGCATGGTAGGATATGTAGATCTCCAACTGGATGGTTTGAAGTTGGCAAATATTCTATCTTGGGTTTCTGAATTGTTTTATAAGACTTTCGAGAAAGTTCATATAATAAGGAACCGGTTGAAAATATCCTATATCCGGCAAAATCTTATGCCGATCATAGGAGAAGAGACTTAGAGTGTTAGGAAGGTGATAAAGTATATCTATGAATTTCATCCATGAAGGGAGTGATGTCATATGGAAAAAAAGGGAGTTGAGTCCTCGTTATGTCGGCCCTTATGACATTTTGCAAAGGGTTGGAAGGTTGCATACAAGTTGAAATAGCTTAGCTCGAAGCTATCTTCTATCATTCATGCCATTTCTATGCTACCATCCCTCTAAGAAGATTTGGTGATCCCGAGTCCATACTTCCTATTGTTGGTGTAGGTGTTGAAGAGAACCTCTTTTATGAGGAGGTTCCGGTTGAAATCCTTAACAGACAAGTGAAGAGGTTGAAGAACAAAGAGGCGGCTTCTGTAAATGTGTTATCGAAGAATCACCTATTTGAGGGAGTAATATGGGAGGCTGAGGCCGACATGAAGTCACGTTGCCCCCTTCTCTTTTATAATAAAGGTTAGTTATTCCTATTAATAATGAAAACAATGAGTTAATTTGCTTTTGACTTGTTTTGCAAAGATATGCGTCATATATGAGAAAAAGGTTTATGCTAAAATGAACTATCATGGAAAATTGCTCTTTTGGTTGAATCATGTATTTTTTCTATCGTTGCCTTTATGATGTGATATGGATCATGTTGGTATGTTGAGAATGGAACTTTTGCATAATTGACTCTTTAATGATACGTTGAACCCATGTTGTTGTGAGAAGGAAATTCCTAATGTTGTGATTTTGAGCTTCTATGTGTGAAAGTTGATGTTTTGAGTCATTTCTGTAAACGCGATAATGATGTGTTGAATGAATTTGTTTAACACTCCTTGAGTTGTAACTCATGTCAATGATGATGTTGTATATTGATGGTTTGACTGTTACTCTTGAGTCTATCCTTTCCCTTTTAAAAAGTTTAGTGTCATTCGGGAATAAATGTTCCTAAGGGGGGAAAATGTAACATTCAGAAAATTCATGACCTAATCTAGAGTTTCACAAGTTCATTTAATGTTAGTAATAATGGTTTAAGACCGAAAATTGTGTGTATAACTCATTTCGGAAGTTTTATAGCCAACACGTCAAGGAACATCCCTGACGTCCGAAAAGTAGCTGAATTGAACTAGTGGACTTTGCTTTGTTTGGTGAATTATCGGAAGGGTCAAATGAAGTATAAAACATGTTAAAAGAATTTAAATAGGTAAAATGTAGTATAGAGGGTCTAAACCTTTGATATCGACTCCTCAAGGACCACCTAAAGTGTCTTTGAGGAGGACACCGAAATGGGTAGGGAGGTTGCCAGCCTGCGCGAGTCAAGAATAAAGGGGCTGCTGCGCGATGTGCATCTCACACAAGGTCCACTGCATTATTTGAGTTTTAATTAATAAAATTGGGAATCAGCCTCGCGACGCGGAGACACTTCCCAGATTCGTAGAAATCTTATTTTAGAAATTTTGACTTAAAAAAAAGACTCATTTAATTGAGGAGTGTTTTGGGTAATTTAGGGGGTGATTATGTATAGCCTAAGGGTCATTTTAATGTCATTTTCACTCACCCAAACCAAATTTCCAAAACAAAACACAAAAGATCTCATCTCTCTCTACTTTTTCTGTCCCCAAATCCTCTATTGAAGGAGAACAAAGCTTGAAGAAAAAGACCAATTTCTCTACGATTTCTCTTCAGTTTCGTGGATTAATCTTCATTAAGGTATGGGTCCTTAACTATTTGGATTACATTACCCTAGAGGTCCTTCCAAAGTTGATTTCTAAATTACCCAATTCCAAGGGTTTTCCAACTCTAATGGTGTCACACCCGGATTCAAGAATCCGAATGCAACCGGCATCGTTAACCTCTCAGAAGTCACAGACAAGCCTCTTCTTAGCTTTCATCACAATCATATAGTTATATTTGTGGAAAATTTATAACTTTTAGAACATAGTGAAGTATACATAGACTTCATATGATTACTAGAAAGAATAATATTCTAATAGCTCAAATTAAAACAACCATCTACAATTGATGAATCAATTAAAATCAAAGTTCAAAATATAATGTAATAGTTTGCCAAAATGGCCTTAATACAAATCTTCGAAATAAACGTCTAAAAGAAACACTAGGAACAACATCCACTAGCTAAGTCTAAATTACTACTCTAGATAGATAAATGTAGCATCCTCGAACATCAAGAGGACCTACCAAAGTATGGAGATTGACAATCCAAAAATTTTCGATGATTATTCAACCTTCTCTCTTACTTGCACCTATAAAGATAATAATAGTATAGGGTTATTACACACTTGTACTAAGTATGGGTGTATGCACACATAACCCATAAGAACTATGCATGATCAAGTAAAGCTATTCCTACAACAACATGCCATTTCTGGAAAGTGACATCACTAGACTGCCTAATTCGTTATTTGTGAATTTTGCTATTAATATTACGTATTTTAATGCATTCAAAGAACACAACTTATTTTCTATATGAATACAAGACCTTAGTATCATAACATAATTTTTGAACAACTCAAGCGAAAATTTTGAAATTTGATACTCCCTAACCCGAGAGCTCCCTTTTTGGTACTTACTTTTTTTCTAGTCTTTTTCTTCATCCTATTGTGTAGTTCAATGATCTCCTTTGATCCTATGTTTTACTTACAAGTGCAATGATTCATTGTGGTGACATACCTACAATAAATCAAGTAACTAATCCAAATGACTCAAGGAATTATTTGGCAACCCTTACTACAAGTTATCCCTTCCATTCTTGATAAGTTGGGCATGAACTCTTTATAAGCCAATCTGTATTGTCTAGGACACTTATTTAATCATTTTCACTTTACGGGGATCATGGGGAATGTATTAGCCATTACATTTTACTCCCCTTTATTGAAAAAATACAAGAAGTCATTATAAGCCCTTTTTTTCACATTATTTTCACATACTATATGGATGGTATGATTATTATTTGCTGAAAACTTCATCCTTATCAAATACTGATGATAGATATTCTTAAGATCTTGCTTTCTTCATTCACTTTTAATTTACATTCCTTCTTCTTTCTTTCTTACTTTCTTAAAAAAATCTTTAGCATTAAGATCATGTAAGCTAACATGAAATCCAGTGTCTGCCCCACACCAAAAAAGGGTCATTCACCGATCATAGTGAATCTAGATCATGTGATCTAACATAAAATCTAGTGTCTTCCCCACACCAAAAAGGGGAGGTTCGCTGGCTAAAGTGAAACCAAGTTCAGTGTTCTCCCCAAACTGAAAAGAGGTCGTTCAGAGCTAAAGTGAACCAAATGCTTTCTTTGAGTATTTAACCGACATAGATCATATGATCTAAACATTAAATCTGGTGTCTTTTCCACACCGAAAAGAGTTGGAATCACCGGCCAAAGTGAAACCGCATCATAAAGAACTCGCTTAGGTTGAATCCACTTGCTAATTCCTATGCTGGCAACATTGTTCGAACACTAGGAGACATACGGAGACTACTTATCTACCTTGGTGGTATCCTCATATCATGAGGCTTACATGTGCTAGCACAAGCTCATTGCTAGTCTATCGCTGCTTTGCTCAACTTCTTTTTCTTTACATCTTTTAGAGTTAACTCAAACATTATGGAATCTGCTTCTATTATGAGGTTTTTACTTAACTTTTGGATACACTGGTCATCCCTTTCTTTACTTGATAATATGTGAATTTTTAAATTAATTTTAACTTAATTTATAATATTGGTGTTAATGATAATTGTCTCATGATTATTAACACCATATTTTGTATGTATCTTTATCATAGGTGTATTAGGTGTAAGTGAGACTTGTCTCACTTCCTTTAACACCCCACTCATGTCACTTTTATGAGTCAAATACTTTTAATTATGTTATTACTCATCATTACTCGTTTCATATCTTTTGGTAGCTTTATACCATTCTTTATAACCGTTAAGAACTTTGTTCAATGTAGTTACTGTGTTCATAGTTCATTTGGAAAGGGTATGTTGGGACTTATTTCAATGTACCCTAGGTTATGAGTTTAAATTTACATTTGTCATGCTTAGTTTGTTTTACATTATTCGTTAGCCAATCTTTCCATCATACTTTGAAAGCAATATTGTAACCCAATTTCATTCAACTTTTTGGGCAAAACATTGTTAGCCAATTTATTGGCATGAACCAACTTTACTTAAACTATTTCAATGATGTTATCACTAACCAAATCAATTAGTTTCATGAATGTAATATGGTGATCCTCATCATGAACAAGTTGAAACTTTAACATTTTAACAGTAACTAAACTTGATAGCCAATTCATAGTAACTTCATATTCTCGAAACACAAGTACCAATTATATCATTACTTAATTCATGTTACTAGCACTCAAATCATTCGAATCCAATATTTGGGCCTCATTAGTAAGTAATGAATCAAGAAACTTATACATAAAAATCAGTTAGAACCACATACCAATACATGATCAAGATTTACATCTACATGCATATTAAAATCGAAAACAAGGATAACTAGGGAGATGGACGTTCAACAATGTCATCGGGGACAACCCTAGATTAAAAATTAATGACTTTGAAGAGTTCGAAAATACTCTTGGAGGAAGAATTCCAGGAGAGAAATCCCATACCTTATATAGAATTCAATCTACGAAGATGACCTTGCACGAAAGCTTGAAGAAAACCTTGAAATCGTCTAAGAGAATCGAGAGAAACTTTCTATTTTTTCTTTTCATTTTTTCACTGTCTTGCGTCGTGAATTTCTTTGTGTTTGTACGTGACTATAAGTTTTAGGAACTGATCTTGACTCATTCAACGTAGTATAATCAAGTAAATTAAATAAATAAATTAGTTAATTACTAAAATGCCCCCTGCTAAGTTGACTAAACATAGTAAAACATTTAACTTATTCAAATCTGAAATTTTTCCTAAGTGTCTCGGCCTAGCTAGTGAATTTTCCTTCATTATCTAATTCATCTAATTAAAAAAAAAAAAAAAAAAAAAAAAAATTTAATTAATTAATGGACATAAGGTTAATTACTTAATATAAGTAGCGCTCTTATGGCTTTGGACGTCATAAGCGAACGCGGCTTTTGGACCATCGCTAGGTAGGAATTAGGTGTCCTCTTTAAGTAGTTCACTTAGGCTGAGTGTAACCCAATTAATTTGAGGTTGTGTGGGTGGGGCACTAGATGGTTTATTTTTGTTTTCCTGACTAACGTTAGCTAGTTAGTAAGTTTAATGAGTCGCAGGTTTGTTAGAGTGTTTGGTGCCACATGCGGGACCTTGCGCACGGCTGGGCGCTTAACTGCGCCTATATCGCGAATTCGATTATAGGTTGTCTCGCTGTGAGGTAAGGTGTCCGCCTCTCTTGTTGTTCCTTAATTAACATGTACTTGGTGCATGCATGTGTTTGGCCCACATTGTTGCTTGTACTGTTCGCATACATACTAGATCATAGATTAGTTCATACTCCGCTTGGTGAATGTTTACTATATTATCCCATGGTTCTTCACTATGTCCTTGGTGCACTATTTATCTACATGACGGCATTTTAAGTTGTCATGTTGCCTATATATAATGGCGCTGAAAGCTTGACACATAGTATGGCCTGCAAAATATCGGCATTCTGTCAAATACTATGAAACATATGTTACTAGATTAGGAACTCTTTATTGCAGATAGCATTTCGTAAAGACAATCATCATTATTAGTTTATTAATATGCTCTATTATACCGCTATTAAGGGCCTAATAAGATCTAATATGTGGCTAGAGGAATTTTGCTATATCCGGCTTAGCCAATTTTCTATCTATGGCCGAATATTCTCAATTTGGGGGGCATTGGAGTGGAAGCTATAATATCACGCCATAGGCAGGATACACATTCTAAGATTTATCTGGGTGCTCTTCACAATATTAGCATGTAATATTTGGAATGTATACATGTATCCTTGCCGTCCTTGGAACTCCTCGTCGCTCGCGAATGACACTATCTATTCAAGTTTTAAATAATGGAAGAATGAGACTGATTTGCATTTTCAAAAACACCTTAACATTCTTGAAGATTAGGCTCTTTGTGTATATTTTCTTCATGTCAGCACTGTCTCGGATATGGCATATTTAGCTCAAGCTGTATCTGAAGATCATACTTGATATTTGCATGAAGCTTTTTCATGCTGCACCTATCACTTAACTTATTCACGATCCAACAACTCATGTGGGCAACACAAAGTCATGTGTACTCTTTAGGCAAAAAGCATGGGCGGCATGAATGCAGGGTGCAAGGCATGAATCATTGAAACTCATTAGTCGGGGGCTAGGTGTAAGAAATTGGAATATGAAGCTTAAATAACAACGCAAAAAAAGCATTCTATTTAGCTAATGTAGCTAATTATTAAGAGTTTCTTTATTACAACCAAAACCACATACCTCACACTTAGGGGAACGAGTGTATATCTTAACCATCAGAAATGAGCAAGTGAACGGTGTAGGCTGGATGCTCATGTCGCGCGCTCGGAATCTCATGTTGATGCCTCAATCAAGGTGTTCCTGCAATTATACCTTTTCAACGGTGGCTAATCCTCCTTTTTCGCTCATCCGCGTTCACTTGGCGATCTATATTTAAACTGACCTTCTTTCAAAGAAATGTTGCTCATTTCTCATTATGCGTCCTAACCGCTCCAAGGGCAAGATGTATGCAAGGAGTCGGCTGACAGCTTCTTAATGCATTAAACGTGAAACATTGGGTGGCAGCAAAGATCAAGTCTGTGTAACTTTCAGTTAGTAGGGCAACAATTCCTACTCGTCTGTAACATCCTCATAAGGACATGTATACTTGCCCTTGAATCAATGCTTCCTTTCTATAGCAAACCCTCATCACTCCGCTTTCCTGGGTGATATCTTTCAGGGTAAGACATATCAGCGGCCAACTTAAATTTCAAGATCTCTCTTCTGTTATATGCATGATGATTTTTGACGACTGTAAGCATAGCCAATCTATCCTGATCATTTGCTAAATCCTCTCCCCACACTAACCTTCTCGCGACATCCTCATTATAAGGTATTATCGTCTGGGCCAAGATGGAGATCTCTCGGCGGGCTCGCCACGCTCAACACACCAACTGGTAGACGCTACGTCTCCTGCCATAACAGTGTCTCAAAATGTCGCATCCCATGCTGAATGATAGTTGCTATTATTTATATGAGACTCATCACATGAAAGTGATCTATCCCAACTCCCTTTAGTCTGCATAACACATGCTCTCCTAGGCATGTCTCAAGGATCATAAATAGTACAGCTCTGCTGCTTATCGCATCGCGTCTAGGGATGAAAAGCAGTACTGATAGCTGATCTTCACCCTCCTGTGCAGCCGCACCATGCTTCTGAAGATATCAAAAATAATCAAAATAAAATGAGTAAGTGAATTGGGCTTCCGGGCGCCCCCTATTCGAGAATTATAGATAGAGGGGATCTCCATGCCATCACTCACTATCCTCATCAATATACAACTGGGCATAATCTTTCGCCCATGTGAGTCGTACTCACAGGTATGAAGTGTGCGGACATTAGCATCCCCTGCGCAAGCAACAAACGCGCAAATATAATCATGGTAGTTTTCTGGTCCTGGGTAGAGGCCAACCAGGCAGAAAAATCGTCATATTAATAGTCTCGCTCTTCGGGGCGACTCCATTTTGGGGCTCTTTCAATAGACTGGTTACGACCGCCTTAGACTTAAGGTGTTGGTTCCCCCCCCGAAAAGTTTAGCCTGTTGGCAGTGGGACACTGTCTCCAGGGCAAACTTAGAGATATCTCACTTTTTAGCTTCGGCCACAATATATGATCTCCTCGGATGCATGATGCATTTTGGTGTGACGGGCAGTATGAAGAGATAGCCTGAGGCCATGAGGGCCTGCTGGCAATAATATTATGGCCTCAAATCATCTAGCTCTATCATTGGGCCCCATAACTTTCCCTGTATCTAAGCACAGCATCCTATTTCGCTGCCGCTAGGTGAGGGAATGATTCATTCAGGCTAACTCAACACTGAGCTTTAAACTCCATGAACGAAACTACTGGGTGGCAAGATGGGCTTCTTGAGATTTAGACATCCTACAACAAATGAGGGATTCAAGAAGCTGGAATAGCTAAAAGCTGAAATCTCGCTACTTATCGTGTATCTATCAAGCCGTATCTCCAAATCTATTCGATGGTGTAACGGCGCTCCTTAAGCAAATTCTTGTCTAGGACTTTTGTTGTCCTTAACTGAAATTCTTGATTTCTAAAACATTTTCTATCTAATCATCAATATGAGAGCAACACTTTCGCCAGCTTAATCGCTCAAAGTCATCAAGCAAAGCATCAGTCAGGCCAGCCATACCCCATGTTAATACTTGTCGCTTACCTGGTGTGATAGTGAACATCTCATAGGGTTGACGTCTCTAATTGTCGACATCTCTAGGGCCAGCTCTAGGGTTCCAGGCCAGCCCTCTCTCTAGCCACCTAGCCAGATACAAACGCCGAAAGCTCTAAGTCCAGCTTTCTTGCTATTCTATCCACATCTGCTTACTATCCAAGGGTCTTCATCAATCCATATGCTGCTGCCTTTTCCTCTATTCGCCCGGGCATTCTCTAGAGCCAGGCCAAGGCCATTCTAGGCCAGCTACTAGCCAAGACCTTCATAGAAACCTAGGCCATCCCGCATGGTCTATCCGCTTCTAGCCAAACATAAGGCCCCAGATAGCCCATCTATTGTCTCTATCCAGCCTCCTCGCTCATTTCTCGAACTCTCTACCGCGCGCCTAAGTCTCTAGCCAGCTAAGAGCCTTCTCTAGGGCCCTTAGCTCCCATTACTCTTAGTCCCAAGTCTCTAGGCCAGTAATGCTAAGGCGCCTTAGCTAGTATAGGCCCATAAGAAGCTGCATCTAGGCCAAGCAAGCCAGTCTCAAGATAGCCACATCTTCTGAGCCAAGGGGTCTCTAGCCATCTAGGGTGCCGCGGCAAAAAGCCAACCTAGCCATCTTCTAGCCACTACCCTCTAGACCAACTAGCGCATCTATTCCACCTAGTCGCTAGGGCTAGCGGCTACTCTCTAGTCCAAGCCAGAATCTAGCTCAAACTACTTAGCCCCAAAAAATAGCCTAACTATACTTAGGCTCGTATGCCCCACACGCCAATGGTCGCACCTATGCCCAATAGCTCAATCCTCTAATCTTGCCAACCCCTATGTTCCAGCACTCCTTGATTGGCCCCTAGCTCTAGCGCATCTCTATCCAAAACCATTCTCTAGCTCTCTGCCATCTCTTAGTCCACGGCTGCAAAGGCGTCACACTCTAGCCAGTTGCCTCTAGTGTCCAGATGCCATTCTACGTCCGATAGCCACTCCTACTGCTCCACTCTATCAATCCAAAACTCTCATATCTTCTCTATTCCACAGTCCACCTCTATCCTTACTACCCTCTTCATTCCTCTCTAGGCCAACTAGGTCCGCGGCAGGGCCATTATCATAGGCCAGCCACAGCCAGGCGCAGTCTCTATGCCAAGCCAGTCTCTAGCAAACAATCTCTAGGCTAGGGGGCCCTCTAGATAGCTCTAGTAGGCCACTGCTAGTCTCTAAGTCCGCAAGCCAAGAAGAAGCCGGAAGACCTAGTCTCAAGGTCCTAAATTCTATCTCCAAAAAATTCTGTCTCTATCTAGAGCACTCCTCTTAGCCAGCCAGAGCCTAGGCCAAAGCCAACTCTCTCAGCCTATCTCTATCCAGCTATGCCTAAAGCCATCATTTTTTATTTTTTAACGAAGGATTTAACATCATCTCTCAAAAAACATACTGAGACCCTATTGATGGTTAGAAAATACAGTCAAGCAAGTACCTTTAAATAATGTCTCCAAACGTTTTAACATAAAGATGAACATCAGGGGCTAAGCTGCAAGATCATGGGGTACGTATCTTCTTTCTTGGACTTTAAACTGCCCTGAAAGCATTTCGTCAATCACATGCCGTCCCTGGCATAAGTTAAGGCAGGCAGCTGCAAAACCGTACTTGGAAGGCATCACAATATACCTCGCACACCCTTGGCACGGTCATCTCGCTCAAGTGAATGTACTCACTCCTAATCACTAGGGGCTAAAGTGTGTCGGGTAATTGAGCTCTGAAAGCTCTTGTTAACAGGCTTTTCTACCACTCAAAATTCAGACGCTTCTACTATTTTACGGTCAAATGGCCATGGGGGGGCAATAAAAAAAGGGAAAAGCATGGTGGGGGAGGGGGCCAGGACATGGTAGGGGGGGGGGAAGGGGAAAANGAAAACAAGTCAATTCATGATTATCATTAAAATTCTTTATGAAGAGGAATTACTAAACTCAATGAGTCAAAAAGATGAGGGCAGCAGGACTCATGCAGCTTCATCCCTCCCAGTTGCACCTCGAAACAGATGGTCCTCCATAGAACTTACAGAGGCAACCTCCTTGTTTCTAACTTCTTGAATTTGGGGAGCTAGGATATCAACCGGAACCTCTTCATAAGAGAGGTTCTCATCAAACCCTAAACTTCAATAGATAGAAGGGATTACGGGGGTCGCCTAGCAATTGTGAGAATAGAAACATGAACATGGTGTCCGGATGAACTGAAGATGTCCATAGGTTAGTTTCAACTATAGGAACCTTCCCCAAATATTGAATACTTCATAGGACCACCACACCGGGGACTGAACTTCCCCTATTACCAAATACATCATCACCACATTCATAGGTGGAAAACTAAAGTAGACGTGATAAACCTATGAAAACTTTGCCAAGTTCTATCTTCTCTTCGTCCACTGAGGTACAACTATTCCATAGTTATAGATCCAAAGCATCGCCACCATATTGGCCTTTGCAGGGTGGTATAGGCCCCACTCTGTAAGATGAATCGTCAATAATTCTTACATCTTTCTGCTGAGGACTTAACTCCTTTGCGCAAACACGTATTGAAGACTTTTATGGTCAGTAAACACATAAACATGCACAACATACAAATAATGTCTTCATATTTTCAAGGCAAAAACTACCGCAGCTAAGTCAAGGTCATTAGTTGGGTAATTCTTCTCATGAACCTTGAGTTGCCTAGAAGAATAAGATATCACCTTACCATTCTGCATGAGGACACATCCCAAGCCCTCTCGGGAAGCGTCACAATATGCTACAAAGCCTTCATTGCCCTCCGGTAAGGTCAACACCTAAGCGGAGGTAAGCTTATCTTTCAAATTCTTGAAAAACTTTTTCACAAGCTTCCGACCACTCAAACTTCACCTTCTTTTGGGTCAAAGCTGTCAAAGGAGAAGCAATGGATGAAAATCCATAAACAGACCTTCTATAATACCTGGCTTGACCCGATAAATTCTTATGTTTGTGGGAGTCATAGGCCTAGGAAAATTTCAGACCGCATCTGTCATCTTCGGATCAACCTCAACACCATCAACAGAGATAATATGGACAATAAAAGCAATTGCCGTCAACCAAAATTCACACTTACTTAATTTGACATAAATCTGGTGTTCTTTGAGGACTTGCAAGGTCAACCTCAAGTGACTCTCATGCTCATTTTAATTCTTAGAGTATATCAAAATATCATCAATGAACACACACAAATGAGTCGAGGTAAGGTAAAAATTTTAAAAATCAAAAAAATCTTTCATATTACATAAAGCGACGGGTTCCATTTTTTAACACAAAAGAATAACTAAAAAATTTCATAGTGTACCATATTCTAGTTTGAAAAAGCTGGTTTGGGAACATTTCATCTCTCACCCTCAGTTGGTGGTGGTGTTTATTCCGACCTTAAGTCATTATTGAAAAAGAGCTAGGAGCCTGGGAGTTGATCAAAGATTCATCAATCCGAGGGACAGGATACTTGTCTTTATGGACCTTATTTAAGTTAGCGGATAATGAGAATTCTTTAGAGACCAATCCTTCTTCTTCACATACAGAACGGAGCCCCCATTTAGAAATACTAAGCTTGAATGGGAATGATACCCTTATAGTAAATCTTTGGCGTTGAAGCTTCACACTCTTTAAACTTCAGTCGAAGTCAGCCTATATGGAGGAATTGAAATGGGATTCGTATCCGACAATAAATCAATGCCAAAGTCAATTTCCCATTCGGGAGGAACTCCTGAAAGGTCGTAAGAAAAACCTTAGGGAATTCACTCACTATTGGGATTGACTCAATAAAAGAAGTTTCATATTCTAGTTCCTTAAACACCACAACATAGTATAGACAACCCTTGGCTATCATCTTACAAGCCTTCAAGCAAGAAATTATTTGACCCCTAGGAATAGAATTTCCCCCCTTCATCCCTAGAATAGGTTATTTTCGGGAAATGAAACTTTACTACCCTTGGTCTACAATCTATGGAAGCAAAAAAATGCAAGAAGCCAATCCATACAAAGGATGATATAAAAATTAAACATGTCAAGTTCTACCAAATCAACAAGAGTAACTCTATTGTAAAACATTAAAGGACATTTCCTATAAACTCTTTTTGCAACTACAAAGTCACCCATTGGGGTACAAATCAAAAAGGGTTCAATCAAAACACCGGGAAGGACATCAAACTTCCTAGCTACCAAAGGTTTAACAAAAGAAAGAGTATCACCTGGATCTACCAATGCATAAACATTAACAGAGAAAACTTGTAACATACCCGTCGCAATGTCGAGAGAGTTCTCTTGTTCACCCCTAGCCTTGAGTTCATAGAAATGGTTCCTTTTTGGAGCTTCAGAACTAGGACCGCTTGGTCATTCCCCGTGCCTTGGCTTCTCACATTAGGATAATCTTTCATCATATGTCCATCCTTTCCATAACCATAGCAACGATTTGTCCCAACAAGATGTTCACCCACATGTTTCTTACCAGACTTACCACAAGTTGGTCTCTCTTTTTGGTGGATCAACATTTCTCCCCTTTTGAGGTTTAGAATTAGAACCTCTATCAGCGATTCTTTGAGAAATTAGAAGGAACCTGATTAGAAAACCACTTCTTGAATTTAGGGTTGTCTAGCACATCAAGCCTACTCTTCGGAGAACTGCTTTCAAAAGATCTTGTCTTCTTAAATTCCCTATTCTTTTTCCTTAGATGACTATCCTCAACCTATTGAGAATAAACCATAAACCTAGAAAAAACCATATTGTCATGAAGCATGGCTGCATGACATTATTTTTCAATCTCTTCGAACAAATCCATTACCAAACGACTCCTCTCATCCCTATCATTCGAAACAAAAGATGAAGAATATTTGGATAGTTTAATGAATATCAAGGAGTACTTGACACTCATACCTCCTTGAAGAAGGTTGATAAACTCCTCTACGCAAGATTTCCTTTGCTCCCTAGGGAAGAATATATCAAGAAATTCCTTTTCGAAAATCTCTCAAGTCACGTGATAACCTCTTAAAGCCCTATTACCCTTCCACTGATTGTGTCATGTCTGAGCCACATTCTTCAGTTGATAGGCAACAAGCTTAGCCTTCTCAGTGGAACTAACCCCCAAAGAAAACAAAATCTTGTAACCTTAATCAAGGAAGTCTTGGGGGTCTTCATCAACCTTAAATCCGAAAATATATAGAAGGATTTATCCTAGTAAAATCCCTCAAACGACTAGTCATAGCGCTAGCATGTTGGTTCTCTCGAGGAACGACCTCCTTGTTAGCTTGTGCAGTAATGGACTTTTCTTGGGTGGTGATGGCTTGGGCCATTTGAAGGAGGGCTGCCCTCACCTCACCGTCCATCATTGCCGGAGGATTGGCTGGAATTGTTGTTTGAGCAGGCTTGTTCTGAGGGCATTTGATGCCTCAGGGGATAGTAGCTCCCGCAGTGCAATTCATCCCCTACTCTCCTCGAGGCTGTCTGTCTTGTGTAATCACCTTAAAACCACAATGGAAGGGACTTACATGCGAAAAGACCCATTGGTTTCAAAAAATCCTAAGGAATGATATAGATATTATCAAGAAAAGAAGAAGTTTCCTAAGTATCAACATAGCCTCAATCCTAATAGAATGGGTTCACAACCATGAATAACACACTATGTAATGTGATTTAGTGAGAGATTGATCCTAAGGATATTTAGGCTCATGCTCTGATACCAAGTTTTTCACACTCAGAGAGTACACCCAGATGCGACTGACCTCGTCTTCCTCTCAGATGACTCAAACAAGCCTCTTAGCATTTGTCATAACATGTCATCAGTTAAAATCTGCGGAAAATTAAAAACTTCTAATACAATGTGAAGTATAATTAGACTTAATACTTAACATTCATAATAGCATACGGATATTAAATAAATGTCTACTGTATAAACCATAAAAAGAGGTAAGAATGGAAGTAGCCAATAAATAATCAATATGCCATATAGGCCTTAATACAAAAGAAACCAAAGAACATAATGGAAATACGACTATTCTTAAAATGTACTTAAGTCTTAGAAAGCTAAAATATGAACATATAGCATCCCCGAACATGAGGATCTACCAACACTTGGAAAGTGTTCCAAGCTTCTTCAATCTACCTTCTTAATCTTCAACGGACAGACCCTACATTTGTAGTAATATAAAGTAATGTGGATAGTACGCAAGACGTACTAAGTATGGGTATATGCCCATAAAATTTCAGGACATGCATGTAAAGGATCATTTCTTAGAAAAGCATGCTAAATTCTTGAAAGTTCTTAATGCACATACATAGAAAATATACAAGTCAACGAATTCCTCAACATTTAAAGCATGATGTAATCAAAGACATATGATAAAGTATGGTAACCATTTCATATTACATAGATTTCATTAAACAAACATACAAAACACGTACCAATGATCCCCATTGCCCCTACCAACAAGTGAAATGGTCCATGTGAAGGACCCATTAATCCCACATACCCACGAGAAGAAGCCTAGGAGGAACATACGTCAATCATTGCTTCATATATGTCATGACCCCCAACGAGCCGGCGATGGGCACCCACCGTTATCTTACTAGGTTTAGGGAACCACAGTCTAAACCCCAAGTTTACCAGTATATAAATTTTGAATAATAAATAAAATGCGGAAGATCAAAAACTCATTTAAGAAATCAATTAAATAACACATCTAACGTATAATTACTTATCATCCCCAAATATGGAAGTAATCACATGCAGAACATCATATCCATCAAATTACTAAGTCTAAGAGTATTAAGAACTAAAATAAGTAACAAACGATGGTCCAATAGTGCGAACTTCAAAGACACAAGACGTGAAGAAGAGATCAGCCCGAGCCTAGGAATAAAGCTCACCCTGAAATCTGACGTGCTGGAAGACTGGCTAGAGGTTGAGGACGAGTTCGACGTCAATGTGCCCTTGACCGTGCAATCAACAGTCTCATCTTCTAACCCCCACAAATTTACGATCACAACATACAAAAAACACAATCAAGTGATTAGAGACTTTTCAATAACCACCCAATTAAATATCAATCGTTAGTGATTTAGAGTTATCTTTCACATAGAAATAAGCCCTTAACTACCTCCGCCGAAGAATCGTGATCAAGCAAGAATCTCCCCAATGTCGTTGGCTTTCATCTTAGTTCTTCGTTTATCGCTCGTTCTCCTCTCTGGCTTTTTTCCTTTTTCTTCTCCAGAGTCTTTTTCTTACCCTAATTATCATATAATCATTTATGATAAATAAGGAACCATTATTTTATTTTAGTTATCTCCTTTAACCACCCAAGTAAATAAATTATTAAAACTTACCCACCTAATTTCAAAAGTTTGTCAGAATAGTCCAAAACACCCCTTTAAAACCTTTAGCAGAAATCCGACCAATTTGGGGTTACGCCACATGTGACCAGTCCGTCGTGTCTATGACGGTCCGCTCCGGCAGGGTCAGTACAAAGTTCAAGAGTTAAATTCAGTAAGTAAAGGATTCTTATTGACGGTCCATCGTATCTACGCGGTCTGTGCTGTTTGTAGTTCCGTCGTGAAGTTCAGAGAGTCTATCTTAGTTACACAGGATTTGAAGAGTTGAAGTGTTTTGGGAACGAAGACCCTCGACGGCCGTGTGACCATGACGGTCAGCGTCGCGGTTGTGATCCGTTCGACCCAGTCAGTTATTTCAAACAAATTGTAATGCTCGAACTTATTTAACAGGGTTGTGTTACAATAGATACATATTTAACCCATGGTTAATCCCCGAACGATCACAGGACAGAAGAAAACCAAGGGGGGGCGGAACGAGTAACTGAATCTGTAAAATGATGTGGATTATCTTTCTTGCATATCCGCCTCATTCTCCCAGTGAGACTCTTCACTTGGCCCGATTATCACTGAAAACCTTGATAGATGCTATCTCCTTTTCTTTTATCTAAACTTGCGGACTTCTCTAGCTAGAATAGCAACCGGCCCTCCTATAAGACAAATTCTCATCAAGCAGAAACTAACTCCAACGAATATGTAGTTTCCATCTCATGGTATTTTTACTTTTTTTCAGCATGACCACATGAAATACCGGGTTTGCATCCTGAGAGTCTCCGGAGGCAATGCAATTCTAAGCCACCTCACGTAAGCGCTTCAAAACTTCAAATGTCCCAAGTATACCTTGACTAAGTTTACCCGATACCAAAACCGCATCACCCCTTCATGGGTGAAAAACCTCAGCATGACTTGTCGCCCTCCATAAAATTCACAGTCACTATCCTTTCGAATCTGAATATTGCGTCTGCCTGCTCTGAGTGCTAGAAGCAGTATCCTGAATGATTTACCTTATCTAATGATTCCTCAAAAGATCGTTACCCCAAGGTCTTACCTCAAATGCCATCACCCAATACAATGGGAACCTAATCTCCTCCCATACAGTGCAGAAAAATGGAGCCATATGAACTTGAGTGATAGATATTGTTGTATGAAAACGCTGTAAGGGTAAGGAATTTTATCCTAATGACACCAAAATTCTATCCACACATTGCACGGAAGGTGGGCATATCCTCTAACACCCTGAAATCGTCTCAGCTCAGATAACCATCGGTTTGAGGGTGAATGCAGTACTAGATCCAGCCCTTCGTACCTAATTTATAATGTAATGTTCTCCAAAAATAGAAGTAAACTGGCGTACCTCTATCTGATTATTTGATGGACAGTGGAACTCCCCATTGATCTCGAACAATTCCGAGATATAGAGTTGGCTAAATCTATTCATTGTAAGTCATCTTGACGGAATGGAGTGAGCAGACGTAGTTAAACCTGTCAAACATTACCCAAATGAATCAAAACTTACCAACTGTCTTGGGAAGCCAACCACGAAATCCCATTGCAATTCCTGTCCAATTCCATTAGAATGGGCATTCTCTGATGAAGTGTCCCTCCAGGCTCTGGTGTTCATACTTCACCTTGCTGGACAATTGTGGAATTTGGGCAACAAAAATCAACAAGTCACGCTTCTTCTACTCCACCAAAAATGTTGCTTATGGCGCGATACATTTTGGTTTTGCCACCAGGATGTAGGAGTACCTTGATACTATGAGCCTATGTAAGAATAGTGTGAATCAAATCATCAACACGGGGGCACACATCCCTTCCATTAGTCCGTCAAAACGCTGCTTCCTCATCAATTTATGCCTCTTAGCCCTCCCTTCGTAATTACCTATCTCGAATTCGGCTCAGCTTCTCTCCAGTAACTGTTTCCTTAATCTTGGTCAAGAAAAGAGGACTGCTCCACACAGGCCAAAAGTCCTCCTTCTTAGTACTTCCAGCCTCATAAGGTCATTAGGCCAAAAGTTGAACCTCTCTAGACACAGGGCGTTCTAGAAATCTGTAAATAGGCTAAACTACCCAGCTCCCAGGCTTTCTACTTATTAACGCATCTTTCCCACAACATTAGGCTTTTCTGGGTTATAAAAAAATAGTAATATCAACAGTGCCTTCAATAGTTCATCCACCTTCTCTGCCTCAATAAAATTCTTTTGGGTAAAGACACAACTCGTAAAACTACGATGATCTGCATAGGATTACACTGAAGCCAATAGATAATATTCCATTGCTTTAATGCAAATACTGCTGAGCCAACTCCCAAATAATGGGTCGGATAGGTCCGTTCATGCACTTTAATTTGCTCGAAGCATAAGCAATTAATTCTCTCCTGCATAGCAATGCACCCAAACCAGAATAAGATTTGCATCACAATAGACAATAAAAATTTCTTACCTGCCAATGACAAGGTAGAATTGGTGCAGTAGTCAACAAAGGTCTTGGTTTCTGATAAAAACTGTCTTCACATCTTCCGACCATACAAAAGGGAACATTCTGACTTAGTCATTGTTAGTGCGAAGCAATAGAAGAAATCCCTTGACAAATCGACGGTTAGTAGCTAGCATAAAGAAACAAAGCTTATTACCCTTGTAACATTAGTAGGTCTACCTCAACTCTCCCGGTTCAATCAGAGAAGGATCCACCATCACTCCATCTTATAACACCAAAAAAAACGTGGCCCCAAAGAGGATATGATCTAGCCAAAATTCACACTTGGGGAATGGGTCAGAACGTCTTCTTTCTCACGTCAACAACTCCCATACAATTATTCAAATTCTCCTCATGTTCTTTCTTGCTCTGGAGTATATCAATATATATGCAATAAAGCGCAGGGGCATCATAAGCCAAAAGAATAATAAGAATTCGTAATGCCCCATACCTTGGTTAGATGAAAAGCAGTGTGTGGCAAATCCGCGCCCATATTTTGAATGATGATAACCGGATCTCAGATCAAGTTATAGAAGACACAATCACCTGTAACTGATCAAACAAATTCATCAATCGAGGAATAGCGATACTTTTCTTAATAGTTACCTTATTCAGTGCCTGTAGTCTATGCACATCCGAAGGTTACTCCTTCTTTTTCCACAAATACAACAGGAGACACCCAAGGGGGATGCACGTGGTCTAATAAAACCTTTTTCTAACAAACTCCTTGAAGTGGTCCTTTAAACTCCCTTAACTCAGCTGGAGCCATTCTATGAAGGATGGTGGGATGCAACAAACTGGTGGCGAGGACACCCGGCTCTAGATCAATAAAAAAGCAATTCCCTTATCCTGTGGGCATTCTGACCCAGGACAGCTCTACAGGGGGGAACAATCAGAAACTCACAGACTATCGAAAAAGACTCAATCGAAGGTTACTTCGAAGTATCATCCCTGAGACTGTGCAAGAAGGCTAACAACAACTTTACTTAACATCCTCTTAGCGCGAAGAAAGAGATAATACGGACTGGGGGGAAATTGTAGTCACCCTCCCACACTAGAGGAGCTATCAGGTTTGGCCAATGTCACAGTTTTAGAATTAAATCTAAGATTGCAACAAATTTGGGGAGCCAAGTCATACCCAAAATTAATCAAAACTAAAACCATTTCTAGGATTAATCAATTCTACATAGGTATTGCCTTCCATACAAAAGTAACAGGGCAAGGACCTATACACCTTTCAACTATCACAGACTCACCACAGGAGTAGAGACACTAATAGCATGTCAAGCAAAATCGCAAGTGTAAATTCAAGGCCAGTAGCAAATGGATGAAGAGACATAAGAAAATGTTGATCACAGGATCAATAATACAAAAGCCTGCAATCACAGACCAAAAGATACCTGTGATAAACAACATCAGATGATCTGCTTAGACCTCCAGGGGAAAGCATAACAATGGGCCTATTACCTGTATGTCCATTGCCCCTAGACATGTTGCGTTTTATCTTTTGTGCAGCAGTTCAGCTGGCACTGCCACTCGACTGATTGGGGTGCCACATTACCTTGTCCCACCACGTCCTATAGAATGCGGCCTCTCCCATTGACAACCCTCTACCTCTTAATATTGGGGTATGTAACTCGTTTTGGACAATACTTCCTAATATTTACAGTATCCCCACTCCATAACAATGCCTGGAGTCAAGCATAGGTCTTTGTGAAAGTGACGAAGTCTTGGGGAGAACATCCAAAACTGCAGAAAAAGGATGAATGGGCTGCGATGGACCCCAGCTTAAAGGCCTGCAGGGAAGACTGATAGGGCGGTTTTGGTAACCTCCTGAAACTATTCCTCTAAGGCAGAACCGAAAACACACCTCCCTTACGGAACTTCTTAGATGTGGATGCCATCGGTGAAGTCGTCTGGCATCACCCCCTTCACTTTCTATCAACAAAATCAACCCACTCCTGGAAAGGATTTTGATGCTGCAGCTGCAGAGCTACCGGTAAGGCGGGATCCGCAAATCAGAGCCTCAATCCCTTCACAAAAACGGGGAATCCACTTATTGTGGACTGAAACAAAGCTTCAAAGGCCATACATAGATAGTGTACGGAAATTTAAGCCTCACAAGCGCAACAGACCATCCTTCCTTGCTCTATCATCCTATGCCTCAAAGTCCGGGGTATATACTTCTCCATAAATCTAAGAATGATGCGCCTAAGTCATAGGTGGTGCCAGGCTGGTTGAAACCAACATTACGACCGCCACCACCTTTTTGGATCCACTGAAACTGATAGGTTCACAAAATCACACCGAATCATCTACTAGTCAGTTTAGTAGCAGCTCATGACAATCAACAGAAAATCATAGGCACTTTAGACAGCACCCTTGAATACTTGGAGGTTTTAACATAAGAATGTAGTGGGATACCGCTTATATGCTGATCACTTACTCATTATGGACCCTATATGTCAATCTGGAGAAACGTGTTCTATGTACAATGAGCTATCCATGCGGGGATCAACAGCCTTTCTCCCCTTTGGGCTTGTATGTTTTTTGCTACCCCCTATTGTGAACCCTGACGGCACATGCAGAATACCACCGGAGGTCCCCTGGCGGCCCTCGATAAGATTACACCATGCTTCTAAGATAGGTAGGTAAGAACCTTGGTCTACATCATCTTGCTCCTGGCTGAAGGCTATGTTTTCCCCCTCGGGCGGGGTTTATATTTTTTATGATATTTGTGATTTAC
The DNA here is from genome assembly GCA_027704765.1 of Solanum habrochaites. Lineage (NCBI taxonomy): Eukaryota > Viridiplantae > Streptophyta > Magnoliopsida > Solanales > Solanaceae > Solanum > Solanum habrochaites. The sequence continues at coordinate 44,078,693 of JAKWJA010002489.1, read as the reverse complement.
CTTGCTTTCAGTTTCCTATAAGTTTCACCCTATCTCTACTACTTCATCAGTCTTTTTTTCTGCGCACCGCAGGATATTTTTTGTCTGCCCCTTTCTTCCATGTACTATTTTCGCCCTGCGACCTCTGGTGTGTAGTCCCCTCGACTTATGATGGGAGTTTCTTCTCCTGCGACTATTACTAATGTGCTTGCCCTGTGGTGATGGTGTTTGAATACAGGGTTGTGCTTTGCTTTTTAGTTTTTACATCTTCGCATTTGATAGATGTGAGGATGTCATCGTATTTACCACATTGTGTATCACACTAGATACCCATTCGGTACCCATTATGTTTAATAGCACGAAAAGAAAGAAGATAATGTAACTGGAGTCCTTCCTAAAGTCCGATTTAGCCTCTCTAAAGAAAAGTTAAGGGTTCTGTCCCAATTTACCGTGTATCTCAATGATTTTTCTACCTATTGACCTCGTTCTTGGTGTGAGGATGACAAATGAACATAAAGCTCTGATGACCATGTTTGTCACCACGAACTAAATATGAGCCGCCATGAGGTGGATTTCCCATAACTTATCTTATTTGATTTTAGGTGATTTCTCGCTTGTAACCAATAGGCTAAACCTTGCCAAACACGGTTTTTACCAAGTAATAAACCACTTTGACTAAATAAAGTTAATGCGGAAGATCAAAAAATATTTCACGAAAATCATATTAAAAAACCTTCTATATTATATTATTACTTATCATCCCAAAATCGGAATCTATCACATCAAGTAACATCTTATCCTTCAAACATATAAGACTAGACGCTATTTAAGAACTAAAATCAGTTAATACTACGATGTTGTCCATTGTTTCTCTTCTTCCGAACTTAAACACAATCAATATTCGGGAAGAAGAGATATACAGCCCGAGTAGGAATAATATGCCTCACCCCTGAAATCTGACGTGCCTGAAGACTGGCTAGAGTTGAGAGACGAGTCAAGTCATAAAGGTGCACTTATGCACGTCCACAAAACAAACAAGAAGGAAATAAAAATAGTTAAGTGGTCAACCCAAGGAAAATATGTAATGCTGTATGGTATCTGCGCCCCCCAACCGCCAAAATAGAAATGCCAATAGATAACGTTAATTTATTGAATCCATAAAATCAACCACGAAATCTGTTCATACTAGCGTGACATAGCTTAAGTAATAGTACCACGAAACATTGGATGAACAACCACCAAAGCCACCCCATTGAGGTTCAAGCCTTTTTTTTTTCTCAAGCCTCCACACAATACTAATTTTTGGGAATAGTTCTTCGAATTGAGGTATACTTACCACCAGAATTCACGGATAATTCTTCTTTATTCTTATTCGTTCTCGCCGGAACGTGGACACTTTGTATCCGATACGCGACATGCCTTATTGTGTCGGACCATACGTGACCAATTCTACGATTCCATTCACCCTTACATCGCCTGTCGGAACCGTTGACACTCTGATGCCTAATTTACGTGTTCGGAACGTGACACTCGATCCATTATTACTACCGTGTGACTGTGGAACTCCGATCCCCTAATTTGTGTACGTGTCAGTAAGTGACATATTTCGATTTTTCCTTTATTTGTACTATAGTGTCGGTATACGTTTCGACACTCGAACTCCATTTGTACTACAGCTCTGGCAGTTCATCACGCATTCCCTTTATGTCAACGTACACATCTTATTAGAGAGGATTTAAGATGAAGATTTCAATACACGCGTCTCTCGTTCACTTTCAACCACCACAATTATACTTTTTTCCTTTTCCACCTGTTATTCACAATCATACATAACAACCAATGCATAGTATTTAGTATAGCCTTACAATTTATTTTCACCTCAATTACCCACTATCCAATCGCTAGTTTTGAGTTGATCTCATCTCAAACTCAGAACATAACCTATAACCTGCTGCCACGAAGAAGTGATCAACGCAACCGCTATCTCCCCAACTGCCTTTCCTTTTGCTGTCCGTCTACGTTCCTCTTGTGTTCTTTCTCGATCGTTTCTCCTCTATGCTCTGTCTTATTTTCTCCGATCCAGTAGGTATCCTTTCTGTTTTTACCCAATTATCACATAATTGAACTGATACATTAGCACTTCATGATTTATTTTATAAGTTCTTTTGTATTCTCAGTTAACCCAAAGGTAAATTTAAATTTAGTAAATCTTTACTTCTTCCAAAAGAATTTTCAGAAAGTGGTGTTCATGAATAGTTCAAAAACTACTTTTAAAAATTTAGCCAGATAATCCGTACCCACCAAGTGCCGCGGTTTTATGTCCCAACTTTGTGACGGTCGGGTTATGTTCCGTCTATGACCCCAGGGCCGTCTGCCAGCTTCCGTCATCACATACGCGTCAGAGATTTACTTTGTCAGGTTAATAGGTTCCTGTCTAATTGGGTCCGTCGTATTCTATGACGTGTTCGTGTTGACCCCGTTCTTCTTGTTTGAAGTTTGCTATAGACGTCGGATTCCAACGTATTTCCCCCTCTGTGATCCAGAGTGAACCGTTGTTGTGAACGAAGTCATTCGTATTGGTCCGTCGGACCATGACGGTCCGTCGCGTGATCCATTCTAGACCTACCAGTCAGTTATTTCAATATATTAATTTTATATGTTCGAAACCTACTACATTTCAGGTTGTTATCAACCTATACTTGTAAGATAGTAGTCATCTAGCTTCAGATAGCGTTTTTTAATCCCACCCCCCTACACCAGTTCAGCATTACACGTAGCCAAACATTCTATTATTAATTAGTTCAACATTTCCTATATCATAAGCCATCATACACCTTTAAGTGTATATCATAGTTTATAGTCTTATCCAAGAACAATCTTCCTGGCACATTCCCACCTGAGACCGTAAACCTGTGTTGCATGTACGACGCATTTCATGATCCATACCCCTAACCTTTTTATACTTTAGTAGCTTTTATTTCAAGTCATCCCTAGTCAACGGGCGATCACTCTGTCTTTAATTTACACAGAGCGACAACATTTGTACCTTAATGACATAGATCAGTTTGCACGAATAATTATTTTAATTAGCTATAGTCTGGTTTTTAAAACATCCACACGAAAGACAGGTGGTCTACAAGCCAAAGCAAAATAACACAATTGACCATGTAGCTTTCTAGGTGGGACCAATAGCTAGTTCCTATCTTGGTTTTTTCGGAACAATCAGCTAATTTACCAACTTAGGACCCCGTCATGCATTAGAGGACATGGTCACACCCATTATATGGCCTTCAAGCTCAATCTCATCTCAGAGTCATGTGTAACCCTGTAAGTCTGACACACCTTGGGACGGCAACCCACCATCATATTCTATGCATCGTGATTAGCTGTAAGTCCCGTTCTGTATTTTAAACCTTTTTTTTTAAGTGTGGCCTTGTATCAGACTTCCCTTATCAGCAGGCATAGGAGATTAACTCCTTTTTTTTTTTATCACTGCATGACTTCCTTTATATAGATGACTTCAATTTTCTGTCATCATAACCCGTTGTATGTGAGATCAAAAAACATAATTGACCTTGTGTAAAGCTTACAAGAGGATATCATAAAAAATTACATTTCGTATTCGTATAATGCTCCTCACATGTTAGCATGTTCATTCTGTCCCATTACATATATCTCATAGAACATCAGTGCCAGTGAGTTCATTCGCAGTTTATATTATTTCCATGGTCCCAGCCATTTTGTATGCGCCCACAAACATCACACCATCCCATCACCTAGAATACCCATTTAAACACTTCAGAAGATTCTTTACCTCTTGCTTCCAAATCCCTTATTCAAAATAAAACTTACCCCTTCCAATTTTCAAGAATCATGACACCATGCTAGTCAAATACACATATAGCTATCAGTCAAATTACCAAACTCCCAGATCACATGATTTTACAAGCATCATTCATATTGTAGGATAAGCTGGGAACGATGGCTTTTTCCAATAAGTGTTCATTCATGTCCGTGACGGGACCAATAACTTAACGTCGTTACATGTGCAACAGAATAAGTAGTAGACTAACCTCCACCCCCCACTCATTTATAATATCTATTTAGGTGATGAGATAGGTATCACACGATGTATTACAATTTTTTATTTACATTTAATTACCATCAAACAATTGTCAACCAATTCGTGTTTGACTATCAAACCATTCTGAATATTACCATTATTTTTCTATCTAAATGTCTTTCAACATCTAAGAGTAGAGAACACAAGCCATTTGTTAGGTAAAAACCCTATTGAATTGGGAATTGTTGAAAACCACATCTCCTCCCGCTAGGACTTTCTGTCTTGTGCTACAGGACATACCTACCAGCTGTTGCCAAAACACCCCCCACTTCCCGTACTAGACGAATAATCACTCAAACTTTGACGTGGAAAAATACCCTTGGAGTTGTTCGTAGACCCCCTTTTTCTTTATTAGTCTTCTTGTTCTTCATAAAATTTTTTTTTTGGGTGGAGTTTGGAAGAGAGAGTTCTGAGAGATGAAAGAATGAAAGAATTTTCGCCCTAAAAGCTAATGTTGATCTTTTGTAAAGATGTGGTTCTATAAGACTCTGTTTTCCATCTAGATTCCGTCCGTCGTAAAAAATACCCAAAATTTTAGATTCCTTCACTTAAATAGATTTCTTTGATTAAATGGTAACCTAATTTACCCAAAAATATGACTTTACACAGCAATCCTCATATCTTGAGGAAGGGTTTTTGCTTTGGGTGAAGTGTTATGAGTCCCCTTCATGTACTTGTCCTCACCTTAACGTATCATTTGCCTACCGGCTGCCAGGCCCAGACTCTTTTCACCCATGTTTGGTCTCCTCGTAGACCTCAGCGGTCCTTGGTTTGGTGGTCTTTATTCTCGGACGTTTGGAACGCTTTTCAGTACTTATATATTAACCTATCCAAGGTTTGCTGTGATCAAGTTTTGTACATCACCTTTTTACACCTTACCAAACCTCTTCTCCAAACATGAGACGGCCCCCCTAGTTCCCACATTAGTTTGTTTCGGGACGTCAAGGGTTGCTTTCTTTGTTGTTTCGGGCTGTAACCTTTTCAAAGAACTGATTAATGAATATGAGTCGGGATAACTATCATTTTATAACTTATTTAATAAATTAATATCTAGTTATGTCATAGAATTTTCTTTGGAGTGTTCACACCTCATCGTATGACGACTTAACAGTCCATCCCATTTAAAACACACCGTTTGGCCTGTCCGGTCTGTTTTTTTTTTTTGGGGTGGTGTTGGATTGACTACTTTCCCGCAAAAGTATTCATTAAAGTTTTGCCAACCTCTTTCTTTGTCAGGATGATTCAAATGATCCTTTGATTTGTGTTTTATCACACATAATGAGCACTATTATTGCGGCCGGTGTAACCATATACCAAATGCCACACGCATTATAGATCATGTCCATCCTATATTGTTTAAAGAAATCCCCACACCCCACTGGCCCTTTTTCCCCCGTTCTTTAATTCAACGATAATGGCTTGGCTAGTTCTTCTCAGCAGCTGTGTTTTCTAGAGGGAAAAATCGTTACACTTTTACATACGGTTAAACGTTCAACACCGGAGGGACCTCGGGACAGCCTCTACTTGCACCACATTTCTTGTCCGAAAACTCTTTAACAAGCCTCGAACCACACTCAAGCTTAATAGTCTTTTTGTCATTCAAACGGTAATCAAAGCAAGATATAGAAACAATGGACGAAACCCACATCCAAAAACTTTCTCCATACGTTACAGTTTTTCCCCCTTTCCTCCCCCAACATCACAAATGAATTTTTACTTCTCATATACCGGTCTGTATAGTTTAATTACGAGATCGTAGGCCCACACCAATTTTCTTAATTAAGCTTCGGTCGTTTATTTTGGAGTGAAACTCCCAATTCCCCATCAACTGATTAGGTCGACCAACGCATTTAATGTTCCACCAGAAACTAGACCAACACTATTTTAAACAGCACACTACTATTACCTTAGCAGAAGCCATGTTGAGGTTCCTTGAGGACTTTAATACGGACCCTCAAATGTCATATGCTTCAACCTTATTCCCCTCTCCGAATTTTATCCCAATGATATCCCTACTAATGCCTGAACGACAACCTCATATCAAAGGAACTACACAATAACACGGCTCCTAATTCCGGACACACTATATTCTACATGTATCATAAAAGTACATCGCTTTTTTTGTTTGGGCTGGCATCACTAGTGTCAGACTCAAAAGGACCATCCTCACTAGGAACCACTACACTGAAACCAGTATTTCCATAGTCGTCAGAATTCCGTGTTTTGCCGGTTGTAAATCCTTTGACACTTTTTTTTTCTTTTCCCTTCATATCACTCAAGTGGTGTTGACTACCCCCTCCGACCTGCAAATCAAAATTTTACAAAAGTTATCTTCTCGATCGAGCTGATCAAACAAAGTCTCCAACAGAAGGGGGAGGATACTTTATGTGAATGGTGGGCCTTTATTAGTGACGCTAATAAGGGACCCTATGTTCTTAAAAACAGAAACCGTGTTACCGCCCTCTACCATCCCGGTAAAAATTAATTTTTACGCGCTTTTGCATGACCCGGTTCTAAATAGTCATTGAGTTGAATCTTTAGCTACTTTTAAACTCGGCACTTTCCCCCCCCGGCCCCCCTTTTTTTTTTTTTTTTTTCACCCGAGTCTTGCGTAAATGTACCGGGATGTAAAGGAGTTGCTTCATATCCCAATAAGATATGTAACCCAATGACCAAATGCACTATTTCCCGTTTTCCCTTGGTGGATATTCCAGGCAAGTCATCGACGTAAAGACTCTTCAGGGAGTTCTTATCACGCCGCGTACCGTAATTCATAGCATTGAGTAAATGTATTTCACCTCAAGTTATTAACCCCACAATGGTAAAAGGACACCCTTCTGTCCCTACGAGTCATTGAGTATTACATATTTCCTAGAAGTCTCTTTTGTTAAGCAAATCTATACAGACCCCTAGGCGTATTATGTTAGCTTACCCCCTTCCCTTCACGCTCCTAACGAGGTTTCATTAGGTAACCTTGCATTAATTAACATTCTCCTTGTCCCCTACTAATAAATTGCCAAGCCATAATTAAGCATGTAACCAATCATTCCAAAATAATATACAAAATCAACAACTAAAGTTTACCCCCCAATAATCCACTTTACATGGGGAACTATATTGGGAAAAGATATAGGACCCAAATTCCTAAAGGCTATTCTAGCCACAATCCGGATCCTAGGTCTACTGGGGTGGTAACAACAAAATTGCGTTTTTTTCAACTTAGAATATTTTTGGGTTCTTTTTAGCCTAGAACTCAAACTCTTTATCTACTCCGAGGAGTCAAATGATAAAGTAGCACCCCACTTAGGCATTTTGCTGTTATTGGCTCTGAACCCCCCTCAATAGGTAAGTCTGTGTAACATATCCAAGATGTTGACACCACTCCGGGACTATTTTCCAATGTTGACTCCACGACTTAGAGCCAATTTACCGGATTGCACGAAGCGCGTTCCCTTTGCCGAGTTCATAGAATAGGATAGATTGATCAGGATGGTCCACTCCTCTCTCTTGCGTCTTCTCACACTTTAGGACAATCCCTTCCACTTTTTTCACTGGATTATTCTTATCTCACCCTAACCCCCATGGAACCCTCATCGTTTTTTTCCAAACTAGGACTCATTCCCCATATTGCTTGGGGCCACACCCCCCTGGTTACAAGTAGGTTTCTTCGCTGGTGAATTTCCAATTATTCACTTTGTGTGGACCTTACGCGCGTCTAGACCCCACCTTATTACCTCTCGTAGCTTACGGGCAAAGTTGAAGGATTAATTTCATGGTTGTTATTTGACGATCGATTGCTCTTTCGCCCATAATTCTTATCTGTTCTGAATTTTTTCACCCAGCTACCTCTTGTTGATTAGTTACCTCCCTCATAGTTTTGCTACGGCATCATTAACCCCTTACTCCCCTTTATTCTCCTCGTAAGTCTAGACACCTACGTAACATTGTTGAGATAAAACCATTCAAATGAGAAAATCCCATATTTGTCAGGTGACCAGAATAGTCGAAAGAACTTTTCTTAACTAGATTATTTATCGACCTCCACTTTTACCCATCACAAAGCGACCCACTTACACCCTAGGACCTTTTTATTGTTGATACCAGGAAGGCTTCCTATCACTGGGACATATTAAGTGCCACAATTCCCCCCAACGCCGAGTACTATTTTATTTTTTCAAACCCCTGCTACACCTGACGAAGGTTGATGAATATTATAGATTTGATGCCCTTTTTATTTTTATCTTATGGGTAAGATATCCTTCTTTCAAGACCCCCCCAAAGTTCTTCGATTTTAACTACCTCCCCAAGTTAATTGACCACTACCCCTCTCAAAGCCATACCCTGTCTCTCTTCTTTGGGCCATACCACCCAGATTGACCCAGATCCTTGAGTTGATACGAGAGTAGCTCGGCCTTCTCATTAGAACAAACCCCCATACTATATAGCATTTTGTAGAACTTATCAAGAAAGTCTTAGGTATCTTCATTCACCTTTGTCCCAAAGAACGTTTGAGGGTTCATCCTTGTGAAGTCCCTCAAGCGCGAAGTCATTGTACTAGTATTTTGTTGAATGTGGGGTCCAACTTCATGGTTTTCTTGAGACATCATGGCTTGAGCTTGATTAGATATCATATGGACCAAACTTAGAAAAGTTGACCTTATCTCTCCATTCGTCATGGTTGGAGGAATTACTAGATCTTGGTCTTGCAGAGGAACTTGATTGCCTTGTGGAAGGTCTTGGTTCTCCTAGGTAGGAACTCCCGTATTAGGAAATCTTCCTCCACTCTACTTGCGGCTGCCCTTCTCTGAGTCCTCTCCTATATCCACAAGAAAATTAATAGAAGAAAAAGGGACATATAGAGTTCACATTACCAGTAAGTGATAATTCCTAAGTATCACATAGCCTCTCATTAATAAGTGTGGCGCGCTTCACACCCATGAACAAGACTTTACATAGATGTGGTTTAGTGATACATCAATCCTAATATCACTTCAACCTCATGCTCAGATACCAAGTTTGTCACGACTAGGGAGCACCCACCTAGACGTAACCAGCATCTTTAACCTTGGAGAGGACTTGGACAAGCCCTTAGCATTCGTTATAACATATTATAGGTAAAAATGCAGAAAATCTAAAACTTGTACAGAGTGAGGTATACATAGACCTCTCACATATCATATATGAAGTTTGCATATACTCCTTGCTTATTGAATCTTACATAGGCTTCTCGTTTAGACAACATAACCAATACGTAGGAAATAGTATAATACCATTGTCTCACATTTAAGCCATCTAAAGAGTATTACAACATTTTGGCATAGCCCATACTTCAATACAAATAGTCACAAATAGGATGACAACAATATTCTCAAAGATAAAAGAATAAAATACTGTCTTTAGACCTAACAACTTCATAGCTAGAATAGTGAAATTGTAACATCCCCAAAAATTGAGGACCTACGAATAACCTGGGGAAAATGTCTAAGTCTTCTTGCAAGTGGCCTTCTAAACTTCAATTGCCCGAACATATATTGTTTGGGAAATGGAAAATAATATGGGTTACTACAACCACATGTACTAAGTATTGAAACATATGCAGGTAAAACCATTGAAATCATTCTTAAAAGGAAATTTTGTTCAAAACCATTCTAAGTCAATTTTAAAAGCCTCTAAGCACAATTAAGAATATTTACAAGATACTAGACATAACATCACTTAAGACAAGTCCATACACAACACAAGACCAACATCATCATGAATTCAAGTCAACATGGATATTATCAACATAAGTGCATATCAACATTAATGGCATCATATTAAGATTATATATGCATGAATAACTCCAACATAATGTAACACCTCTAAAATGAATTAGGTGAATCTAGATCCTAACACTTGTGTATTGATGTTTTGAAGTCCTAAAATGGGTTATAAGGATGTTAGGATATAGTTTTTATGGTTTGATGAAGTTTGGAGGTCAAGCATCTAAGAACATCCATGACGTTCGAATGGTTTTCCTTGAAACGTGCTTGTGCACCTTAGTGTGTTTTCGTCGAGTTTTACGTGTTTGTTTTTGATTAAAGGGATGTGAGGGGTACCTTACATGTGTAATACTATATTCGGGCTGGAAATTTATGGGAAAAAATCCCCAAGGACCAACCAAAGGGTCCTTGAGGAGGACAAAACTCAATAACCAAGACTGTCCCAAACAGTCCCATTTACGGAGGGCAATTGACGCCCCATAGGTGATGGCATCGATGGAGACATAGTCTAGAGAGCTTAAGCTCCAATTTTTAAGGATCTGATCCAATCGGCGATTTCCAGCATTTGCCGTCGATGGGTTGACGCCCAGTAGACTGGTCCGTTAATTGGCACCTGCAAATTTTTTACAGGTGTCTCGGCCAGCCAGATGTTAGTTTGGGATTTTCACCTAGCCTTCCTGAAATTAGTTGGACGTTGTATTAAGGTCATTTTTGGTATTTCAAGTAACTTTATAAGTCTAGAACCCCTATTAAAGTCATTAATAAAAAACCAAAACCCCAAGACCCATAAAGAATACTCTACAACACCATTGAATCTTGAAGGGAGATTGAAGCTTGAATGTTTAATTCTCCATCAAATCTTCTCAAATTTAATTATATAGAATTAATTAAGGTATGATTTTAATCCTTGAATCTCGTTTCTTCAAGGAGCCAATCATTAATATGTTTTTCCAAAGATTTCTCAAAAGATGAACTTCTAAGTTATAATCTAGGCATGGGTTCTTGCATAAAATATTTTAATCATTGTATTATGATTGAATTGATGATAGTTGGATATTTTAACATAAAAATCCTATGAACCCATGCAAATAATGAACTCCATATTTTGACTATATTAAGTGTGAATTGATCATGTTTCTATACTATTGAATTCTTGTATAGTTTACTTTGGGCTATTAAATTATGGAAGAATTGTGTTAGAATCATCTGTAGGCTATCTTAGATTGATAAATACGTATTTAATTACCTTGAATTCATTGTACATTATGATTATTTGATTGAATTGGAGATCATGTCCATTGTTGAGGGCCTTTTTAGTATTGTGTTGGGTGATTTTTCTATGGATTGAAGTTGTGAGATTAAATTGGTGGTATCCTGATCTAAATCTCCTTATATTTTTAGTATAAGTCTTATATTTGTATGGTCCAGTTATACTACTGGTGCTTATGTGCTATGCTGTTGAATCATGTGGCCTCCTCAGCATTACTTTATGAACTGTGAAACAATGTGGTCTCATCAGCATTACTTTATGTATTATGATATTATCATCTTAAAACATGATTATGTGAGTAATGTGAAGGTCCTAACGACTTAAAATGTGTTATTTGAAGTCAAAGTTTGAGTTCTCCTAATTGATGATATGTGTCTATAGTAGGCTATGGTGAATCCTTGTGTGAATTAATTGATATTGAAGTATGATGCTTCTTGATGACTTTTATGAGACTTGTGACGGGTTATTTTGATGATTCAGTAGGAGTGGGTAGGATGACTAGAAATTATACATGGTGTTCCTATGTACTTCTTGAATGAGATAATATATGTGATAATATAAGTTGAACTGTGTCTTGTCTAGGTATACCTATGCCCTTGCTTGATACATAAATGACTATGAATCCTTGAGTTAGTAGGTGATAACACCCTTTTTCATGAATCTATATGTATGAAACGATAATTATGTGGAACCTTTTTGAAAAAAAGGTTATGATATCCTTGAAGTCGAAAGCCGTAATTGTATCCTTTTTGTGTGAATGATGGATTTAGTGTTGATTGGATGGAATGTCATAAAATCATCCTTAGAAAATTCATTAAATTATCCTTTTAACCATTGTAAGGAAACCCTAGGGGACCACTTTGGTAAGGTGTAATCGATTTGGTTATGAACTAGAAATGGGACCTCTTCATATATTCCTTGATTGAAACACTCCATGATAAAAAATTCTAGCACCGAGTGAGTATTGTTTGGGGAGTGTATCTAGTTGAGTATGAGGTTGGAGTACAAAGAAACCCTTCATATTTCCTACACATGTGCGTACATGGGATGTGTCTTAGTTCTACCATTGGAAAGTAGAACATTCTTCATCGGAGTAATTTTATGACTTTTGATTCCATGATTAGCTAACATGGTCTATGTCGGTTATTGCCTATTCTCATCATATGGGATACATCCTAGTGTTTAAGAAGTACTATGAAGTTTAGGTAGTGGAATGGGACGCTTATCTAGACAATGCACGATTAGGCTTTGAAGACATAAGTGTGTGAATCCCTAGGTCATTCTACAGACCATTATGTGAAGTCCCCTTAATTCTTAAATGAACTCTAATTAACTTAATTATGATTATGAATTAGGTTAATGAAGGTTGAATGAAATTATACCAATCTAGAGAAGCTTTGAAGGTTGCTTAAGTAGACTTAAAGAGGGTGTATGGGTAATCTCTTCATGTTCCTCTTTAGTGAATCTTAGCGTAACCTTAGGTGGGAGTTGAATGTTTGGAAGATTATAATCTTATCCTAGGTAGTTTTAAGGATCATTAAGGTATGCTTGAAGAGGGTGTATGGAAGGTGTCTTCTTGTCCTACTTAAGTGACTCTTAGGATAACATTGGATGGGAGGATTATGTATTAAATAGGTTACTGTGAAGTTACAACATAAGATTGCTAAAAACAGAGTATGATTTTGAATGTGTCTTAAATGTAATGTTTGGTGTTTAAATTTGGTTCTTATGTTTATGTATGAAGTTTTAATCTAAAAGAGCATACTTTGATATAAATGTCTGTTTAGCATGATTTTATGAATTATATCAAACTTAGTACATGCACTGTACTAATTCAATATATTTTTTCTATATCTAAAGATGTACGTGGAAGGTCAGAGCCATGTTGAAGCAAGGCTTGGAATCTAGACACTTTCAAGAAAAGTCGGGGTACTTCCTCACTTGATTCGAGGCATAACTATCTTTATGCTTCTTTGTTAAACAAGTATTGTAATAAAGTAAGTTTCTGTATTTCGATTGTTATGCGTTGTGTCCCAAGTGTTCATGTGTCTAAGATGGTGACTTGAGACATATCTATATTCCTTATATTTTCGATGAAATATACTTGAAGTACTATTTCGTGTGAAATGTTATAATTCTGCACTACTTTTCATACATGTATCCAATGAATGAAGTCATAGGGCTTGTACAAGACCTCCGGGAGGTCAAGTAAGCCGTGTTCCAACCCAAAGGGTGCCCTATCTTCTAAGTGTACTTGCAGGTTGTGACACATAATGTCATAACAACAATTCATGTACAAGAGTTCGTTACATCACAACATATAAGACCCTTGCTCAAAATCCCTGCACAAGCCTACAAGTTCAATTCTTATGTTAAGCCCATAACCCCACATAATCAAGTTAACCAAACAAAGGACCATAAGCAATGCCTGCATTTCATATATATTCATATCATGCATGTTATTCATCATATAAATAAACTTACACCAATAACATGTAAAGTCATCATATAAATATTATTCATATCATAAGTACATCAGAACAACCTCCAAGGACTTCCCATAAGGTCAACTTGCGCCATGTATAAGTAGAGTCCCATACCCCTACCTACACTAAGCAGAACCTCTTAAGTCACCCTAGTTAGTGTTCACTTTATTAATTTCATTTTACTTTTGGAGATATTTTCCTTAATAGACAATAGACCATGTGAGCTAAACATGGAATCCGGTGTCATGAAACCCTATACCGAAAGAAGGTAGTCTACTTGCCAAGGTAGAAAAAACAACATTAACATAGCATTTTAGGCGGAAACACCAGCTAGTATTCCTATGGAGGAAACACAGTTAATGAACTAGGAGTTACACTTGAATCCTCTTTATACACAATTGTGTTATAGTCTCCATCTCGTGAGAACCATTGTGAACCTACCTTCGCACATTGGGAAGGACACCTCTCAAAACTAGTTCGCTCAGTTCGAAGATAAAGTCCCTTTTTGAAATGTCTTTAATTCATTATTACTCATCTTAGGTTAATATAGGTCATAGGAGACTAACCCCTTGTATATCTTGTCATTATCTCATTAGATATTGCATGAGAATTTCCTTTCTTAACAACCCTTCATTTGTGAGATCAACAAATTATTACCATATCATAGTAAGGCACACAAGTGATTCAGATTCAACATTGTATCATCATACCATTAAAATGATCTCATAATCACATAGTCAGAATTTAATCATAAGCCATCAACATCATCTTCTTAATCTAATCACATATACTAACTTCCAATTTGTAAACACTCTTAGTCTAAGAAAGTTCTAGAGCCTTACATATAGGTGTCAAAAATGTTAGAAACTGGTTTAAGGTCAATGATAATGTAGTATTTAGGAATATAGCAATCAAAACGTAGGGAACATCCATGACATACCAAAACTAGTTAAATGAGGTGTACTTGCCTTAGCCTTTTTGACTAAGTGTTAGGAGTCGGAAAATGATGAATTTTTTTGGATAGGATGTATTCTAACACGTATAGACGTTAGTTATACCGAAACTTACCGGGTTAGGAATTTTTACGATAACCAAGGCGGCATTGGAGAGGACCCTTGCATTAGTGTCAAAGGCTGCCTACGTCAGTGTCCGCAAACTACTTGCCCCCAACGAATCCTAGTCAAATCGACAGGTCGTCGATTGCCTCAGTCGATGGACACTTGGTATATTCGGCAAGACTGGATTTTAACCATTCCCGTTCCAAAACGAAGGACCAAAATAACGGAGGGTCCTATGGTCGTCGATTGATAAACGGGGCATGGACGAGGAGTCGTCTGTGAGGTACTGTTTTTGCTGCACAATTTTAAGTGAGTTAAATTAATTAATTAAGTTGTTATTTAATTATTTAGGGGTTAAGGGAGGTAAAATTAAGTTAATTAACAATCTATATTAGACCCTAACTAATTAATCTAACCTAACCCTCATGATTTCCAAAACCCAAATAGCTCTTCCTTCTCTATTCTTTCTCTCTCCCAAGAAGAAGAATAACATAGAGGGTCAAATTAGAGGAGGTTATAGGGCTGCAAAACTCAAAGTTTCTCCATAAATATTAATCAAATATAAAGGTACGGTATTCCTTTCACCTTTGGGATCTCTTTCCCCAAAGGGTTCCTCCAAATTGATTTCAAAAAGTTGAGTTCTAAGTGGGTTTTCTTCCAATTACGAATTGGCTGTGTTGATGAATTATTTGTTTATGATTTATTTGGATATTATGAGTATATGAAAACCAATGGGGTTTATTAATCATTACGTTACTTCTTGATATATTGGTCTCAATTGTGGAAGATGGCCTATTCCCCGAACCCTAGGTTGAGATCTTGAATTGTATTGTATAGCATTGATTTGATTGGCTTGGTTAGTGTGTGAATTACTATCCTACATTGGTATTATGCTAATTATTAGTATATTTTTATACATTGCAATCTAATTTTGATAGTTTTTGAGTAATTGACCTAAATGGTGAAGTAGACTATGAACTTGATCTAAGTTTCTAATTTTAGGCTATGAAATAGTGATGGATTGTTATATAATGATTCAATGGACTTAATTATTATGTTGGTTACTATTGTGTGATTATATTACATCCATTGTTGGGTTGTATTGGAGGTTTGATGGTAAGATCTTGATAGGCATTGTTAAGGAAATTGAGTAAGTCTTGTGATCTCTATTCTTTATTTCAATTGTGGTTACTTGTGATTAAGTGATGATATTGTATTGAAGTATACCTTACATTAAGATTGTTAGGGTTGGTATGATCTTGAATTGAAATTTCTTGACTATGGTTTGTGAGGTAATGGCTAAGATGTAAATGTTATAGGATGGTGATAACTTACCAATGTGCCTCATTATGAAGTGTTATGTAAATGTGCTACCCTCGCTTGTGTGAATTGTAATGAAAGTATAATACTCATGCAATTCATATTGAGCTGTAACGATGATAATTATACAAGGGGTAGACCATAAGACCTATATTAAACTATGAGACTCTAGCTTGGCACCGAGTGAACTAGAGTGAGGAGTGTCCCTTCCCACATAGGGAAGGTAGGGTCACTAATGTATTTGAGATTGGAGACATAATGCACGTAGCATAAAGAGGGTCCCAAACAGATCTATAGTTCTTGAAAATTGTTGTCCACATAGGAAACTAGATAGTGGATCAAAATAGTTGCTATGTTCATGTTTGGTAATACATGACAAAGTAATCCGCGCTGTCATGTTTGGTTTGAAAGGTTATAGCGACACCGGATTCCACATTTCTCAAATGGTCATGTAGGTTAAGGCAAGAGTTCCAAAAGTAAATAAGTAAGGTCTATGCAGTTTAAGGCAAAAGAGGTTCAACGAAGTAAAAAAAAAAGTAATAAAATGGCTCTAACTAAGATAACTTGAGAGATGTGACTTAGTCTAAATAGGGGTATGAGACTCTACCTATACATTGCACTAGTTGGCCTTAAGGGAAGTCTTAGGAGGATGTTCTTATATATGTATATGCTTATAAATGTAAATGATATGCATAGGATGATCTTACTTGTTGATGGTACTAAATGATATTTTCTTCACTTGTAAATATGTATTTGATCTATATTCCTAAAGTATGATGCTATGTACTCTTAATGATATGCTCTTGTGAAGTTGGACATGTTTATGGTTCTTGTTATGTTAACAAAATTGAGTAATGTATGGAACTGCTTAGTCGTTGTACTTAGAGGACTGAATGGGGTTCATGAGTCATTGCTTTCTGTTTTTGTTATTTGTAATGAACTCTTGTCATGTTGTTGATGGTGAAACTTGAGATATAGTTGTCTGAGTATATCTACAAGGTACGTGAGATTCTTTTGACTGACTAGGATCAGTAGTTTTTCTTGTGCCTGTACATTATGTTGTTTAATTAGTCATTCTAGTGATTGGTATGGGGTTCTTGTATGGGCATAAAGGTTTTTCAAAGTAAATTACATACTGTAATGGAAAAAGTCATTTTGAGCATGATTTCATGTTGTGTGTGGCATATGGGTCTAATACTTAGTACAGTGACGTACTAAACCAATTTTCTCCCTTTCCCCAAACATTTAACTGTTCTGGTCGTTGAAGGGATTCTTAGGACGACTTTTGAGAAAGACTTGGAATTTCACTCACTCAAGTTGGTAGGTCCTAACTTTTGAGGGCAATCCACTACAAGCTATTGATGTTGTTTTAGTCTTAAACACAATATGTGAAATTCTTTCATTTGAGTACTACTAAAGATTGTATAAACCTATAGTGGCGGTTATTGTATCTTGTATGGGCTATGCCCAATTGTTATACATTTTTATATTGTTATAGATGAGACATCTGTTTTTACGACTATGTTATATATATATATATATATATCTATATATATATAATATATATATACATAAAAGTGGGGGAAGAGACTAAAGTAATTTCATATACGAAGGGTCTTATGTATATACTTTTTATATATGAATTATATTGTGTGATGTAGAGTTTTATGTAAACCTCAAGATAGATAAGAAATGTTTTAAAGTTTTCCGCAAATTTTAATATATGAATATAATGATGTAAGATAAGAGGCTAGTCTTAGTGCTAAAAAGACGCCAGTTACATCTAGGGGTGCTCCCCTGATGTGACATAATTGAATACCATTATCAAGTATAAACCATCATCATTGAAGTAAAAAACCCAAGATCACAAAGTCTTACCACATAGACTTCATAAGCCTCCTTCAAGATCTTACAATCATTCCAACCATATTGATCCATCAATCCACTTAATAACATTGTATAATAGTAATATATACAAGAACTAAGTCAATTATATCATCACTAACCAATTAAACCTCAATTTATAAATGAGGGTCGGAGAAAAGGGTTCATTCATGATTTCTTCCATAGAACTAGGTAAAAGTCTATGCACTACAACAATTAACAAATACATAATCATTATCTTTCTATAATAAACAAGGAGACCAACATCAAATCAATTACTCAATTGGAAGAAATATCATGTTTTTTAATTCATTAGAAACCAAATTTGAAGAGCCTCTTGGGGAAAGAGATCCCAAGAGTGAGTATCTTCCATAACATAGGGATCCTTAGATTTTGATGGAGAAAATATGAAGTGTTGAAGTCATAGTGATCCTTGAAGACTGGTATTCAATGGTGACTTTGAATAGAGAGAGAAAGTAGAGTGAATTTGGAGAGAATTAGGTTCGGGAAATATGGGGTGTTAGTTTATGAGGGTTAGTCCTTATATAGTCCCCCAACGAACTTAATTAACCCTCCCTAATTACTTATGTAATAACCTAATAATTAACTAATTAACTCCCTAACTTTAAAACTTAATATTGAAACTCAACCTCCAATGAACGAGACCCCAATGTACAACCCGTCTATTGGACCACGGACCGTCGTGCTAGTTCGTGGTTTGGGTCAGAGAGTGTATTTTAGCCCATTTTCGAAATATGGCTAAGTCCTAACTTACTCCCACCATCGAAGGGCCTTTGACCCTTTGGTTTCTCTTCAATTTATCGTGGATTGCCACTGTCTAATTTGACAGTTTTGGGTCAAATTGAAGGGTCCTCTCCAAGGACCCCTACGTTGATCCTTGGGGAGTCTTACCTGAACGTTTCACACCTAAACACACTCTTCTATATTTTTAACACCTTTTTACCAAATTTCACTAAATTCTGACTCTTAAAATTCCATGATACGTGCCAAGGTACACTAGCACACTTTTCACAATTCTCAAGACTTCATGGTCGTTTCGTAATGTTTTGACTCTAGCACTTCATAATTATTTTCAATACATTATTTGAGGCTTAAAACAGTGTTTCAAGTATTAGTTCATCATGTGAGTCTCTAGACTAACTCATCGTCTTTCAGAGTGTTTCAAATTTAGTATTTTATAATACGCTTAATCTTTATAGCAATAGCTAAGCATTGAGATGGATAAAGCACTCGTTAAATTTTATTTTTTTTTGCTTAATAAAGTGGTTACACATATTTTTCTTGAGATGTTAAAATAAGGTCAACAATGCGGTGACTCACCTTTTCCAAAAAAATATAATTTTATTTCACAAACTTAAAATAACAGTTTTAGATAGAGTTAATAATTGTAATGTAAAGAAGACAATTATTTCTCTAAATTTCAAGATCGAGGATACAATTATGTATATGACTTAAGATCAATAAAATTCAACAATAAATATTTACTGCAAACAAATTGTAGTATGTAACTATATATCAAAAGTAATTTAAGATAAGTATAAGTCAATAAAACAGACTGTGCTAGAGCCACGGGACAAGAGGGATTCCTAACATCTTTCCCTCGGTCAACATAATTCATTATCAGAATTTTTAGTATGCAAAAAGGTGACTTGAAACACCGTAGCTTAATTAAAGGTGGCGACTCTGAAAAGAAATAAAACAATTCCTAAATCAATATTGTCACTTAAATTGGAAAAATCCTCCGCCGTGAGCGAAAAAGGGCTATGACACTCTCCAAGACTTAGATATAATGTTAATCATGTTAGCTTTACCCTAAAGCCCTAGTGATAAACATTCAAAACAATGAGTCTTCATTCTTCATGACTCCACACCATGGAATCATATTTTGAAAAAATTAATCCTAAAGGTCCACTTCCAACTTTACAAGTCAAGATCAATCATGTAGTATAGAGTCTAGTTCAATTCATTTATATGTATTCCAAGTCTTCATCGATTACTACTCAAAACATTAACTTTGGAAGATTACTTATGAATGTTCAATGCACCTCTAATGTCATATAAATCAACAAAGGCACTATAACGTAAACTAGGGTTAAACTATAGAAAATTTGATAATTTCATTATATATTCTCAATATATCATATTTAACCTCCCATTAAAGTATATTAGACCATTTCGAATCATACCCAACCATGCCCACACATTGGCAGAAACCCTAACATAGATTGAGATTCTTCTTTACAATATAGAAGGAATTCTAGGGGACACTATGGATGGAAGAACCCATAGATTAAAACATAAATATACCTTTAATAAAAGACCTACAATGCTTTCATAAATGGAGGGATTTTCGGCATAGCCTCCTTCTCTTCTTATTCTCCTTTTTCTTCTTCTATAGGTTCCTAGGAGAAGAAATAATAGAAGAGGTTATCTGAGTTTTTATTTGGGTCTTCTGTAATGTGACTTAAAATTGGAGGCAATAGAAGTAAAATGCCTTTAACAGGTTAATAAAATTCATATAAAACGACCCCTACATAATAATAACATAAAATGAATTTACTAGTTAACCCCTCAAGAGGCAGCCCCTTTTAAAGGGCCACACCCATATTCACGAGTCGTCAAGGGCACCACGACCCATGGTCCCTTTTCTAGTGGCTACCCTCAACATTCCAAACACCCACTATTCTATGGAATGTCCATGAGACTTCCCACAAGCCGTAATCATTACCACTTCCAAAGATGCTCGTGGTCCCTTCGACAATGGCTAGGCTTCAAGGGTTGATCTCCCATAATGCCTTCATGGACCCCTTCTCTGACCATGGTCGACAAGGTAGTCGTAAACCTTAGGGAGTGCATTTATTATAAAGTATTAGCTTCCTTCAACCTAAGGCACCTTCATGAGCCTTTCTACAATTCCTGGGCAAGACCACGAGTCCTTAAGTGGCTCGTGAAGGTAATCAACTTATAGAAAGACCTTACGGAGCTACTGCCTTGTTATTACAAACCACACCACGAGCCGCGGTACACTCCACAAGCAGTGCTAGTATTCATGGAGTTGAGGCAGTGTGATTGCTACTTGGCTAGCCTTGGCCTTGGCCCCTTTGGCTTGGATTTTGTCCCTTTCCATGGCCGTCGCTAAGTCCTTGATGGGCTACTAGTTTATGGAGTGTAATGTATGCCTTGACTTCAACCCCAAGGCCCCTGATTGTAAGTACATCATGTCTCTTCTATGACTCTATTACTCATCATCAAAATTATTACCCTAGATTGTGGTTCTAGTAAGGCCTACTAGTTTCTGGGGCATTACAATATCTCCCGCTTAGAATCCCATCATGCATGCAATACATCTAAATATACAAAATAAGAAAGGAAAACTTCAATCCCAAACTAAAAATACTCAACCACCGCGCCAACCACCAACTCAATAAAAGTAGGGACTACCACCGCAGCACCCCCCCCCCCCCCTCAAACCCATTCTACCGTGCATTCAAATTCTAACATACAAAGAGGAACTACCATCTCCTAGTTATTACATGCTTAACATACTCTAATGGATCTCATATATAATTTACTCATAAATTAACATTCATTGAGGGAGTAAAATTTCAAATCCAAACTAAAGCATGCTCAGCAATCACCTCATGAAAACTATAAAGAATTATTCTCAATGCACTACAAGATGAGTAAAACTATGCATATAAATCATTTCTAACTAGACCTAAGTATTTTCATGAACATCCATAATACAAAACAATGGTAACACATAAACATATAATCACCTTACTTTTTAGTCACACTATCTCCCCCTAGAGAGTAAGCCTACACAATAACTCTTAAACATCATTTAATCAAAGGAAAAAGAGAGATCAAACATAACAAGTCATCAAAGACAAGAAATTTGGATATTAACTCAAGCATAAAGTACATACCACATGGGACATGAGGACATAACTCTTGATCTTCTCTAGATTAAATAGTATCCAACCTATGATTACATGATGAAATTTAGGATCCGAGCCCGTAAATGAATTCTACTTTTCCTCCCCCCTTATCCCTAAGGATTGGACAATCTATCTTCTTCTGAACCTAATCACCACAACCATAGGCCTCCTCCTTTCAAGCTAGACACTAACAATAATGTTTTCTTCCTAACATAGTGTAAGTAGGCTTAAGGAACAGAAATTACCTATTACTCCCTCTTTGGGGCATAGGTATTCAGACACACTTTTGGTTGAATTTTTTTTGGGTCCGAGGTTTACCATATTTTTTGAAGCTAGCATTGGAGAAATCCCCATCACCGGTTCTAGGTCTTTTGATTTCTTAATTATAATCCTATACCTTGTCTCTTCAACTTGTCAAGCATACATCATATGCATGAGATGTACATATTTTCATGTAGAATTTCCACACGACATTCTTTTACAATAAATCACACTGACCATCTAAATTTTACTCATCTTTTATCTCATCGGTTTCCCACTAAGGGAACTAGCATACACTACACCATTTTAGTCCGACAACAACACTGATTCTTTGACTACGCTTAAAGGTTGCGTAAGTAGTTTGGGACACTTGTAAAGCGTACAGAAATTTTAACTATGTTAAAGATATAATAATTTTGGATATGACAACTTCAAGAAGCGTTACTTCTTGAGGGATATAAGCCCACTTTTAAGTGTGTTACAATATTATATAATGTAACAACACCTATTTACATATATGACCACACTGCTAAAAGGTCCTATTTTTATAGTTGAAAAGAAAAACAACACCTTATAAGTGTTGCCTTAAAATTTTTCACTAAAACCATTTAATTTTTTCACTCTCCACTCCAATAGTTCAACTCTCCCTCAAATTTTATTGGCCAAAAAAACCCAAAAAAAATAATAAATCATAAAAACAGTTCACTTATGACTCTTTACTCTTTTACTTGGCATTCCTCCTTAAAGCTTTCCCTCTTCACTTTCTGTGATTTTGTGAAGGAACTGAGAACAACGTGAAGGAGTGAAGAATTGAAGAAACCAACGTGAAGAAAGCTGAAGAACAACTTATCGTGCGATAAGATGTTAGAAGAAAGGCGGCTGCAGAATAAAGTCGACCCAGACAGAGATCACGAGGTGAGGAGATGAAGAGCTCACGTTGTTTTCTCCAATAACATTCTTCAATAGTAAGTACGGTTCTCTTTTCAATACCTATTCATCAAAGCGTTTAGTACTCAAACAGGTCTTGTGTTAGCTGAAGTGTGATTTTTTGTTTGTGTTTAGAAAGAATGCATGCTTTTGGGTTGTTGGAAGATGATGAATTGAAGCTACACTTTCTCTCAAGTTTCTCACTGAAGAACACGATTCGATTTCAAACAGGTTTAGTAAGTTGAGAAGAGAGTTTTATCAAGTAAGAAATGTTATTATAATGTCTAAATTTTAAGCTTTTAGGGTTTTAATATATTGATTTTTTATACGATGTGATGGGAGTATGAATTGATATTTCTGGGCGCTTGACGAGACCGATTCAAAGGTTGAATTTTTCGCGGAGTGTAGCTCCTATTTTAGCCTCCCTGATATAAACCTCTTTTTTCACTGTTGGGGGGCGTGAGGTTGGAAAAAAAGTTGGGATTATATTTGAGCAAACACTGTAGAGAATAAGAAGCTAAGACAAAGTTAATAATATATCTTATATCTATATATATATTCGTATATATATATATATATAATTCTATATATAAAAACACATCAAGGCAAGGAGGAGAGAGTAACGGTGTCGATAAGAGTACGACATTTTCAGTTCATTTAGCAGATTAGTTTTCCCAAGCTTTGTTCGAGTCCGAATTTGCCTCGAAATTATCAGCCTTTGTTAGTGGTGAAGATTCATGAGAAGATCGATGCATACTGGTCCCCTTCCCGATGTTTTTTCATGGCCTGGAAGAAAAGGTATGTTTGTTCACTCATAGTTTTTGTGGTGCATATTAACTACTACCCTCCAATTATCACTTGTTTAATTATGTTGTGTATGTTGTTGTATCCCTGACCAATCGTGGTGCGACACTAGTTTGTTTTTGTTGTTGTAGTTAATTAGTAGTGCACAATAGTTGAAGATCACAATCTGCACTTGAAGAGAACCATCAGGTAGTTTGGATTTTTGTGATGCCGTCATGAAGTAAATATCACAATCTGCACATCTGAGATGATATCTTTTCTTTGGTAAGATATAAAATATCGGTCGATATTCAGGTGGGACGTTGTTGGTTGTAAACAATATTTTCCCCCTTCTTGGCACAAGATTTTAGTAAATAGGTGACTTTGTGTTCTTACACCTTTGCTTTTCATGTTAATTTTCTGCAGAGCCTTAAGATTTTCTTTGTGTCTTATGTGTCGAGAATTGCTGGGGTGATGTTGCTGTCCATGTTTACGATCTTTCTTGCACTTACTAGGGAGATCTGAAATCTGTGATACTGGTGCCTGTTTTCTTGGTAATAGATATGTTTGTGATTGCAATTAGTAATTAATTACTTCTCTAATATATATACTATTGATTGAATTGGGAAATTGTTCCCATAAGTCATATGCATCTCCTACTAAATTAGTCAATTATGTGAAACTGCAAGTTAACGCTGGCCACTTCATTGAATCATGTTCCTTGAACTTAGACAGAGTTAAGTCTCTAAAATGGCCTTGTGATCCACACCTCTTGCAATAAAACTTAGTGTTTCCAAGTGCTGTGATTTCAGCTTCAATATTGTCGCGTTGAGTATGCTTTGTGTTTCTGCAGTTATACTAGCTTTCCTTGGTTCCGATTAGACAAAATCCGTAAGAGCGTTCCCCTCCTAGGTGGACTTTGCTATAGCAATGGTTCTCTCTTAGGTGGCCTTGGGGTAGGTGGTTAACAGGGGATCTATGATCTTGATTCACTTTCAAAGGAAATTCCAATATATTCGCTAAACCGAAGGGTGGTAGGAGGGGAAGAATGAGATAGAGGCCTTCTCTGTCAAGAGGAGATTGAAATTTTTGTTGAGATCGGTGCAAGGTGTTAGTTTTGGAATATGAACGTGATCTTATTCATCTTACTATGTAAGTTATACTTATGTTGCGCTTTGCCTATAAATTTAGCTACTTGTTGGGGTCTAAATTTTGATGAAACAAATTTGGGAAATATATGAATTTTAGCCTATATTATATTAATGTGAGTGTTGATAAACAATATTCATAATTTTGTTTTGTTGCTATGCGATTGAATTTTGTATATGTGGACCTCTTCTACCTCTTAATATGAGTAGCTTAGTGGACATAAAGAAAGTGATTAGGGCTATGAGAAAATGTTATTCTAGCGGCAAAAGAGTTCATACATTTAAAGAAAATTTATTAGTTCAATCCCATTCCATTTTTTTCAGGATCTTCGATTTTTTCTTCTTGACATTCTCTTGAATATCAATTACTTTGTCATTTCTAATAATGATATTATATTCTTTCGGATAATTCTTGGTTGAGGCAGCATAATTAGATGATGAGATTGAATCTCAAATTGTAGAAAAAAGGGGGGGGGGGCCTTTTCCTTGCTGCTGAATTCTGTTGTCCAAGTTACAAGTTCCTCAATGTTTTGTAGCTTCGTTCTAGTGTTTATTATGCACCAATTGGTGTTTCGTCACGTAATTTATCTTGGCTTCTTATCTTGATTATAAGGTTTATTTGGAAAACCTTCTACTTTCTAGAAAAACTTAACTATTATTTTTTTATTTGACTGTTTTTTGACACAAACTTAGTGTGACAAAGGTTATTACCTTTTCCCACTAGTATATGGGTGGACGATAGGTCAAGTTCTTGGAGAGTAGGAGGCAGAGGTATAATAAGAACTTGTTGATTTGTTTTAGATAGAGTCGTATTAGTTCCCTCATATAAACCGCCAGAAGGCAAATATACATAGACAGAGACAGTGAGGTGGACAACCAACCCGGAAGTCCAGATCAGAGTACCCCTTATCACAACTACTCTGTCTTAGAACACCATCAAAATCTTACGTGACTCCATGGTTCGAATGACGATAATATAGTTTTTGTCATCACGTAGGGTAGAGGACGTAGTCTTAAAATATGCTCTTACAAACCCAGAATGGTGTCAACAGCAAAACTATCTTAATGAAAGTTGTGAGATTCTGGGCCCGAGTCAATTCCAAAAGTAGGACAGTACAAGAACATGTAGTCCCAAGCCATGACACAATCTCGAGATTGACACAGGACTTACCTTGGTTATCATAGTTTATCAATGGATTGTTTTTAGTGACAATTCGTAATATTACATAGGCCTGTCAAGTGACGTTGGTACGCACAACCAAACTAATTGGAGTGAATTGCACTACGAGACGACATGATAAAGATGTTCAATAACATAGCTTATCAACACGGTCAAAATATGTTGTATATTTCATTGTAAGATGGAGGCAATCTGAGTGTGCGTTTTCTAATGTCCCTAAAATTCTGAGTTTCGAGAGAGCGAATGTCTATGCTTGAATTCCTTTCTAGTTGATGTGCAGGTAAAGTCCGATGTTTTTTAAGAGAGAACATCTTACATCACGTGGATATATCGGCTTCTGGATTGAATTTTGTGAGGGAATGTGTTATCAATGTTGAGAGTTGTAAAGCCTGTTTCTGTTACCCAATTTCTTATTTTGTAAAAACTAATTTAATAATAAATTTTTTTCGTGTTTCTAATTATACTTCAAATACGTAGCATAAATCTATACAACATATTTGAAATTTAATTTTAGCTTTTAGCTTCTGAAATAAGTAGCTAACTCCAAGGCTTAACAAAATGTCTTAGAATCAAAATTACCTTCTCTGAAACTTATGGTGTTTCACCTTGTAGTTTTGGCTTGAGCTTCTCTACTGTGATTTCTTGTGTCTGTAGTTATTGAATCAGTGACATGTTTATAGAATAAGTTTACATTGTATGGTACAGTAGGTTAGAATGCACTTAAACTAGAGGTGCTTGCTGCAATATGCAATATTCAATTCCTTTTAGGATGAGCTGCTGCAAATATGGTTAATAAAAGCTACACGAAAATTCTTGTAAGAGTGAGCCCTCGAGAATGGCACTTGCAACAAAGAAAGGTACTGTGGAAGTGCGTTTCCAGATGGGTTGATCAGAAACCAATGGCTTAATTGTGAAATTGAATAGTTGCAAGAAAATCGTAGGGACAAGATCCGGAGGTGAGGTGACGTTTGAATGATCTTTCGAGAGCCTAGGTTACGTTGATAAAAAATACATATACTTTGACCGTTTTTTATGGGTGAAGATGTGTACTCCCTTGTTTCATGCCTGTTTGCCACTTGCTATCCTGATTTACATGTTTCGCATAGAGTATCTTCAGTATTCTCTCTTGCTGCCCCTGTTCTTTGCCTGAAGTTGAACTGAGTTGGCATTTGCAAGGAGAAGTATAATGATCTGGTTTAGCACAAACAAAAGACCTGGGGAATGAAAAAAGTAGATAATCCACCGAAAAAGCATGGTAGTAGCATAGCATGTTCACTTTCATATGTTTTATGTGCAATTCATATCCATAAATTCAATGATATATCTTGAATATCTAAGCATTAAGATATGGAGACAAACCATATAAACCTTCTTTGTGGTCACTATAAAAGTACAAATAAAGCTTCAATCCGTCGTTAGTTATTTTTTCTTGAAATAACAACTGTAATTATACGTTATAATGTCAATCCCAAAAAAGACTAAGGAAACCCTATCGCAGATAGAGAATGCAATTCATTGACAAAAACAACAAAAACAATTCTCATGATTAGTGAAAAAGACTAGTATTGAGCATATTAAAGTCATGATTTATTTCACTAAAAAAAAAACTTATAATTTTATTTTAAATGTGGCAGGAAATGTCGGTAATTGGAAATTTTGATTCGTGGTCAGAAGTATATTCGATCTATTGTATTCATGCTGAAGATATTTTACTAGTATCATATTTGTTTTAAATGCTTTGATTTTCTCTGGTATAAAGTTGTTAAGTAGAGATTTTTAATCAATTAACTTTCTATGTATTGGTTGTACAAGAACAGGTTTTCAAAGATTATTCCTAATATATAGCTTCGATTTTGATTACCTAATTTGTCGTTTTTTAAAATCACTTATATATTTAATTATGATTATTTATTATATGGAAATAAAAATTATTATGTTAAAGATGAAAAAAAATTTGGCTACAAAAATTCTATGAAACATTTGCCACACTTACCAAGTGTTGTGTTAGATAAGATATGAAGGACAACACTTTTAAAATGTAACCACAACAAAGCAAGGACCACATTTTTAAGTGTAGTATAATCACTAAAAAGTGTTGATAATTGCATCACAAGAAAGTGTTCCTTATACCGCTCTTGGCTAAGCTTTTTAAGTGGAGACAAAGGATGGCGACAATTTTAAAAAAAGTGTTGCCTACTGTCAAAGCGTTACGCTTACTTGGTACCACCCCCTAAAACAAGTGTTGACTGAAATGGAAAGCTCCCAAAAGTGTTGCTATTTTATCAAAAGGCCCCACGCGTGTGCGAGTTAAAAGGCAAAAAATTTATTGGGGTGGTTAGTATTAGGATAAAATAGGTAGTTATTTTGCAGTATACTTGGACAATGCTTACGTGAATTTCAACAGCGGGTATATTTTTTGAGAACCGCATAACCTTCCTTGACAGCCAATTGACTAGATTCTTCTACTCTACTACAAACCCTATAATCTCATTTAGGGGAGAAAATCTATCAAGAAAACTTTTTCTTGACACACCATCTCAAACTCTAGCGATACATGCAATCCCCCGGTCCTATCCTCTGTTCATATAAGAGTTAAACATAACCGGGGGACACATTCCTTCGAATTAATAAGCGACTAGTTCCACCTTTTAGATATAATTCACACAAAAAACATTCATAATCTTTTAGACCTCCTATACAAATTTCATGCGGTTTTACCCGACTTTGGAGCCAAAGAACATAGAAGGTTTCCGTCTAGTGAAATCGATGATGTGAACTTGACGCTGAAGCAACACATTTTCACATAGGGTCTCTTAAATTCTTCTGAGTTTCCCTCGACGCCCGCACCCGTCGGCGACTTTGCCCTACCAAGCATGGGGCCAAATATCCAGAGATCAAGTAGAGAAACCTGTTCAACGTTAGCCGCACAGCAGTGCAAGCCGAGTCTACGTTAGTTACTGTCCCGAGTACAGATGCACGAGAAGTGTCCTCCATTGGGAGGGGCCTGTCCTGTTGGAGGAGAGTTTAAGTTATATGAATTTGTATCATAGCTACCTTAAGCTATTGAGAGCTTGTTTACCGCAGAGAACATGAGAAACACTTAGACCTGGGCATAAGAAAAAACTTTGCTCCTAGTCCTTTCATCCCTCTACTGCATTTCCCTTATACATTAGACATACCCAAAAATCAACGCGCAGAACAGCAAAAAGGGCTAGTCCCTAGTAAGACAAACTATATGGCCAACTCTAGAGAATAAAGAAGTGATTGATATTTATTACCACAATCCAATATTAATATCTATTCATAAATGTGGCCACTTCAATTTTATGAACATAACCTACATGGTGCTTTTATACAACCCTATAACTATTCTACACCTTGTTCTGTGATAACTAAGTTTGTCGCGACTCAGGGGTAAGCCCTAGACATAACTTGGTATACTTTACCTGGAAGGGGTATCATACAAGTCCTTTGAATCATAACATAGGTACTAGAAAGTACGATACGGGGAAATCTAAAATTTTCTTTTGATTGAAACAATTAAAAACATTTTCATAAGCAAGAGAAACTCTTTACAAAATCTTTGTCTCAAGCCATCTAATTAAAATTATGAATTAAATTCTTGAGGTGTAGCCCATATAAAGTATAGATGTAAGAATTGACATAAAAATGGAGATATGTGTTTGTTCTCAAAGTTATGAGCACTCTCGAAATAGTCAATTCTTCTTGCTTCTTAAGAACCTAGCCTCGAAGGAAACTCGATATCCAAAAACTAATATTTTATTAGAATGTAAGCGCTATGCATTATTAAAAAATATAGCAAGTATGAATACTATAACAACATCATAAGAGCATCTCCAAATGGTTAATCAGCATAAGACATAAGCATAAGAGATAATAACATAGTCATATCATAATCTCCAACATAACAATCATATAATATAAGTTAGAATAGGATATGGTTAATGATCATATGAGATAGATCACAATCATATACTCATAATGAAACCTTAGTAATCCATACAATAATAGCAACATTCTCAAGTAGCCTCAAAATCATACATGTGAAAAGCAAGAATAACATCTCATAATACCACCCAAGCAAGGTATCCCTTTTTGGTCATCTTAATCATAGTCTATATGCCTAGTTTACTCTTATGCCTTTATATTGGAAGGGCATAATACTTTTAAGTATTATGAAGGAACACTTGTGCAATGCATGGATGAAATCCCATAATACCCTTTACACTAAGCAAACCTTCAAGTAATCCTAGTCATATTCACCCTTCTTTTGTATCACTATTGGCTTACTTCATGTAGACAATAAAATATCGCTTTTAGTCAATCATATCTTAGAAGGAATTTATTGAATAATCATTTCAATCATACCAATTGTAAGAAAGGAACAATGATAATTAGGTGACATTAGTCTACTTGTGCAACGTATGAGTGGCATTCCATACTACTACTCATACTAAGTACTTCCTTAGGCCATCATACTTATGTTCCTTATTATGGACTAGCCCTCTTGTTAAAACATGGAAACTCTAGGATTCACTTTATTAAGTCTATCAAAGTTCCTTCATATTTCGAACCTGAAGATATACTATATTAGGTACATCTTAGTTCATTATACTTGAACTCTTGGAGATGCTACTTAAAGAATAATCTTAGTTTATTATGAGGATGATCATTTATGAGACTATTTCTTAGAATTCTAGGTCCATCATTAAATAGGACCTATACGATAAGTACTAACTTTAAGAAAAATGTCTAAGTCAATTCATACTCTTAAAAATTTGAGGTACATCAATAGCTTATCTTAGTCCCTAATTACTTAAAACCCTAGGATATACTAAAGTGAGTACATCTTAGTTCATTAAGCTTGATCCCTAGTAGATTCTTGTTGAAGCACAATCTTAGAACACTTTTTGCATTGGACTCTAGTATATGCTACAATATGCATAATATTAACCCACAAGGTATGAGCACTAGAAGATTCCACATTACGCACAATCTTAGTTAATTTCATAATTTTTTAATAGAGATATAGCCTTAACCGACATGAGAACATATGATCTAGACCATGACCTCTCAAGGTGTTACCCACACCATCAAGGGTTAGTCCACTTTCCCAAGGTATTATTGGTTTGTTAGCCTAGTCGGATCAACTAGCTAACTTTTCTATGGGGCATGTATTTATGCGATACAAATATTGCTACTACATACCCAAACTCCACTAGTTAAAACATCCATATCATGAGATACACTTGCAGAAATCCATAATCTTCTAGGTGAGAGATCCCATGTGGGAGGTCCAAACTAACTAGCTAGGATTCTATATGAAATAATAAATTAAAATAGTTGGGAACCTCCATGTGATTTTGTCACGAGTCGAGAGCACCCCCTAGTCGTAACATGGCGTATTCAATATCGATGAGATCTTATACAAGCCCTTAGCATTCATTACATAAAACCATAGAAAAATAATGAAAAATTAAAACTTTCTTTAAGAAATAACTCGAAAATTATTTCATAAAAGTGGATGTCTTTCTAACATCGTTGTCTCAAACAATCTATTGATGATATGAATAAGAATTTAGGGACGCAGCCCACATAAAGTCTAAAACATATAAGAAAACATAAGCAACATAAAGGTTCGTCGTCGAAGCTATGAGGACTCACAACTTCTTTACCTCATAAAAGTCCTTGAAACTCTACCTCCAAAAGAAACTCAAAGCTCCTACCCTACATTTTGTTAGAATGTAGGCAATATCTGTTAGTAAAAAAGAACTATGTATGAAAGCTAGCATAAATCATAAGAGCATCTCAAATGGGTAGTCAACATAAGACATAGGCAGAAGAGACAATACATAATTATAACATAAACATCATACCCAAAGCATAGTCTCCAATATAAGCATCATATACACATAGTCCATATAAGGCATAGTTAATAAGCATAGGAGATACATTAAGTTCATCACATATCTTTTACTTAGGTTCTCAGAGTCGCATCCTTCAACCTTAGGTCTTTTAATATTAAAAGAGGACTACTCAAAAAGACACCTCAAAGTGTA
Organism: Solanum habrochaites; assembly: GCA_027704765.1. NCBI lineage: Eukaryota > Viridiplantae > Streptophyta > Magnoliopsida > Solanales > Solanaceae > Solanum > Solanum habrochaites. Next base: position 44,046,470 of record JAKWJA010002489.1, on the reverse strand, counting down.
CTTATGCAATGCAAGGATAGAATCCCATGCAACCATTAAAGCTAAGTACTACTCTTTAGTCATTCTTGGTCATGGTCCACTCTCATAATCAAGACCTAGTTCTTCTTGTCATTTTAACGATAATATATGTACATGCTGAACTCTTAATCTCTTATATGACATAAGGATGCCATAGTTCTAAGTTACCTTAAGACACACTTGTGCCATGCAAGAAAGGATGTCCTTAACAACCTATCCATGCTCAAGTTATTCTATCACTTCATTCAGTCAAGCATTCATAAGGTATGGTAGGTGAGTATAGGCCTTTAAAAATAATCCACCTACTAGACTTCAATTTTATTTTGGACTTTACTCTAAAAGCCTTAGCATCACTAGGTAATCACATTCTCCTCATCTTAAATCCCTATCCATCATTATCAGAAATGCTACTCTCAAGGTTTCTTTGTTAATATCTTCTTTATATCTAGATGTCAGGTGATTTGATCACATATCTTGTTACTAGATTATTCAAGTCTTAATAGATCATAAAGGCTCAATTCTATCATTATAAGCAAACATACTTCCTAATAAATCACGTAAAGGTCGATTCACATTGAGATGATCCTAACTATGATCGATAAGTATTCAAGACAATTGAAATACGAAGATCAATTTGGAACCTTCAACCTTGCCTCTAATGGCCTAAACACACAATGATCACATTCATCATCTTAGATTAGGTTTCATCAAGGAATTCACAAGAAAACATAATATAATCATCATATAAATATAATTAAATTCTACCCACTAGATTGGTATCACAATGAAGCCCTACGCACAATGTAATCACAACCCTAGCTAGATTGGGGTATTTTATATTCAGAATTTTGGAATTTCTAAGGGGGCTATATGGGTGGAACAACCCATGGATGAAGGATCTTCATATACCTTTTATCAATGCCCTAAACACAACTTGCATCCATGGTGAAATCAGCCTAAGTTGCTGCCTCCCTCTTTCTCTTCTTCTCTTCTTCTTCAATTGTTATCTTGAGAGAACTTTTAGGGACGGGAGGGTTTTTGATTTTGAATATCAAAGTATAAATGGATAATTAATTATTTTAATATACTTAAAATACCTAAAAAAAATTAAAATAACCATGCCTTTACTTAAATGTCCAAGGGTGGAATGCAACAAACCACCCTTGGGTTGGCCAAATCTTGCACCAATTCACAAACCCCAAACTACGACCACTATCCACGAACAGTGGATGGCTTGACAACGCGTCCTTTGTCACGACCTGGGAGCACCCCGAAGTCATCACACGGCGTACTCGACCTCTCACGGGTCTTGTACAAGCCCTTAGATATCTTTCATTGCTGATATATATGAAAAGTAGTGCAGAATTATAACTTTTCATCATAATAATCAAACTCTTTTATAAAATCATAGGGAATAACCAAGTCTCGTCATAGCCACCTTAGACAAATATAATATCTTAGGGTCACAACCGTTACATCAATTTGAAAAGAAACTATAGTCTACTACGATGCCATTTTAAAAAGGAAAATTAAAGTATGAATCATGTCCTCGAAACATGTGAGGACATACCAATCTTGAGAGAATGCTAATCCCAAGCTTTTACTGCAAAGAGAATCCTCACTTGCCACCTACACTTGTAAAAATAGAAAAACGTATGTAATTATCACATTGAATGCACTAAGTATGGTTATATGCAAGAAAACCATGCTGAAAAGGACAATTATTTTAAAACATACTTTTTATGCTCTTTTGATTGAAACGTCAGAAAACAATAATAAGAACGATCTTAAAATCAACCTTCACATATAATACATACTCAAGTAATCACCTAGACTCTCTACCTAAGGTTACTTCTAAGATTCACTTGAGTAAGACTTGAAGAGAAAGCCCATACACCCTCTTCAAGCCTACCTAAGCAATCCTTAAAGCTACTCTATATAAGAATATTCTATTAAACATGCATTAACTAAATCAACGATATTCATTAAGCCATTTAACAGAAAATAAAACAATTATAGGACTTCACATAATGGTCTTGGATGAACTACTTGTTCCATGTATAGATTGTGTCCCATTACACTACCTACACGTTGTAGAACCTATCCAATATTAGAGTGTACATCCCATATGATGAGAATATGCATTAAGTGACATAGACCATACAAGTTTGGTATGGAATCCGGTGTCATAAAACCCCATACCGTGGAAGGTGTACCACTTACCAATGGTAGAACTAGGACTCATCCCATGTTGGCACATGGTTCAGGGATATCAAGGGCTTCTTTGAACTCTAGTCTCATACTACAAGTAGAGCTACTACCACAATACTATCCACTCGGTTCTTTGCATTTGATATCATTGAGTAAGTTCGTTCACATAATGGTCTATGAGAAGGTACCATTTCTTAGTCCTACCAACTAATAATACCCCTACCAAAAAGGGGTCCAGTAAGGCTGCCACTCAAGGTATATTAGGATAGATCATTCTTAACCTACTTTCATATTCAAGGTTCCATAGAAGTCATTCCTAGAGGGTATGTAGTTTAGATTTACCGATCCTAGACTTTCACTCTTTTCATTCATTTAAGACAAGGGTGCCTAAGACTACCAAGTCAAGCTAATATATCCATGATATCATTTATTCAATATCATTAAAGTATAAGGTAAGGACAACTATTCTAGCAATACAAAACACTACTTAGTTCTCTAAAGACTCTCCCTAGTCCTTCAGATCATGAATTATAAACTAGAGAGGCAAAATATAAAATCATAGAATAATAGACTCATACAAGATCATATAGATATCATATGAAAACTAAACTTTATACCTTTTCATACAAATTATCATAATCATAACATATTTCACAATCTAATGCCGACAATCCAAAAGTGGATCAGACTAAACTAGAATAATTTAATATCAATTCAATGCTAAAAGAAAGAATTAGGTCAACTCATCCTTTCCAATAGCCATAATCATCACCCTTTAGCCTTTCCAATAACAATTCACATTATAGAGATATTACTGTTAATAATATACATTATACTAAGCCAATAATTAAATCAAAGCAATAATCCATCAAAACCCAATTAGGTATCAACATTACAAGGCAGCCATGAAAATTATAACCTTAATCAATACATAATTCAATAGCCTAATACAATCTATGTATGTATTAAATATAATTTAGTCATGATAAATTTCCCCACTTTAGAGCCAAAATTAGGAATTCAAGGAATACACGGGTTCATGGAAGTTTTGATCATAAAACTATAAATAAACATTGAATACTCCATAAAATATTGATTTAAACATTTTCATGCAAGAACCCATGCTTAGAATTCAAAATGTGTTTTAGAGTTTTTTTGAGATCTTTTGAAAAGCTTTTGAAATTGGATCCTTGAATGAGCGAATAATCAAGGATGAAAAACCATATCTTTATTGGAGAAAATCCATGAAATTTGGTGAAGAAATCAATGAAGAACTTCAGTCCTAGCTTCAGCTTTGCCTTTATTTGAACAATCTTGAATTTTCTTGAATCGAGTCTTCTATTTTGATTTATTTTATAAGGTTTTTCCCTAGGTTAGACAGAGAAGAGAATGATGGATTAAAAGATTGAAGTAGGATTGTTTTGGGGTTTGTAGGACATGTGAAATCCGTTTTTTAGGTTTTCCTACTGGGAAAAGGAGAGGAAAACTACCTTGTTTAATATTTTCCTGCTGCTAAAATGGAATCGCACTACTAGTTACTAAATTGGTCATAACATTGTACTCGGAAATTTAATTGATGCGAAATTGGTGGTGCTGCAAAGACGATTCAAATATCTTTAATTTTATAGGTAATGGCTCACGTAGTTCTTTATATGCTAAGTTGGTCGTTTGAAGTTTACGGAAGTAAAACTTTATGTCAGAACTTAATTGGTAAGGAAACTTTAAACCCTACTGTGTGCAAGGGTTTTATAATGACAATAATAGATATTCAAAATCGTTCACAAACTAACAAATTTACTTTAACACCTAAGAAAATTAAAGACCAGAGTCAGATTGACCTTGTAAATAATTAAGAAGAATGGGCAGGGCTTAACTTAGAATTTTTTTTTTGGGCCCCCCCCCCCCCCCCCCCCCCCCAGGTTTTACAATATTTCCCCTTGGGAACATTCAACCTCGAATGACACTTCACACTTAAAAGGATAACGAACAAAGCAAAAAATCTCTCATTCATGCATACAATATCATACACAATATACATAGCTAGCAGAAACATCACTCCACAACCAAATGATCAAAACACAACAAGAAAGTCGGAACAACATCTACACTGATATGCAATAAGACCTACATTCTCATTATATATCGGTTAGGAACATCCTTCTACACATATTTCACAATGCTCATCACATTATTTGTAAGCACTTTATCTCAAAACTCTCATAAAGCACATAGCCAACATTGAAAGAAAGGCAATGTAAACATAATATTTCCACTAATGCAAACGTTTAAAGCACCTTATTAGGATGCATTGACCACATGAAAGACAAAAATCATTAGACATCATTTTACCATGTAAACATAACTCATGGAAATAGCTGCACAAGGTACAGAGATAAATGGATTAAGTGTCACGTAGGATAACTAACAATTGCAAAGGCTACTAAAAACTTAAACGTAGAAAATGAGGAGGGAGAAAGAATGAGAAGAGAAAAGAGGAAGTAAGAGTGAAGCAAGAGGAAGAGACGACGGGTGATACCGGAATGTACTCACCCACGGTTTTACAGCCCTCTCTTTTTTTTTTTTTTCCCGAAGTATTCACCATACTCTTACCCACATAGAAGAAACCCATCACAATTCAAAAAGGTGAATTATAACTTACTGGTACCTTCATCCCAATTTGCTTCCTTGTTAGCTTTGAAAGCATAGAAACGACAAAAACTTGGAGAAATAGGAACTGTGCAATAAGTAAGAGATTTATTGACCTCTCCCCTTAGTCACCATAGTAGAAAAATCTCTCACCTTATGACCATACTTTCCACAACCATAGTATCCACTAGTATCATCTAGACACTTCCCAAAGTGTTTCTTCCCATAATTTGAGAAAGTAGGTTTATCAACATGGAAAACACCACCCCTGTCATAGTTGGCCTTAGGGGTAATAGGAGCATCTTGGTTTGGGGCTCTTTTTTAAACCTAGGTTGGTTTTTCTAATAGTATCTACCCCTCTAAGCATCTGTACCTCTCATCCCAATATCATTATTCAATCGATTGAGAATACACCATAAGCCTAGATAGAGTCATGTCACAATGGAGCATTGTCGTACGACACTCTTCCTTCACAAGATCGAAAACACCGGTCAAGAACCTACTCATCTCATCTCTAAGGTTAGACACCAAATATGGAGTATACTTAGACAATATGGTAAATTTCAAGGAATAATCCTCAACACTCATTTTACCTTGCCTAACGTTTATCAAATCATCAACCTTATTTTGTTTCTTCTCACAGGGAAATTATCACCCTAAGAATGCTTCCTTAAACTCTTTTCATTCAATAGGACCCGACTCAACTCCTATAGCATTGCACTATGTTATATACCTCATCTAAGAAGTCTTGGGGATCCTTTCCCACCATCGAACTAATGAAGGTAGAAGGATGCATCCTCAAGAAGTTCCTCAACCTAGAGGTTATGGTACTCTTAAGAGCATTCATTCTAGGCCCTACATCTCAATTTGCCTTGAGTGTCGTCCTGGCTCGGGGATAGGTAATAAAGAGCCCGCTTCACCCCCTTCCTCAGTAGTCATATCTGAGGGGAACCCTGGAACCAATTCCTGAAGAATATAGGGACTTTTTCCCCTTTAGGAACTTGAACACTTTTTTGAGATTGTCCACCTTGAGGAACTTGTCAACCTTGGGGAAGAACTCCCTCATTTACCATTTCCTTATCAAGTCTCCTTGCTGGTGCTTTCCTTGTATTCATATCCTATAAGCACAATAGAAGAGATTAGGAAGAGACACTTATAACTTCAAATCTATGGCACGACAAAAGATTAATGATGGAAGGAAAAATTCTATCGTCCTATATTCTCTCGCTCATAGATATGTCGCGACTCACACCGATGAAAAAGACTCTACTAGACGTGTCTTTAATAAGACTTTTGATCCTAAGACTATTTAACCTTTTTATGCTCAATACATAGTTTTGTACGAACTCGGGGAAGCACTGACTAAGTCATAACATGGCATACTCAACCTCTCAGAGTACTTCCACAATCACTTAGACACCATTCATCGCATATATATCTGAAAAGTAGTGCTGAATAAAAAAATTTCATCATAATATTCAAACTGTTTTATAAAATCATAGGGAAGAACTAAGTCTCGTCATAGACACCTTAGACACATATAATATCTAAAGGTCACAGACCATACATCAATTTGAAAAAATTATATGATCTACTACACAATATTTTTAGAAAGGAAAACTAAAACATGAGTCATGTCCTCAAAACATGTGTGGACATACCAATCTTGAGAGAATGTTATTTCCAAACTTCAACTTCTTAGCGAATCCTTACTTTCTACAACACTTGTAGAAGTAGAAGAACGTATGGAATTAGCAGATTGAATGCACTAAGTTTGGTGAAATGCAAGAAAATCTTTATAAAATGGATATTTATTTTGAAACATACTTTTCATGCTGGTTTGATAGAAACTTCAGAAAACAAGAATAATGACCATCTTCAAATCAATCTTCACATAAAGACATACTCAAGTAATCACTTAGACTCTCTACCTAAGGTTACTTCTAAGACTCACTTTAGTAAGACATGAAGAGGCGCCCATACACCCTCTTCAAGCCTACCTAACCAATCCTTAAAGTTACTCTAGACAAGAACCTTTCTATACAACATGAATTAACTAAGTCAACGATATTCATTAAGCCATTTAAGAGACAATAAAACAATTATAGGAATTCACATAATGGTCTTGGAAGACCTAGGGAACTCATCCTAACATCTTTAAGGCCTACTCGTGCCATGTATATATAGCGACCTATTACGCTACCTACATGTTGTAGAACCTATCCTATACTAGAGTGTAAATCTCATATGATGAGAATAAGCACTAAGCAACATAGACCATACTAGCTTGGTATGGAATCCTGTGTATAAAACCCCACGTTGTGGAAGATTTTCCACTTGCTAAAGGTAGAACTAGGACTCATCCCATGTTGGCACATGGTTCAGGGATCTCAAAGGCTTCTTTTTACTCTAGTCTCATATTTAAAGTAGAGTTACTACCACAAGCCTATCCAGTCAGTGTTTTGCCTTTGATCTCATATAGTAAGTTCGTTCACATAAAGGTCTATGAGAATCTACCATTTCATAGTGCTATTAACTCTTAATACCCCTACCAAGAATGGGACCACTAGGGCTGCCACTCAAGGTCTATTAGGATATTTCATTCTTAAACTTTTTTTAATATTCAAGGATTGATATAAATCATTCATAGAAGGGTACGCACTTTAGGTCTACCAATCCTAGACTATCACTCTTTTCATTCATTCAAGACAAGGGTGCCTATGCTTACCATGTCAAGAGAAAATATCCATCATATCATTTATTCAATATCATTCAAGTATAACGTAGAGACAACTATTCTACCAATAGAAAACATTACTTCATTCTCTTAAGGCTCTCCATAGTCCTTCAAGTCATGCATAATCAACTGTACAGTCAACATATCAAATCATAGCATCATACACTCTACAAGATCATTAGACATCATATGAAAACCTCACTTCATACATTTTCATATAGATTATCAGGATATACAATAATTCACAATATAATGCTGAAAAGGCCATGTTCATAACGATTATATCAAGAAATCACCGCCACAATAAGTGGACCAGACCAAATTGTAACAATCCTAAAAATGGCTATGCTAAATAATTCTTAATATGTCTAGAATGCCTACAATTAGACGGGGTTCACACAGATTGATGCGTGTAGAACCAGACCTCTGAACCCTTTCTACGGCCAAGACAACTAACTTGGGAAGTTAGTTGAGCTAGAAAAGGTTGGGTCCATCCATGTAGGGCTCTCGAATACGAAGATTTACTCGAATGAGTCTTTACAGGACTTAAAAAGGGAAAATCATAGGTTTGGAGGGTCTAGGGGTAAAATGGTCTTTTTCCAGGCTAAGGTTTATATCGTAATTACCCTACATATATAATTAATTAATTAATTAATAAGGTGGAGGGATATTTTGGGGAGAGAAAGGAAGTCTTGCTTCACCCGGTTTTGAACCTAGGTGGAAGCAACAAATTAATTTGTTTTTTAATTTAAGTTGGTAAATTAATGAAATTAATTTATATTTATTATTTATTAGATTATTTAAAATAAAAGGAAATCATTTTTTTAATAATTAAATAAACCTTATTTGACTAAGTCCTAAACTAGACTCCTAAGTCTAAGAAACTCTTCTCTCCCATGCTCATCTCTGTCTCTCACGTCTCTATCACTCTCATTAACGATCTCTCTTTGCCAAAGAAACTTTCAAGAACATAAAAATAAACCAAGTTCTTCACACTTGAAGAACTCACACGAAATCACAAGAAAACAAACGTTAATCACACGTTAGGAAAAGGGAGGTTGTCCATCGAGTGGTGTTGACATTGAGGGGACTTGGACGTGATCTTGGCTGAAGTTTTTGGACAGAAAGTCGAGGGTTTAATGTCAAAAAGGAATTTTTTCTATTCTATCTTGGTCCATTTCCCAAGAGACTCCTTAAGGTTGAGATTATTCAGTCCGGAAACTAGGGTTGTTCCCCGTTGCATGTCCCTTTCACTAGCTCCCAATGATTCGTAGGTTGGGTATGATTGCTGGTAGATTTAGGTGTATGTTGTGTTTTCATGATTAATATTTTTGTGTTTGTTTATTTGAAATCGTATAAATGACAACCTATGTGTTTTCGCAACTATGTGCATGTGTGTGCAAGATGTGACTATGACTAGGGTCTTGGCTTGAGGCTCAAAAATGTGTAACGTTATGGTTGTTATTTTACGTGCATAAACCTATGTAAATTGTGATGTTCATAAAAGATGAAATGTGGATGATTAAAGTAACAGTCTCTTGTCTAAATGAATCTCTGAAAAATGCACCCCAAAACGTGTTAAATGATCTACGAATTAGTGTATGAGTCCAAGTGAAAATATTGATGAAAGTGAGATGAAATGTGACCAAATTTCCAGAAACTTACATGTTTAGCTTAGGCTAAATGTAGATGAACAAATCTGGAAAATTAATTGTGTGAACAATGAGGTGAGGTCACCAGTATTCGAATCTGCGACCTCAACCGTATAATGCCTAAAAATCACAAAAGGGAAATGGGGGTCAAGGGGATTCGATCTCGGGTGTGCAGGCTGAAAAGTAAAGTATAAAAAAATTAATAAAAAGAAATGTGAGGCGTGGGAATTGAACCCACGACCTCTAGTTAGCGAATTAGAGTCAAAGAAAAATGAAAGAAAAAGAAATGGGACGCGTGGGAATCAAACCCACGATCTCCTAGTCAGCGATGAGAGTCAAAGAAAAATGAAAGAAAAAGAAATGGGAGGCGTGGGAATCGAACCCACGACCTCCTAGGCTGATTCAAGGGGTAAAATTTAAAATCAATTAAAGAGAGGTTGTGGGGGTTCAAACTCACAATCCCTCGGTCAAGGGTGAGAGAGTTTAAATAAAAGAAATTAAAAGAAAATGAGGTTGTGGGGGTTCGATCCACATCTCTCAATCCATTGAGCAAACAATCAAGAGAAAACCTAAAGGGCTTGGACATTAAAATAAGTATGTTGGGGCTCGATCTTGGGTCCCCAAAGCAGTGTTGACTGTGAACACAAAATACAATAAATGAAAGAAATTGTAAGTGGTGTCAAGGGATTTCAAATTTGGTTCAGTTGACCAAATTTAGTATTGCAATAGATAAGCCATTACGTGATTAATATTAATAATAATGCTGCCTAACTTAGATTCAAAAATCGAGATATTGGCATATTACAAGATGACATAAGTCTGTAACATAATTTAGGAAGATATGAAATCACTTAAACGAACGATGAGGTGACGCCTCATGGATTGTATGTATAGACCATAAGTCTAGCACACGTTTAAAAATAAGTAACCTAAGATTATGAAATGAAAAACACTAATGATGAACCCAGAAGGGTTAAGTAGAGTGTAAAACACACTAAATGGCCAATGCATTGGACATGATGAGAATGGAACAATGAAAGATGCAAATGAACAACGAAATGATGAAATGAACAAAGGAAATGATGAAATTACAATGAAATGATGAAACCCTAGAAAGGGTTAAGTAAGAGGTAAAACACACTAAATGGCCAAGTGTGTAGGCATATGCGAAATGAACATACCGTCCAATGACGCTAATGTAAATGGAGCAATCTCAAATGAGACTAAGTAAATATTACCAAAAACGTTACTCACCTATGAGAGTGCGTAAAGTTGATGAAGAGACCAGTCTCTATGAACAATCTAATGAAAGTGGTGGATCGATTAACACCACGTAAACGAATGATGAGATGAGAAATCACTCTTGAGATATTGATTCCTCAATATAAGCCAAACTCATGAGTCTGAGTTGATGTAATGGAAATTTGTAATGGGGCAACGAATTAGACTAGACTATGAGCGGTGATGCCTTCTTTTCTGGAAGGGCAGAGGGTTTCACGTTAACTCTCATGAGATTGAGGGTTGTTCAGCATGACGGGTATTGGTTCTCTTATAACTCTGTCTTCGACCTTATACTGCCAATATAGGGATCGGGCGGGTTACAATTCCAAGATGCTAGCATGGTTGGGTCAATTTGGGTCGCGCTTCCACCTTTTTCGAGGTGGGGTTCTGACACTAGATTTCATGGTTTACATGACTCTATATTCGGGTTAAAGTCTAAATTTCCAAATGAAGAATGAGCCCAGCCTCAAATGATTCAAATGATGAAAACTGACAATGATACCAAAGGGTGTTAGATGGATAATCAAGAGGTGATCGAGACTTCAGAATGACTCTAGGTCATTCTGATGTATTGAACAGTGAACCCGATGAAATTCTTAAAAAATATATCCTAGGTATAAGTGGTATTTACACGAGCTAGAATGAAATGAATAAGTACGTATGAATGAATGAAGCAGACTGTGTTCTTTTGCTAAAGAAGGATCACTATTTGCCGGCCCCATATGTTGAGTACCTCATTTGTGGGAAGTCTTGACTGGTCAAGTACATGATTCCAAGGTTTAATGGGCACATGAATGAATGATATGAAAAATGTTAAGTGCTATAGCATATGTTATGCTGCTATGTGCACGATGTTATGTTGGTGTATTCAATATGATAAGTATGATGTGCATATTACTCTTACTTGGCAAACAATTTCGTATCCAAATTTGAAACTTTCACTCACTTTACTATCCAAATTTGGAAACGAAAACAAGCTCACTTAATTTCCCTAATCCAATCGGGCCAAGTACACTGATTGACTTCCATTAAAGTTGTAGGAAAGAGCTATTCTTACTCCTGCATACATTGGCTTCTGTCAGATAACCATTGTACAGTGTGTAGTACCCTCTACACCTAATACAAATTTAGGTGCCATGAATAAGTGGACGCTATAGCTACACGGTTGACGCTGAAAAATATACGGACGTGGTTTATTCATCTCCGTACTTGGTACGCTTATGATTTCGATGATGCTTTCAATTACTAATTCTAGCTTAGTTATAGGATTGAGCTAGGGAGTATGTGCACTAGTGTTTCTCTGCCGTTTTTTCCAGAAATTGTATTGGTGGTGCCCAGTTTTGGAAGTATACATTTATGCTTATTAAACTATTCCTGTCATTTTATGATCAAAATTGACATGGTGATGGTTAACAATTATAAATCTAATAGAATTTGTTAGTATGTATGTTAAGAAAAAAAAGTTCAAAATTTTCCGCCTAAAATTTAACCTAGCGAATCAGAATGAAGTAAAGTAGGCTGTCTGCGACTCTGAGAGGTCCACGACGCCGGTCTCAATCTGGGGTCCAGACTACCGATTTGTGACCACAAAACAACAAATTTTTAATATCATCCCATGAAAACTAAATAAGTAGTCAACTCCTCTCCTTCCCATAGCCATAATCATCACCCTTTAGCCATTTCCAACTCACATCATAGAGATATTACCCTTAACAATATACATAAGACTAACCCAATTATTCAATAAAATATATGATCCATCAAAACCTAATTAGATATCAGCATTATAAATCAGCCATGAACATTCTGTCATTAATCAATATATAATTCAATAGCCAAATACAATCTATGTATGTATTCAATATAATTTAGTCGTGAAAAATTTACCCGCTTTAGAGCCAAAATATGTAATTCAAGAAATACATGGGTTCGTGGGAAGTTTGGACCTTAAAGAACTAAATTAAAATTGGATACTTCCGAAAAACATTGATCTATAACCTTTCATAAAGATCCATCTTAGAATTCCATAGGGTTGTTAGGGGTTTTTTTGAGATCTTTTCAAGCCTTAGAAAATTTTCATTGAATGAGAGAAATAATAAAGGATGAATTCACCCATTCCTTTAATCTAGAAAACAATCATGAAATATTGGCAATATAATCATGAATAACTTCAATCCTAGATTCAACCTTGCCCTTATTAGAAGAATCTTGAATTTTCTTGAATGGAGTCTTCTACTTTGATTTTTCTTTCTTGAGGTTTTGCCCTAGGGTTTGATAGAAAAGAGAATGAAAGATAAAAAGATGGAAATAAGATTATTTAGGGGTTTAAAGGACATGTCAAATTCATTTTTATATTTTACTAATGGGAAAACAAGATGATAATTGCCTTATTTAATATTTTCCGGCGGCTAAAATGGAACTACACTATACTAGTCACTAAAATGGTCTTAACATAATACTCAAAAATTGGATTGATGAGTCACTCCCTAAGAAGAATCACTCGGTTCTAGCCTTTGTTGTCATAGAGTTATTCAATCAAGCAGCATACAAAGAGGTACCATATAGAAGTCATAATAGAATTATATTACACCTTCCCAAAGGGTGGGGGGGGTCCCATCTAGGGCTGCCAACCAATGTCCTAATAGGATAGCTTAACTTTCACTAAGCAGGATTCATGCCGTTCCAGAAACCAATCCCTAATTCAATATTCACACAGAAAGGATACCATTACGACTTTCAATTCAAGGATACTTCATAACTTCTATCAATGTGGGTTAACATAAATGACCTTCTTAAAATTGTTCAGATCATATTACAATCATTACCCATATACATTCATGAAAAGGTTCTTTAGCATGACTAAGTCAAGATCATACTAACTTTTCATGTATCAAAGTAAAGGGACATAGGTCTACCAACAAAAAAGGACACACATCAACTTTATGTTATCCACATTGGACTATTCACATTCATAACACAAAATGTGTTTTGCAACTAAGTTCTAATCACATGACACAATTAAGTGAGAGGTATTTTGGGGAATTGTGAGGCTGGTGACGTGGATTGAGTGAGGGTAAGGGTAAGTCATTATTAGTCAATCCCCAAAATAATGGCCTCCAAATCACACTCACTTCTCTCTAAATTCTCTCGCTACTCCAACTCCATCGAAGAGCATTAAAATCTTGGAGAAGAAGGCCAATTTCACTACTTTTATTCTATAATTCGTGGATTTTGTCTTCATTAAGATATGTATTCTTCACTTTTGGGTTTCCTTTCCCAAGAGGTCCCTTCAAAGTTGATTTTTCAATTACCCAATTCCAAGGGTTTTTCTCTACAAATGAGTTTTCTTCTATTGAAATATCGATATAATTATGATGAATTATTTTTTTTTGCTTACCTGCTATTGAAGATGTAAGTTGAGTGATTGATGTTGATTAATGAGAATTTCGTGATCCATGTCCTTTCCCCAATCTGTCCAAATCTTGGATCTTGCTTATAAATCTATTGAAAGTAAGGAATGTATTGATTATTAGACTTGTATTAACTATGTTATGAAATTCATGGACTTTCTATTGCCATGTATGGTTGGGATTAGATTTACTTCTTGACATAGGGGGGAATCTCATGGATGAACCCTTTTCCCTAACCCTAGATATTAATTGGACTTGTATATTATTATGGTTTGAAATTGATTACATTATTTTTTTTGTAACTATTTATTTTATTATATTATTATGATTTGCGTGCCCCATCTCCCACTGGATAATTGTGATAAACTAAGGGTATGATCTTGAAGAAGGTTTTAGAGGCTAATTGGTAAGACCTTAATGATAATGAGTTTTTTACTTCAATGATGATGGTTTATACTTGATGATGATATTCAATTGAAGTATTATATGTTATTAGATAAAGAGGATTATGATATGATGAATATGTTGAAATGCCATGAATATGATGAACTGTTAGATCATCTTAAGGGTATGATGATAGTAGGTTGAGTATGAATCACATGTGTATTTTACTATGATATGACTATGATGTGATGATCTCACTACATGAAGGGTTATATTGAAAGGAAAATTCCCTGGCAATACCTAAAGAGATGATGACATGATTATACAAGGGGTCATTCTCCTATGACTAATATTAAGATATGATGATTAAGAAAGGCTTCAAGATATTTCAAAAAGGGAATTTAGGTAGCACCAAGTGAACTAGAAATGAGAGGTGTACCTTCCTAATGTAGGAAGGTAGGTTCACAATGATTCTCATCAGATGAGGACTCCAATTCTAATGGGAATATAGAGGGTTAAGTACATATCTCCTAGTTCCTTAACTATTTTCCCCCATAGGAATATTAGCTAGTGGATCGACCTAAAATGTTATGTTCATGTTTTGGTTCTACCTTGGTAAGTAGAGCACCTTCTTTTGGTGTAGGGTTTTATGAAACCGGATCCATGTTTGCCTCACATGGTCTATTGTCGGTTTAGGAGATTCTTTCCGAAAGAAAAATGAATGAATGAAGTAATGAAGATGGACACTAACTAGGGTGACTTTAAGGGGTTGTACTTAGTGTAGTTAGGGGTATGAGACTATATATATACATTGCACAAGTTGACCTTGAGAGTAGTACTAAAAGGTTGTTCTTATGTACTTACGATATGAATGAAATGCATATGTTGAATTCACAAGTTTATGATCCTATATGATGTTAGATTCATTAATAACATGGATTGCGATAAATGGAATCCCTATTATGATGATGACCTACTATGCATTTTTGTTATATGAAGCAAGACAATACTTATGGTCCCTTTTCTTGTTTACTTTGTTATGTGGGGTTATGAGACGCATGAGAATTGCACTTGTATGATTGAGATGGGATTTTTGGTAGGGGTCTTGTATGTTGCAATTGTATAATGTTATTCATGTTCATATGACTTTATGTTAAATCTATTCATGTTGGTCTTGTGTTGTATATGAACTTGTCTTAAGTGATGTTATGCCTATTGACTTGTATATTCTCATGTGCTTTAAGGCTTTCCAAATGACTTAGCATGTTTTAAATAAATGGTCCCTTTTGTTAAAGTCTTCAAATGGTTTAGTTGCATATATCCATACTCAGTACAAGTGGTTGTATTAACCCATATTCTTCATATTTGTACACCAATGTAGGTTCATACCATTGAAGTATAGGAGGCAACTTTGCAATAAGACATGGAACTATTTCCCAAGTTATTGGTGGGTTTCAAGTTCGAGGATGTTTCCATTTCTCTATTCTAGCTATGATGTTGTTATGTATAAAGACACTTATTTCCTTCATTTATATTTTGAGACTATTGTTGTAAGCCTATATGTGTCACATTTTATTAAAGTATGGGATAGGCCCAAAGATTGTAATTCTCTCTAGATGTTTTAATGTGAAACAATGTATTTGCCTAATTCTTATGTATTGGTTATATTATCTAAAAGAGAAGTCTATATAAACTTAAAATAGAGATGAGTCTATTTAAACTCAATATATGATAAGTGAGAGGCCTATGTATACCTTACTGTGTAAATGTTTTTAATTTTTCGCATTTTCAACCTATGATATGTTATGAGGAATGTTAAGGGCTAGTCAAAGTCCTCCTCGAGGACGAAGATGCCAGTTATTTCTAGGGGGTGATTCCCAGTCGTTTCATTCTCATATACCTTTATGTGAACGAACTTACTCTTTGAGAACAAAGGCAAAGCACCGAGTGGATAAGTTTGTGATAGTAGCTCTAGTTGTAATATGAGACTAGAGTACAAATAAGACCTTGATATCGCTGAAGCAATGAGGACACCTGGATGCGTCCTACGTCACATTTGGCAAGTACGGACACCTGCTATGGTGAGGGTTTACTACACGGCCTACCAAGCTAGTATGATACTATGTCAGTAATTTCCTACTGCTCAAATAGGGATGACACTCTACGATTAGATAGGTTCTACAAGGTAGGTAGGTAATGAGCGTTATTATACAGGCACGAGTAGGCCTGAAGATGCTAGGATGCGTTCTAGGTTTTTCTTTAACACCATTATGTTGAAGTTCCTATAATTGTTGATTGCCTATTAACTGCTTAATTAAAATAGTTGGTTTGGGTATGGCATGTTGAATAGAAAGGTTCTTATCTATAGCAGCTTTAAGGATTGTTTAGGTAGGCTTAAAGAGGGTGTATGGGTCGTATCTTCAAGTCTTACTCAAGTGAGTCTTACAAGTAACTTTAGGTAGAGAGTCTAAGTGATTACTTGAGTATGTCTTATATAAAAAGATTAATTTGAAGATGGTTTTTATACATGTTTTTTGAAGTTTCTACTAATAGAGCATGAAAAAGTATGTTTCAAAATAACTGTACGTTTTAGCATGGTTTTCTTGCATATGACCATACCTAGTGAAATCATTGTGCTAATTCCATATGCTAATCCATTTCTACAAGTGTAGGTGGCAAGTGAGGATTCTCTTAAAAGTTGAAGCTTGGTAATATCATTCTCTCAAGATTGGTATGTCCTCACATGTTTCGAGGCCATGACTCATTTTTTAGTTTTCATTTTTAAAAATACTTTGTAGTAGACTATAGTTTCTTTTCAAATTGATGTAAGGGTTGTGACCCTAAGATATTATATGTTTCTAAGGTGACGATGACGATACTTTAGTTCATCCCTTGATTTATGAAAAGAGTTTGGAATTATGATGAAAACTTTTAATTCCAAACTAATTTGTTATATAATATATAGATATAGTAGATATTATATAGAGAATATGGAGAATATAGAGATATATATATATATATGCGATGAAAGAGGGTCTAAGGGCTTGTACAGACCTGAGATGGTTGTGTGATGCACGTGGATAACTGTGGGGTGCTCCTAATATGAAAAATTTGTATCAAAGAATAAGGTAATAAAATTTTATTAGAGCCCAGTCCATTAAAGCCACGTCTAGTAGATACTTGTTCATCGGTGTGAGTAGCGACACATCTATGACTGAGACGTTATAGGACGATAGAAGTTTCCCTTTCTTTATTACTCTTGTGTCGTGCGATGAGTTGAAGTTATAAGTGTGTCTTCCTAATATCTTCTCTTGTATTTATAGGATATGAATACAAGGAGGCCACCAGCAAGGAGAGTTGATGATGAAGTGGTAAATGAGGGATTTCCTCCCCAAGGTGGACAAGCTCAAAAAGGTTTTCAAGTTCTTCAAGGGGAAAAAGTCCCTATAGCTACTCAAGGGAATGAGGTCCATTGGTTCCCTGCAATTGAATAAGGAGGACGAAGAAGGGATTTCTTACCCTACCTCGAGCATGACTACTCAAGCAAGTCGAGATGTAGGCCTACATGATGCTATTGAGAGTACTCATGGACCCTCTAGGTTAAGGGACCTTTTTAGGAGGCAACCCCAGGGCCCCCGACACAACACACACAACAAAGACACCCCACAACAAGCATAAAACAAAGGTGAAAGTGCCCACTCACCCACCAAAACCCTTTATTCATTGTGCAAGCTACTCACTCCAACCCCCCCTCCCTCCTACCTTCCTTGATTGAAGGTGGGAGGGGATCTCAAGCCTTATTGATGAGGTATGTAAGGATAGTGCAGTACTTTAGGAGTGACTTCTAAAGAGAAGGCGGAGTTGGCTTCATACTAATTGAAAGAGGGTTACTAGTGTTGAGGAACACAAATGGAAAAAGATAATCGCCAGTTGAGTCAGATCTATAGACTGGAAGAGTTAACGGACGAATTCTTATTGTGATACTTTCCCCGTGAGAGGAAACAAGTTAAGGTTGAGGATTTTATAAATCTTAGGCAAGGTAAAATGAGTGTTGAGGATTATTCCTAGAAATTTACCCTATTTTCTCTCGTATACTCCATCTTTGGTGTCTACCCTAGAGTGATATTTGTAGGTTTTTGACCGGGTTGTGATCTCCTGATCGAAGGAATAAGTCGACGGTAAATTCCCATGATGACAGACTCTATCTAGGCCCCCATTATGGTCCTATCGCTACAACCCCCTCCCTCCTATGACAGAATTACCCACACGGTTGGGAGGAGAGGAGGTGCTACCCCAGGGGGTACGACTACCTATGGACCTAAACCAACCTAGGATTAATATTGGGCTCCAGACCAAGATTTGCCTAGTGACGTAAGGCCAACTATAAGAGGGGTTGTGGTTCCCAACGTGATAAACCTACTTGCTCAAATTGTGGGAAGAAACACTTTGGGAAGTGTCTAGATGGTACTAGTGAGTGCCCTGGTTTCGGAAAGGACGATCATAAGGTGAAATGTTGTCCTACTATGGTGACTAAGGGGAGAGAAGTCAAGAAAGCTCTTAGTTAAGGAACGATTCTTAATCCTCCAAGTCGTGGTCGTTTCTATGCTCTCTAAGTTAAAAAGGAAGATAATTTGGATGAAGGTACCGGTAAGTTAGAATGCTCCCTTTTCAATTGGGATGGGTTTCTTCTAAGTGGGGGAGAATATGGTAAATAGTTGGGTTGGTGAATCTTGTCTCTTATCTTTTATTCTAATCAAACTTGAGAGCTAGAACTTTTTAGTAGGATGTTGCCTGTGTTTAGGAGTCTAAGTGAAAATTAATATCATTGATCGCCTTTACATGTGTATATTTACATGAGATTATGTTTACATAGTAAAATGAGTTCAAATGATTTTGTCTTTCATGTTGTCATGCATCAATAGTAAAGTGCTTAAACGTTGCATGAGTGGATAATAAATATGATTTACAGTGAGTTTTTCTTTCATTGTTGCATAATTGTGTTTTATGATTTTGACATAATGTTCTTATAAATAATGTGATCAGAATTTTAAAATATGTGGAGAACGAAGTTCCTCATATATTAAATGAGAAGGTAGAGTCTTATTGCATGATAAGTTGTAGATGATGTTCCTACTTTCTTGTTGTATTTTGAGCCTTTGGTTGTGGAGTGATGATTCTCCTAGATATGTGTATATTTTATGATATTTTATTCATGAATGAGAGATTTGTCCCTTTAAGTGTGAAGTGTAATTCAAGGATGAATGTTCCCAAGGATGGATATTGTATGTAACACCTCTAAAATGACATAGGTGAAACTAGGGTCTTACATGTGTTTCATTAAGTCTTGAAAGCCTAAAATGATTTAAAATGATGTTTTGAGGCAGTGTGTAATGGTTTTGTTAAGTATCAAGTAAAACATCAAGGAATGACCAAGACGTTCGACGACTAGTCACCTATGTGCCTTATGTTTTTTCATGTGTCTATGTGTGCGAAATGATTTTATGAGGTCCTTATATGGTTGATAATATTTTTTAGAGTAAGCATGTTGAGTTTGGTAAGGTTTGGAGGTCAAACGTCCAAGAACATTCGGTGACGTTAAAAGGATAGCCTTTGGACGTCCTTGTGAGTTTGGATGTGTTTTAGCATGTTGCGTGGATTGTTTGATGCTGAAATTGATTGGTCTGTTCCTAAGACCTATAAATACGTTTTTAGTGGCTTAACTTACGGGAACGACTCCACCTAGACCCACAAGGGGTCCTAGAAGAGGACCCCAACTTGTTGAGGCACACTGCAGGGCAATGGCAATCGACGGTCCCCAAAAGACGATCAGTCAAACAGGAAATGGCCCGTCGATAGGTGGTGTAAATGAGTCCATGTAGCCTTCCACTCTGGGAGTTGCAGACCCAACCAACCGACCCCAAACGATGAGGCGTCGTCTAGTTGATGGCCCGTAGATGGGCCTGTAAGTTCTACGAGCACTGTTAAGACTTGGGGTTTCTGGGAAATTCACCCCGAGTCTCATAAAATAGGAAGACGGTTATTTTAGGTGTGTATGGGTTTGGTAGATTATTAAGGGACATTAAAACTCGATCTTCGACCCTGGCCCCAGTTAGAACCCTTCCCTCCCAAGTTTCTCTTAAACCTCCATGAGAGCTCAAGGTGAAGATGGAGCTGATGATGGATTTTCAATGGGTTGTTTCCATTCTCTTGGATTTTCTTATAAGGTATGGTAGTTCTTATTTAGGATTCTATCACCTTAAAGTAAATTCAGATAGATTTCTAAGAGTTGAAGAACATGAAATAGTCCTATTTCTACTCTAAGTCTTGGGTTCTTGCATGAAACGTTTTCAAATATTAAAAAAATGATATTCTTGATTTATAATTGATTTTTGTCATAAAAATCTCGATGAACCCTTGACCTTCTCATATCTCTATATTTGGCTATGCAATGGTTGAATTCATCATGACTTTATAGTAATGAATTTATGTGTAAATTGTTATGGGATATTGATTTATGAAAGAGTCATATTTTAATTATGTGTAGGCTGTCCTAAATTGTTAAATTCATGTTGAATTACATTGATTTCATTGTATATTATGATTATTGTATTGAATTGGTGATCATTTCAATGGGTAAGGGCCTTATGAATAATGAATTTGTTGATTGAGCTATGGATTGAAGTTGTATCGTTGAATTGATTGTATGCTGACTTAACTCTCTTAATATTATGTATAGTGTCACATTATATAAGAAACCCCTAGAAATAAAATGGTGTACTTGACCTCTCTGAGGTCATATACAATCCCATAGTTGTCATTCATCGTATTGTCATAGGTAAATTTAGCGGAAAATTTAAAAATTTTCAAGCACATCATATTCTAGAAACTTTACTTCAATTATATATATAATATATATATAATATCATAAGTACATATTAGACGAACTTGTTTTCCAGCCTAGACATGAATCATAAGAGTACAATAGGGACACAACCCTTAAAACATAATCATACATATAGAACTACAAGACTTAAACATAACTTGACATAAAACATCCTTGAACTTAAGGATTCCTTTCCTTGAACTTGGGAATCACATATCAAGATCCTCGATCATATATATATCCTTTAGGCACCCATAACCTATGCTTTGTTTAAGAGTAGAGAAGAATGAGTTAATACAAGAATGCACTAAGTATGGCAACCATGCAAAAACATGCATTAAAGGACAATTTAATTGAATACATTACATGATGCCTTTTTGTTAAATCTTTATAAAACCTTAATACAATAACATTTATATTATTCCCATACTTTATATAAAAATATTCAAAGTCCAAATATCATATAAAATAACATTTAGAATTTAAGTCATAATTGAGGTCACTTTACAGTGGGCTCTTTCTTTTTTTACAGTAAGCACTTTTTCCTTTACCAGTGAACTTGGTGCAATGCATCACCTTAAGTCCACAAGGAATCATTCTAGCAAATTATATAAGCCAAACACATACAATCTTAGAAAATAATACATTATAGACACATTTAAGTCAAGACTCTATTGGATTTACAGTAAGTTCTCTCAACTTGCACATCTAATCACTTCATTTCACATAGATCATTATAAGACCTTACTCATGACCACAATCTAAATCTACTAGTTAAATATACATGTGAAGCCCCATAATCTCCTTCATACTTAGTAGACTTATCATGAGACCACAAACCTTAACATCCAATTCACACATCAACAAGTAAGTGAAGAAAACTTCATTCATGTCAACAACCTTCATCATATAATCATTAAGACCAACATAGTCCATATCATCTCATCATGTAGATACTAACATAATGTCATGAAAGAGAACCATAATCATATATACATGCACTAGAACACCTTCCTAGAACTTCCCTCAAGTGTACATGTGCATGCACGGTGAAGTACCCTACCCTCAACTAAACGAGCAACACCTTAGGGTATCCTATTAGGTCCTACTTTACTTCCAAGTGTCCATTTTCTTTAGGGAAACTATAGCCTTAACCGACACTAAGACTGTGTGATAAACATGGATTTTGGTGTTGTAGAGCATTACACCAATGGAAGGTGTTTCCCCCAAGCAAGGTAAAACATGAACATACATCCTCACATACTAAGTGAATTCACTTTCTAGATCCTATGTGACAAGCATAGTTTATCAAACTAAGAGATATACATGACCCTCTACATGCTCATTGGAATTGGATCCTCATGTCATGAGAAAACATGGGTGAACCTTCCTCAAAGGGAAGCCACTACCTTATGTGGACCCATATGTGAATATTTCTCGAAGGAAAGTCAAACCTTGTGGGGACCCAATTGTGAATATTCCTCCAAGGGATGCCAACACTCGATGAGAAACCAATGGTGAATCTTTCTCATGTGAAGCCAACACCTCTCATTGTCAAGTTCACTCAGTGCTAAGCTTTATTAAAAGCCTTTATTAATTTACTTAATAAAATATAGGCTTAGGATATTGCTTCCTATATGCTTATAGGATACTCAAGTACCTATATAGTTTTAGCGACACATGCAGCACACCTTTTCAAAGCGACCCTATATGACTGAGATATCCATTATCTGTATTTTTAAAAAACTTGTAGTGAGAAAAACCTTTCACCCACAACACATAAATGTCAAACCTGTCAGATATCGCTGATAAGTCATAGGGTAAACTGTATGAGAACAATCCTTTCATTCAACACTTGAAGACACTATGAAAATTTAATTCATCATATTCATATACTTAACATCTACATATAGGACTATTCATTGCATGTCCTTATATTCATTTTCATACTCATATAAACATAACCTCGGAACTATGATATCAAGACACACATGTGTAATGCATAGACAAGGTCTCATACCCTTGCCCATACTAGTACACCTATCAGGTCATCCTAGTTAATGGAATACATAACATACTTCAGATACATTTACCTTCAATGCATTGCAGTAGACATTTAGTGAATATGAGATCAACCTTTCATTAGACACTATCAACCTTTAAAACAGTGTAAGCATGCATAATGTGTGAGTGTGTGTGTACATTGGTAAACATGATCACATAATGTCTATCAACAACACATTGAGGAAGCCCACCCTCTAAATAACACATTACACTTTCTAGCATAGACCACACAACACATAATATCATAGGATACAAGCCAAGCTTTCTATTACACTTAAGAATCCTAACTTTTGCTATTCATGCATTCATATAGGGGTACATAGGTAGGGTCATAATTCCTTAATATTTCATTGATGGAAGAACTTGCGCATAACCCTAACATAATCATTTTCATGATCATAACAATGGTAACATAACCTAGATTCACAACTTGAGTAGAAGACTCGACACAAGTTACACATAAGGTGATCATCATAATCACACATTCTTATGTTCATCAATATTCCTTCAAGTCCATGGTCAACACACAAATAATGTAAATAAAGTAAACACCGCCACTATAAGTGGACCATGCCATGTAATGACATCAAGGCTTTATGAACAACACTATAGAGAAATATGATGAATGGTAACTACGGGCTTGTATAAGACCTCCGAGAGGTCAAGTACGCGATGTTACTTCTAGGAGGTACTCTCCGGATGTGACAAACGTGGTATCAGAGCATGAGGCTTATGAAAGTGGTTTTAGGTTCTAAGAGTCTCATATTGCCACCTCTAATAGACTCTTGTATCATTGGTGTTGAATGGCAACACATCAAATGGTACGAGAGGCTATAGGAGAGAGAGTTTCCCTTATTCATCATTCTCTTGTCGTTCCATAGAACTTTACTCTATAATATATCTCTCTTATGTTTTCCTTTCTGGTGGTCTTTAGATGTTAAATTTGTTTGGATGAGATTGTATCTCTATGCTTGAGGGTGAAAATGTGAGATTTTGATTCTTATTTGGCCTTATGGTTTCCATGAGTATGTTGAAGTGAATTTGTGGCAATGATATGTTTTATATGATGTCCCTTGTGGCTATATATATAATACTATAATATGAGACCTATTGTGAATTGCATGTGAATGTTTAAGGAATGTATGTCAATGATATAGTTTAAAAGCTGTTTCAAGTTGTTATGATTAAAATACGTCTCTTTGGAATGGTAGTTGCTACTATCATGGTTTTGCTGATCGTAGCCTAATATTATGATTGAATTTGAAATGTTAGTGACTACCTATGGGCAAGCATCTTGCCTATAAAATTATAAATGGGTCAAATGGTGCTTTTGTTATATGTGTGAACCGTCATGATTTCTTTACATGGATTGTAGTTCTTGGTATAGACTTGATCCTAGGGGTGAATTTAGAACTCATGTTTTTGTGGGATTATTTGGTAAAGTTTTGTATCTATATTGTCATGTTTTGTCCCATCAACTGGCCTAAATTTTGATTTTTGTTTTGGAATTTTGAAGTCATGTTTACTGTAATTCCTTAGTCCGCTGACTGTAAGATTTTTTGGGAATTTGAACTAATTGTTCTTTGATTGGGAAGTTTGTTGAAATGTGTATAAATTGATGCAATGAGCATGTAATGAATTATAAATATTTGCTATTCGGAATGAAGCATACAGTCGTTGGCATGATGAGTCGTCGATTTATTTCTAACTTATTATTGTATTGTGAGTCCCTTGATGTTGTGGAATTGATGTTTCCTTTAGAATTGAGGGTAGTGCTTATCTTTGTAGGGTAATGATATGGGTTTGATTGACCTAGAAGTTACCTTACTTTAATGTTCAAAGAAAAGGAAGAGTCCTTATGGCTAAGTCTCCTTGTTGTTTTCCCCTACTGATGCATGACCTTGGTTTATATTGTATTGTTGAAGAACTTATGTCGTTGAATAGTATGACCTTACTTCATAATTGGGGGATAATTTGCCTAAAATGTAAAGGTTTAGAATGCCTTGGTTGACTTACTGTAATTCCTTTTAAAGTGGTAATCACTTTTAAGTGATGAAAATGAAGGTTGTTAAGTTAAGATTCTTTTAAGGTTGGGTTAAGTTGGTCTTAATTGGGTGTACCCTAAGCGGGGAATGGTTATGGAGTAGTACGATTGTAGATATTTTTCTACCTTGTCCTTCTATTCTTACTTGTACTTGAAACTAATGAAATATTAGTAAGCTTGTGCATGATAAGAGTTTGGCATTAAAGTATGAATATCATGATCTCTATATGTTTAGTATATGTTGATTCAAACTATCTTAATAGTAATTTGAAGATTCTAAAGTACTTGAAAAGAAATTATGATTAACTTCATGATTTTCTCATGTTGATTTTGCATCTTGATATGCTAGTTGTGCATTTAATTTCATGAGTTAGGGTAAGAACATGTTTGAAGTCATTTTAATTATTTAAGGTTTAGCGTTATAATGCGAAAGTGAGCCTCTTTAAAATGAAATATGTTGACTCTCATGAAATATATGTGACTTGTATGATTTGGAAAGCATGATTGTAGGCTCACTTTTGAAAGGTGAAGG
The DNA here is from genome assembly GCA_027704765.1 of Solanum habrochaites. Lineage (NCBI taxonomy): Eukaryota > Viridiplantae > Streptophyta > Magnoliopsida > Solanales > Solanaceae > Solanum > Solanum habrochaites. The sequence goes on along the minus strand of JAKWJA010002489.1, from coordinate 44,020,608 downwards.
CATGTTAGTTGTTGTCCTTGTGAGTACACATGATTTGTGTTATTTTTCCCCAATGATGCTTACTGTGAAGGCTATTACTATGCTAAAAATTGACATTTTATGAAATAGATTTCTATTTGTTGTGCTGTGCTTGGTGTGAATTACCATTTCAACATCACTAGGAAGAAAACATGAGAATTCCTTGGTTTAAAAGTTGAGAATTTCTCCTGTTACGGTAAAGATGACCTTTGTGCATCTGCTTGGGTATGATCTCATTAGACATGTCAGTTTGTTGAGGAGAAGGATATTACTCTATGACACTACTAATCATAGTATGGTTGAGTATGAACCTCATAGCACTAGATCTTACTAATAAGAATCCATTGTCAATCTAATTAACTCAAGTATATGTGCATTAAAGTATGAGTGCTTAAATGGATTTTAAGTATTGTTAGAATCTTCCTATGCGTGACCTTACATATGATCTCAATGAATTTAAATGTAATGACCATGTTATGATTAGGATAAGGATGTTCCTCCTTTGAATTTGGGAAGTGCCTATATGTTTGATGCATTAAAGGGGGAGCGAATAAGAGTTCTGCTTGCTTGTATGCATTGAGTGATAAATGGTGTGAAGTGTGTTCCTTGTAATTTTTGTTCATTAACTTCTATATGATGATGTTATGACTATTGTGAGCTGATCTATTTTTCATTGAAGTCCTTCTTGTGATTAAAGTTTTGTAAGTGTCATTCGAGGACGAATGTTCCCAAGTGGGGGATATTGTAAGAACACTAAAATGAGTTAAGGTTTCTAGAGACTAACATGCTTGTATTAAGGTTCAAAGGTGGTAAAATGGGTACTAACGTTGTAAAGGATGCATTGTATAAAATTTGAGGTGAATCAGAAGTCAAACGTCAAGGGACGACCAAGACGTTCGACGACTAGTTACTTAAGGGGACTTATGTGTTTTTATGTGCAGTGTTTTTATGTGCATATGTGTGTTTCATGATCTTATGAGGTCCTTAAATGAGTAATAATGATCCTTATATGCAGTGTATGCAGTTTCATAAGTTTGGAGGTCAAACGTCCAAGACGTTCGAAAGATAGCCCTTGAGACATGCATGTGTGTGTCTTGAATGTGCCTAGCCTATTTAAAGGTGTTGCATGTTTTTTTTTGGGTGAAACTGATATGGCAGGTCATCAACATGTTAAGGTTCATATTTACGTTGGAAACACCTAGGTACGACTTCTCAAGGGCCCCCCAAAAGGTCCCACAAGAAGGACCTAAGGTCTCTCGAGACACTTCCTTGGCAGTATCAATCAACGAGCTCAAGTGATGCCTCATCAGGCCATCGACGCTTCATCGACTTGGGGCGTAGGTTGACACTTAGCCTCAGGAGTTAAAGCCAACAAGAAGTAGCCTTAGTCACTATCGACGGAGAACCAGGACGGGCCGTTGGTCCATCGACGCCCCGTCGATTGGTGTCCGTAGGTGTTGTATCCAACTGCATGCCTGCGCACTGTTTCATTAAAGGGGTGAATGGGAAATTCACTCTACGTCCTAACCTGACCCTACTAGGTTTGTTATGTTATTTTTGGGAATAATTAAGGGATCAAATGTATTAGGTGAAACTACGGCCTAAGTTCTGTGTCATGAAGTCTTCAAGTCCTAATTGTTTTGCAATGATGTTTTGAGGCAGTGTTTAAAGGTTATGTTAAGTATGAAGTAAAACATCAAGGAATGACCAAGACGTTCGACGACTAGTCACCTATGTGCCTTATGTGTTTTAATTAGATTTTGTGTGTGTAATGAGTTTATGAGATCCTTATATGGTTGATAATAGTTTGAAGAGTCAGGATGTTGAGTTTATTAAGGTTTGGAGGTCAAACTTCCAAAAACGTCCAGTGACGTTCAAAAGATAGCCTCTGGACGTCCTTGTGAGTTTTGATGTGTTTTAGCATGTTGAATGGTTTGTTTAATGCTGATTTTTATTGGTGATGTTCCAAAGACCTAGACATCCGTGTTTAAGGGCTTAACATCTGAGAATGACTCCACCTAGTACCCACAAGGGGTCCTAGATGAAGACCCAACTTGTTGGGGAAGACTTCCAGGCAGTGGCAATCAACGGCCCCCAAATGACAACTAGTCGACCAGGCTACGGCCAGTCGATGGGTGGATTGAATGGGTCCATGTAGGCTGCAAGCCTGGGAGTTACAGCCCCAACCAACGGACCCTAAACGATTGAGTTGATGACCCAACCAACGGACCCCCAACAAAAAGTTATGCGTCATACCAGTGACGGCCGTAGATGTAGGGTTGTCGATGTCCTAGCAAAATTCTGCCATCCCCCCCCCCCCCCCCCCCCCCCCCCCCCCCGCTTCACTTTGATACTTGATCGTTTAGCAAATTTAACCCGAAGTCTTATAAATTAAGAGGAAGGTTATTTCATTGTTGTATGGGTATTTTAAGAGGATTTAATTCATTAAACTCTCATTTAGACCCTATCACCTAGATGAAAACCCATTCCCTCCCTAAGTTTCTCTAAAAACCTCCATTAGAGCTCAAGGTGAAGATGAAGCTTGATGATGCAGTTTTAATGGAGTTTATTCTTGAATTATGATTTTGTTTTTTCTAATAAGTTATGGAGTTCTTCATATAAGGATGAGCTTTTTACATCACCTTAGAGTCAATCCTCAAAGATGATTTCACAATGATGAAAAAGATGAAAAACTCCAATTTTACGCGAACTCTTGGGTTCTTGCATGAAACAGTTCAAACATAAATATTATATTACTTGATGTATAATTTAGTTTTTTTATGCAAATCTCCATGAAACGTGACCTTCTCAATTATCTCTAATTTTTGTTGTGCTTTGGGTGAATTGAAAGAAAATGCCGTTAGAATTTACATTGAGTTCATGTATATATGATTATATATTGAACTATTTGTGATCATGGTCGATGGCGAAGGGTTTATTAGTAATTGTTGGTTGATTGATCTATGGATTTAAGTTGTGTGGTTGGATTTATGGTATGCTGCCTAACTTCTCCTAATATTATGTATATCTTTTGTATTACAATGATTATTTTTATGGTTCACTTATAGTTACGGTGCTTATGTGTTACCATTGTGAAAGATGTGGCCTCGTCGGCATTACTTTGTGAATTGTATTAGTATCATTTTTAGGGGTTATATGGACATATAATGTGAATATGTTATGTGAATTTTGACGATGAGATGTTCTGGTTTGTATGAACATGTTGTTTGAAGCATGATATGATATATGAGTTTATTGTGAGAATGTACAATGAGGTACTTTAGTAGTGGTTGTGTGATCTTGTGTGAATGATATGTTATAATTCTTCTTATGTGATGATAGATGATGAAGTTGTATATGTGTATGTGAAGATTAATATGTGCTCTTAATTGGCTAGGTGTGACTAAGTTAGTATTTGATGACTTATGATATGTGGTATGAGAATGTATTGTTTTCGAACTAGGTAGACCTAAGTCCCCCGCTGTTCTTGATGCATTAACGTATATACCGAATATGTGACTCCTTTACTTAGTATGCTAATAAGTTATCTCTAAAGTTTCTTATGTCTTGTATGTTTATTGACATGTGCCCTGAATATAATTAAGGAAGGTCCTTTAAGTGGAATATTCCTAGAAAGAAAGATTATTATATCCTTGAGTTTAAAGTCGGAATATTATCCTTCTCGTGTTGAACGAGACTTATGGATTGATTGGCTGGAACGATATGAATCATCCTTAGAAAAATCTATCCTCTTAACCATTGTAAGGAATACCCTAGGGGACCTCTTTGGTAAGGTGTAATGTGATTGAGTTGTGAACATGATATGAAACCTCTGCATATACACTTTTATGTGAATTACTCTATGAGAAAAAAGACTAGCACCGAGTGAGTATGGTTTGGGAGTTGATATATTTGAATCATGAGAATGGAGAACAAATAAACCCTTCATATTCCTTAACCATATGCCTACATGGAATGTGTCCTTGTTCTACAATTGACAAGTAGAACACCCTCCATCGGAGTAGGTTATAACTCTAGATTACATGCTTAGATACCATGGTCTACATCGTTTATTGCTTATTCTCATCATATGGAAGACATGCTAGTGTTTAGATAAGTTCTATGAAGTTTAGGTCGTGGTATGGGACACTATCTAGACATTGCACGATTAGGCTTGGAAAATGTTAGTGAGTGAGTCCCTAGGTCTTCTCCAAGACCATTATGTGAATGCACTTAAGTGTTGAATGTCTCCTAAATAATTTAATGACGTCAATGACTTAAGTAAAGACTTGTTAATTGAAAAGGTATCGTATCTAGAGTAGCTTTGAGGAATGCTTAGGTAAGGCTCGGAGAGGGTGTATGGTCATTGCACGTCATGTTTACCTTAGTGAGGTCTAGATGTAATTCTAGGTAGGGAGTCAATATTTTATAAATGGAAATGATCTTATCTTAGGTAGTCTAAAAGGTCTCTTTAGTGTGTATAAGGGTATGGTATGGCGGTGGCTTCAAAACCTCACTCAAGAGACTTTAGAATCACCTGGGTATGAGGGGCTCATGTTCTAATGTTGAGTGGTATGAATATATGGTGTATTGGATACTTCTACTTAGGTAGTCTTTGGGATATCTAGCGGTGTAAAGGGGTTGTATGGATTCCGCTTCATAATCCTTACTTACGTGGTCTTAGGATAACCTTAGTAAGGGATTCGTTAGTATGTTTTAATAAATGTTTTTTATTTGGTCTTTGATGTTTACCCAGTGATTGTAACGATGTGAATTCTATGTAAAGCTTGAAGTGAATCACTATACAGTTTCTGTTATGGTTTAATTGATATAATTGGGATGTATCTTCATATGTGATTATTGACTTGTTTGATTGCCACTTAAACTATCTATGACGGTTTTATATCAAATTACCTGAAAAAGCATGTATTTACTAAATGTCCTTTTCATTCATGGTTTTTGCATGACTACTTCCATACTTAGTGCATCCTAATGTGCGAAAACCCTTCTTTTCCCTTTTGAACTAAAGTGTAGGGGGAGTTGGAAGTCTTGATATGTCGTGAGGATTGAATAGTTTCCTCAAGAGGTTGACCAGACGAAGTATTGTTAGCTCGTCATCGATTCAGGACAATCCCAGAGCAAAACGTTCTTTTCATGTCTTTAGTCTTTATTTTCATTCCTGTTATGGGCTTAGTCCGACACAATAGTTGTATACTCTAAAATATATAGTGTATCATGAGACATTGGTAAAATTTTCTTTTTTTAAATGCAGTCCTCCGCTTGCGTATGTTATTAAAAGATTTTCTTCTTGGTGTGACAGAAAGTTAATTCTTACTCCTTGCTTATGTTTAAGTGTTTAGTAATGCGATGATTGATACAAATTGCTTTAGTGAAGTACTTTTTCAGATCTCATAATTCTTAATCTCGACTTGGGGATCCCTATTTCTAGTGTGTTACTTGTGTGGATCGTCGACGGATTGTAACACCTCCAAAAATTTTCTAGTTAAATTCCAATACTGCTAAATTTTGTACAAGGTCATACTGAATAGCGTCTTAATTTTCTTAGGTGTTAAGGTAATTTTTAGTGCTGGGGATTGATTTTGAAATATCCAATTAATGTCAATCAGAAAACTTTGCATGTCTGTTCTTTTTTTCCCCTCCGCCTCCCTCTTTTCTTCCCAAACAACACTAACGGAACAGCACATAAGAGATCCGATCAATTTAAGAAGTTGATGAAAAAAATTGTGGGGTGTTAGTAGCGAAAAAACTACCTCTTGGGTCTGTGGGGGGGGGGGGGGGGGTGGGGGGGGGGGGGGGGGTGTGGGGGGCGGAGTGGTAGTAAACTACTTTGATAAGAAATAATATTTTTATTTCTATTTACTAATAAATTTTTAAAATACTTTCCAACAATTTGTATATTGTTCGTCGGTCCTTGTAACAAGTGTTATTCAATTACAGTAACACTCTCAAAGGTGGAGTGTCTAAATTAACATAGAGTCCACAATGATATAGATAGAACCCGCTACCATAATGTATCCTAAAATAAACCTCGTCAAGTGAGGTGCATGTCTAAGAGAATCCAAACTTTTTTTTAAGTTTAGCGAGACAACGATGGGTTTGGCCGCAATATCATTAGTACTCAAAAGGTTATAATAATGCTAAAATATATGCAAACATTGACTCAAATTAGGAATTTTCATCAGAACATCACACTCTTTAAAGAATAAAATAGGAAAAAAATTATCAAACTATTTTACCGTTATTTAGGTCATAAGAGGTAATCAATGTAACTTATTTTTATCTTCATTAATCTATGAATAAAATTAATCTATGGTCCCTGTTTGTTGGGAGAAAACCATTGCTTTCCCTTAAACTTTATACACACAAAAACACTAATAAAATTTTTAACGACCCATTTGGTCGTTTATTATGCTAAAGTCTAAACCCTTGAAGTTTCATCATAAAATATTTTTCAATAATATTCATAAATGAATATTTTTGGACACTACATAACTACAATTAGAATTAAGACTGAGGTAAGTTTTTAATAATTTATGTTTAGTTGTTGGTTTAAAGAAAATAAACATAAAACTGACATAGTGGTACTTTTTAACCTATTGTTATAATCAGTCTTTATAATAATTAGGGATTAAATATTTTGAAATAAGAATCACGGGTTTGGGTGCGAAAGAGAACGTCCAACATCATCACAATATAAACACAGGAGAGATATCGTGGACTCAGGTAAATCAACACGCCTCCTATCTAATCTTATTTCATGGTGCATTGTTTTTCATATCAATTATTAGCCTTAATAGTGAAAAGAAGTCTAAAATTGAATGGAAAAATATTAGTCACGGACTTCACCTGAGGCAAAGTGACTTGATGGAATATCGTTATTAGGGTTAATGTGGAGATCTTTTAGTTTTGGATAATTTGGGTTTGATGTTGGGAGGAATTATGAATTTGTGCAACTTAAGGTGTGTCGGTGCACTTAGAATGATCTGAAACGAATAAAATAATTGAGCAGCCAAATTGACATAATTTGCTGCCAACACAATGGTTTTATAGGTTCCGCAATAAATTTGGGGGTGATTTACATGTTTTGCTCAACGGGGTTGGAGAGTGATGTATGTATATAACTTGTTTCACTTTTGGGTCCAAATTTTCCCTGAATAAAGTTGGGGTGGTTGAATACATTTATATATCATAGGTATCTCTATAATATATATGATATATCTATTCTTAATATCTACTACTACTATCTCTATATATATACGTATACTGTATAACATATACTCTCTTATTCCTTCGGTTGCGCCGTGAAGTCTCTCTTGGCAAATTTTTATTACGCAGTTGTCTGGCCGAAGTCACTCCCTTTTGTTTTTGGGCTTCTCACGTCATTCAACTCTTCGCTCGCAACTCATTGGTAATGATTATCCAAATATGATATAGGCCATTCTCATTTGATCAATGACAGTAAGAAATTGGAACCTAATACAAGTTTCAGTCATGATTATGGGTTGTAACTTTTCTGCGCGGTCTGCCCACGCTCTACTTCTGGTGTTATTCGCACCAGTAGTCTTCCCGCTTTTAAATATTTGTATAGTTTCGTTAACATCTTCAATTCATAACGTTTTTTTGGTATATTATGATAGATAATTAACATATTAGAAGTGTACCCTATATTTGTAACATCGACATCTAAGTTCATGTTGTTTCAGAAAAAATCAAATAATACTTTACCTTTAAGGCTTTGAATATACATAAATACGATCTTTGACATATTCAATGGACCTAACCAGACTAATCAATTTTTTGTGTTTTGATGTACTTTTTGGTTCTAGACTAATATATTCAGTACCAGGGTGTCTTGATTTTATCATTGTGCACTCATTAACTTTCACGAAACTTATCGCGTACTATCCGATATATATCTCTATATATTATTTGCCCTCTCCTATACTATAGGTGAACTAGATTGAATAGGTTCATCAGGCATTGATGGCCAAAAGTCAAGGCAGCCGCAAGGCATCTCGAAGGGTCGCTTAGCTTGATTTCGCGTTTTTCGATGGAGGAAGGCTGTTATGATGTATGCTATTTCGACATACGTACACTCATTTTAACTACGTGTCGATTGATTGATTGCATTGAATGATATTATGAGTTTTCTTAGTCGTATGTGACCTTTTGTCTGTTTCGTGTTTGAGCCTTGGTTTTTTTCGTTGACTTTTTGCCCCGAGTTGAGGCCAAGTGTCTTTCCCCTTCTGCTGCGTCTAAACTCATGACTGAGACCTGCTCTTCAATATGAAACTCCGTTGACCTTCCCTCATCATATCACAGTGATTCCCTTACGTCCGAACACTGTCATATGAAATATTTCAATTGACGAATGGAAGAGTGGGGTTGATGTATTAAATGATAACGTAATGACATATTCATGAACATCGGGAGTGTCACACGTTTCGAACACATCTGGCCCTCCCCACCAGAAGTCAATTTTTGGGACCAGTAGTGTCACATTCAACACGGTATTCTTAGATCGGAGTGTCACATTTCCGACACGTTTTCTTGGATCGCGGTGTCACGCAGTTGCCGATCCAGCCGTTACTATTAATCCCAAAAGAAAACACCACCCTCGTTGAATTAATGGTGAAGTCAAAGGTACTCCCACATTTCCACTCTACCTCACACACTCAACTTTCCTTCGTTCTCCCCCCCCAAAAATGATTTGGTTGGAGGCATGAGTCCTCATGGTGTTGAGCTTGATATCATTGACTTATTAACGAACTTCCTATAACGTTTGTTGTATACCCCCTTGTTGCCTGCATGTCCCGTGTTGTTGGTTTGTTGTTTATCACCTGCTAAGTGCTAGAATTGATTCATACTTTTACTTTATATTGTATCTTAATTCCTATTGTTGGGTTGGCCGATGATCCTACTCGTATATGTTGCTCCCGTACCGTAAGTCCTAATTGTGTTTTTTTTTTTCTTTCCTTTTATGAATGGCAGCGAGTGTAAACCTAGATATATTTTTCCTCATGCTCTGAGCCATCCTCCCGCTGCATTATCAGTTCCAGAGTGAGCTATTTCATTCACGCTCGTCTTGGATTCTCTCCGTCAGACATGAGGTCCTATACCTTTTCGTATAGACACCATACCATTTATTCTTTTTATTTGTGTGTATTTAATATCTTCTGTAGACTTGTATTGGAACGATTGGATGTTCCTTGATGTTTGATGACTTTCTGGTTTTGATAAAAGATATCTTCCACGACTCCACACATTTGAGTGCCACTGTTATCTTGTATTTTTTTAAGCGTTAGGTTTAATTGGTTGGTTTTTTCGCCCACTTAGGAGGTTAAATGTGGGTGCCACTCACTACGTTTTTGGTTGTTACAAACATGGTATCAGAGCTTAGGTTTTGGGTGATCTCCTCACACAAGGACAGTCTAAGAGAGTCTTGCCGAACGGACGGTACGGGGACGCCTTTCGATTCTTCTAGAAGCTATACGACTTTCGGTGAAGACCTCAATTCTTTCTTTTTTTTGGTACTACTACTTGAATCCCATTGGTAATCTAGTTAATCCAAATTGGTAAGCTGAACTTCTTCAATATTTCAAATATGGGTTAGTATCTAGAGTATTATGAATTAAATAGCAACAACATATGAAAAATTGGTCATTAGGATAAGAATATTTCTTCGATTAAAATGTGGTGGTATCTCATTTGAAGTGTCAAGTAGTAAATGCCACCTACTATTACTTCATAGAGTTAGGGTATATCAGAGAGGTTCACCTGGATGCTTACATGGTTGAGTTAGGAGTGTGTTATTTTTTTATTTAATTGTGTCTTAGAAGTAAAGCAAATTGGTTGGGCTAGAGAGAGAACATATTTGATACTGTTTTGCAATTATTCAACAGGTAAAAATATGTGGGCCATTTGGGTACGATCTTATCGATAGGTATGATGTATTCTAGTGAGGTATCGGTGTGGCAGTACTAGGGTTACGTGGAAAAGGTACGTCGATTGTCAAGTAACAATACTAACTCCTAAAGAAGTTATTAGTTGTAGGACATGTTCAGATAATGAGATTCAATGTTTCATTCACATTTGAGAAATCAGCTATTGTATTACTATAAGAACTTGAGTTGCATTATTTTTAAAAAATATTTTAACGGTGAATTTTTTGTACAATACAAATATACTTAGGTCGTGAAATGTATCTTGAGTGTTCTGAATAAGGACTGACGATTTTATCTTAAGTTTCAAAAGGTAAATTGGTACAAGGATTATAAACTTTTACCAAAATAATGTCCTATTGAGTATACTTGGGCAAACTAAATTGAAGATTTTAGTAAGAAAATGCTTATAAAATTGAGCTAGTCCCTTAAATTTGATTGGTATACCTGAGTGTAAGGTGTCATGTCAAGGATGATGAAAATGTCTAGCTTAGCGTGATGGTAAAAAGAGAAACTAACATATGACCTATATATTTTATGTTTGTTGTACTAGTACCGAAAATTATCATATAGGATCAGTTTTAGTGGAAACAAAGTCTTGAAAGTGTTTCACAGGTTATGATATCGCATTTAGTATTTGCTTAAGAGTTGGACACAAGGCCTAACTCCCTACTATTAAAAAGGATAGAAAGTATTCTATTTATTTGGTTTCCAATTCTATTAGGAAAAGTATTGGAATTGTAATTCTATTTTTAGTTGATTTTTGACTTTGTAATGAAAAACAAAAATGTATAAATAGAGGATGGTCTTAAGAGAAAAATTGAATTACTTATTAGTATTATCTCAAGGAAGTAAGGATAGTGCATTTTGAGAGAGCTTTCAACAAGAGAGAAGAGAGAAAAAAATATTTTGTTGCATACCTATTCTCCGACCAGTAACTTTTAGATCGTGTTTCTGAATTAACTAACTGTTCGATCGGGCTAAAATTTAAACTACAGGTTCCTTACGTCTTGGTGGTTGATTTGAAAGATTGAGATTCGGATGTTCATAAGATTATTTTCTTTGGTTCCAAACAACAACTATGTTTGGTTGGTGCTTGCATTAAAATTGTGAGGCATGTATTTATATGTGTATTATGAGGTGTTTTAATATACTGTTTTGATTAGAGGAAGCCTTAATTTAAGACAATGGAGGTGACTAGTAGTTCGTAATGATGATAAGATATTTGGGTTGATGGCATTGTGATTCCAGATAATAATATATAAGGATTGTTGGTAAACGCTTTTAATATAACGTGTACTAAACGATTTGCGAGCATCTATGTTGTGGTTTATGGACAGTTTTACAAGATGTTTGGACAACCGCTTGAATTTATTTAAAAGAGTTAGAGCATATGAAAAAATGTGGAATAATGCCATCTTTAGAAAGAAGGGGGAAACACCCATTTTTTCTCAATTGTGAGGGATAAAAAGTATCTTTTGGAGGTCTAGAATTGGGTTCTAGACTGTGGTTTCATATATTTAATATGGTTCATGGTTTTAGTGTCACATGTTTATTAAGTTGTTAAAAAGCTTATCAATAAAACTTAATAAAGGAGTGTACATACTCTCAACTTGAGTGTGATGATAAGTTCTCTTGTAATTTTTGAGTTTATTTTTAATACCGCTTCCGACTAGTATGAGTATTGTATAATATTAAATGAAGAGGCTATTTCCGATACTTAAGATATGTAAATTTATAAAAATCTTCAAGGTTCAGTCAATGTTGAAGAATAATAGGAGATTGAGTTACATTGTTCGATTTGGCAATCAAACATTTCATTTTGAATCTACTTTTGTGGGTGGTATGCTTTATACAGGTAGGAATTGGTGTAGGTAACAACAAATAAAATAAAAAATATATCATTTAGAATAAAATATTACAAATATGGATTGACTTATGCATGTGTGAGTAGCAAATTAATACCCTAAGGAAGGTTTTCACTAAAAGTGTTTGGGATTATAATATAAGAAAAAAATTTAATGGGTTGATACCGGATGAGCTTGTAAGGGAGCTCGAGAAATTAACAGAGTCTGATATATTGAATGATCGAGATATTTAAAATTTGCACCATTAGAACTCTCGTATAAATCCTTGGGGTAAGTTGACAGTTGAATTGAATTTTTTCCTATAAGTTTTTAGATATACTGTGAGATGTGAACTAGTTCGGTACAGACATACTAGGAGTTAATCATATTGATTTGTCAAGATTGGCCTTTGATTTTGGTTACAAATAGTGAGGTATGAAAATTTAGTATTGTATACATGGGGTTAGCTTGTGCTCCAATTAGGAATAGATGACTTAAGCATGATGTAAAAGGTGGAGTATATTTCTACGTGTTATTAAGAATATATTTGGGTTGAATTGCTCTAATTGATGGGACTACGTACCAGGTAAGGTGTAATTAATGCACATGTTGATGTGAATGGAGGGTTATGATCTTATAGTAACAGAATAAATTGAGTGAACACGAATTTCCGCAAGTGTTGGCATAAGGTCTGTGATTTTTCGAATATAGCTAAGCACGATAGAGGGAGTGGTGTGAAGTTGACTTTTGATGTGATTTAATAGTCTTACCTCGATAAAAAGGTTACTATGAATTTTGGAAATTAAGTGTACTTAGTTCTTGTTTTGGGGACTCATATTTTCAATGAAATGCTTAATAGGAAGAGAGATGCCATATCTGTTGATCTATATGATAAGACTACTTTGGTAACTAATGACGCTTCCAGGGTAAGGTAGATTGTAAGTGTGGTATGATTATGATGTTTTTTTTCCTATTAAAAGTGTTGACTTCAGTGGAATTTCAATAAACCAAGTATTTATAGTAAACTAAAATGGTCATTATGGGTAGTTAGAAATCAATAGTTTAGCGCATAACTCACATTCTACGTTTGTGTGTGTTTTCGCTCCTATGAGTAAGTCTCAATACTGGATCGTGTGTACCGATTTTGTGATTGTCTTGATGGTTGGGTGACATACTTGGTTAGACTTTTTCATTCCATTTATGAAAGATCTTATGTTGTTGGGATAGTTGAAGTATACTAGTTTATGAGACTTTATAACAGATCTACCAGGAAAACTTACAGTTTTTCAATAGACTTAAGATTTATCTCATTATCGGTATCATGTTTTGGCTATGTAAGATTGAATGTAAGGACCATTGAGTCTAGTTTAGTCACTTTTAAGGTTTTTTTTATAATAGCTACTAATCTAGAATTTTGACAATGTTGTTAGAGGTTATGTATAGTTTGGTGTATCACTCGATTGGTGGTTACTTGATCATTTTCTTCTTTGGGTTGGACAAGTTTGGTTCTCACTTGATGAGAACATGATGTCTAAAGTTAAAAAAATTATAATTTAAGGTCGTGGAAATTTTATGCGTGAAAAGGAAAACTTAATAAGAATGATTTTGTGTATTATGAGTCTGTAGTGCGAGGTTTAGGTTCACTTCTCGTTAGAATCAATATTGATTCAACATTTTATGTGGTTAGGTAAAAAAACAGATTTCACCTAATGGTTGACGTCAAGGTCCTTGAGAACATGTTGCATATGTGTGTACAATTAGCTTTGATGGCTATTGACAATATACTTTGTTGTTAGTTGAGTTTACATTCAACAATAGTTACAACTTGAGTAGTGAAATGAACCTATTCGAGACATAGTATGATAGGAGATGTGACTCTCTAACTGGTTGGTTTGATAATTTTGATATAAGACCTTGGGCACTACTATTTTGAATGAATTTTTGAGACAACTATCTTTTTTTATGTTTTCTTCCTTTGGTCGTTCGAAGACGAACGATGGGTAAATTGATATTTATTGTAACGAATCATTTGGTCATTTCGAGTGCTACTTTTCCGATAGATTCTAAATGAATATTTTGGACCATCCATAACTACAATTATAGAATTAGTAGGGTAGTTTTAATAATTTATTTAGTTGGTGGTTAAAGAAAATAACATTAAAATTAATAGTGGGTCACTTTTACTATTTTTATAATTAGTCTTATGTAGTATTAGGGAGTAAATATTTTGTAGAAGAATAAGGGTTTGGGTGAGAAAGAGCACGTCAACATCATCACCGTATAAACATAAGGCGAATATCGTGGACTCAGGTAAATCAATCACGCCCCCTAAATCTAATCTTATTTTCATGGTGCATTGTTTCACATCAATTATTATATATGAATAGTAAAAAGAATGTCGAAAAAGTGAATTAAAAAATATTAGAAACGGACTCACTAATGCAAATTGGACTTGCGGGAATATTGTACTGTTATGGGAGAATATGTTAGTTTGGAGAATTTGGTTTGATAGTTGGGAGGACATTATGAAATTTGTTGTAACTTAAAGGTATTCGTGTCCCTTAGAAATATGAAAACGTAATAATACTGAAGCGAAATTGAAATAAGTTGCTACAAACACATGGGTTTTAGGTTTCAAATAATTTTAGTTCTTAAGTGGTTTTAGCTAAGGATTAAGGTGAATGGTTATAATTGGGTGTGTTTCATTTTGGTTCCACTTTCTTTTCTAAAATAAAGGTTGGATTACATTTTATATATATATATAATATATATATATATATATATTAATAGAATATATATATAATTCTTCTTCGTTGGTTGAAAAAATGTGGTGAAATGTTTTCTCTTTCAAAAATTTTATATGAGCGGGCGGCTGCGCCTGGCTGCGGCCTTTTTTTTTGCTTCTGCCACATTATGCCTGCAATCATTGGGTAATGATTAAAAAAACTGGCCTATTGACGCATTGATTGATCAATGACAGTAAGATTGGAATTACAAGTGTTGGGCATTTCTGGTGGACTTTTTCGCTGCAACTGGTTTCCTCGCACCAGAGTCTTCACTTTTCATATTATAGTTTTGTTACATGTTTATTCAATAAGTTTTTGGTATATATAGATGAGTAATAAAATCTTAATGTAAGCATATTATTTGAAATGACATTAAGTTTAGGTTGTTCAGAAAATAATGACTTAACCTTAGGCTTGAATATAAGAAATAATATACATGGACAGATTTAATGGACCTCAAGACTAATAATTGGGGGGAGTATATATTTGTGTTTGATGATTTTTGGGTCTAGACCTATATATATATATATAGATTGAAAAGGTTCATAGGCATTGAGGAAAGCAAAGGCATTGGAGAGGTACCTTGCTTGATTTCGGTTCTTTGGTGGAGGTAGGTTATGTTTTATGATATTCGATAGTAAACTATTAATGTTGATTTATATGCATAGAATGATATTATGAATTTTCTTTCTATGTACTGATTTGGTGTTTGTGTTGCTTTGTTGTGTGTTTTTGTGAGTGGTCTGAAAATTGCTCCCGAGCCTGACGGCGGCTAGTGTAAGAACCCGTGGGAATTAAAATCTTGAACCCTTTCTATTCGAGTGGTGCCTTGAATAAAACAGGCCACTGAAATATTCATTAACGAATGGAAAAGTGTTATATTGAATGATAATTAATAATATGCTTTGATCGAAGTGTCACGTGTCCGACACGGTACTCTTAGATCGGAGTGTCACATTTCGACACTTTTTCTTTGATGCAGAGTGTCACGTTCCGACACGATAATCATTAAAGGAAAAACATGTTGAATATCTCAAAAAAAACTCACTCCCAAAAGGTTTGGTTTGGACACATGAATCCTCATGTGTTATTTGATAATCATTGACGTATTAACGAGCTTACTATAATATGGTGATACTTGTATCATGTTTGTTTGTTGTTTAGCACTTGTTAAGTGGCTATAATTGATTTTTTTTTTTTTTTCATACTATTATTTATCGTATATTAGTTTCCGTTTTGGGTTGGCCACGATGATACCTACTCCGTATATGTTGTTTCCCCGTAGTCACGTCCTAATTGTGTTTTTTGCTTTTCTTTCCTTTTAATGAAATGCAGCGAGTGCTACTATGACTTAAGATTTCCCTAGCTCACCAGCCTCCCGCATATGAAGTTTCCAGGTGACTATTCATTCACTCGTGTAGATTCTTCGGTCATGACATTATGTTCCTCTACCCTTTCATTCTTTTATTTTTGGTGTATTGATATTCTTAGACAATCTTGGAGATATATGCCGTGATGTGATGACTTTCAGGTTAACGGAAATGTTTTAATAGACATTTGAGTTTTTCCACTTATGCTTGTAATTTTTCAGTTTAGGTTAAATAGGTTTTGGTTTTCGCTTAATTAGGAGGTTACATGGTGGATTCCACTCACGACGCGTTTTAGGTCGTGACATAATTTAGTAAAATCAGAACAATATTCTAAGATCAATACATAGGTGATGGGTTGGTTGATTGATAGCCGTGGGGGTGATATGTGGCGGGGGGTGGAGCTTGGGGGAAGGGTATATGGGATTGGAAGAGTAGGGAGTGGAGTGTTAGGAGGTGAAGAAGGGGGGTGGTGGGATGGGGTGGGGTGGGGTAGTGGGATGGTTTTGTGGGATTAGGGGGGTGAAAGGGGTGGGGGCTTGGGGGGGAGGGGTGGTTAAGAAACGAGGCGTGGGAGTGTGGGTAGGTCGGGTATGGGGAGGGGTGTTAGGTGGGGATGGTGGAAGGGGGGGGTGGTTTGTTGGGGGGGGGGGGGGGGGGTGAGAGAGTTGAGTGGAGGAGGGGTTAAGGAGGCTGGGTGAGTATTTCTGGGAGGGTGCATTGGTATTATTGGATAGAGGGTTGGGGTTTGGTATGGGTTGATTTGAGGGTTGGTGTGGGGGTGGACGATATGGAGTGGTTGGTCTATGGCAGGGGGGGGGAAGGAGTGAGGTTTTAAGGGGTGATGGTAGGGTAGTGGGGGGGAGGGGTGGTAAGATGGGTAGGGTGGGTGGGTGGTTGTGTGCTCGTCTCTTCTCTTCCTCTCTTTCCCGTCGCCCTTCTCGCCTTCATTTCGCCCTTTTTCTTCTTTTCCCCGCCCTTCTTGCATGTTCTTTTGCTTCTCTGTACTTTGTCTCCTTGCGCTCTTCTCTTCCGTTTTTTTCTTTCTCCTTCATCTTTATACAAGCCTTGAAGATCATACCATGTATGATATTGTGAAACTTGTGCACTATTTAAAAGCTTATTTGGAATTGGAGTCAAGCATTCTTTGTAATTTATAGCTCGCATACTCTTTATACAACCATGTATATTCAATTCCTTGATTTCATCGGAGTTTATATCATATGACATCAAATATCCACTTTTATTTTGAAAAAGCAATACATAATCTTTCCATACTACTAATGGGTTTTCAGTAGGAAGACCAATTAATTTGAATTTTCTAATCCAAGACTCATAAATATTGTAATCCTTCATTATCCAAATTTCCATAAAATTTTTCGTTGGATCAACCATGCACTCTTCGGAAGGATAACACAACAAGCTTAGACACTCATCCAAAAGTAGGAGGCTATGAAGTGTCCCATTGAAATAATGTCGTTTATCAGGTATTTGCATATTGCGAAAAATTTCGGTGGTCATGTCAAAGCAAAGGATTATATCTTCGCCTTCAAAAAATGCAATCCAGTGGTAAATTCCCATATAAGACACTGAAGAATTTAACCAAGATAATGTGGGTAACTGTTGATTCACATGATCCAATTCTCTCCAAACATCAATACCTAATTCATAAACCTCAACCTTTGTCTTTCCATCTTCTATGTACCCGTAACCATCTTCCTTAAAAACTTCAGAAATTCTAAAAACCTTGAAATCATTAACAACTGAATCAAAACCAAATCCACCACTATCCATGGATTGAAAGAATCCTTCTGGAATGTCAAAAGGGCTGTGGGGGAGTACTGTATAATTTCTAGTTGATACATTGTATAGTATTGTGGTTACTGGGTCCATCAAAGCAATCAAACCATGTCTAGAATCAACGAGTAGATCACGGTCAACACTAATAGGACATATCGTATGAGGAACATCAAGATCTGGATAAACACACTTTATATTATCATTACCATCAATAGAAATAAAAGAAAAGACAGCTTTATATCTTTCAATATCTTCTTTGAAGGAACGCTTTAGGAGAATGTTATCGTATTTTGATATTGTTGTGCGATTTAAATGAAGATTGATGAAACATGAAGATTGTATGAGAGTGTAAAAGGTTTGGGAGACACATTTGAGTCTCAAGACAAATTTTAGTGGAAGTCTCAAAAGAATATGAATGATTACATCTTCAGGATATTTCTTCATAATTCCATCCGCCATCATACAATTCTTTGTGATATAATTTATGTTGCAGTTTGGAAAATTATGTGCTATATAAAGTAACAATTCTTTAGCACCTCATATGAATTACATCCCAAAGCTTATTCTTCGCACACTAAGATCCATAAAAAGCTAAGCATCAGGTATTGTGTGGTTGCAAATGTGTTTCGAAATGCAACATAGCTTTTTGTTTTCTTTAAAACAATTACATCTATCAATTTTAAATTATTTAATGTCTAATTAATTATTCATTTTTACTATATATATATACATATACACTGTAATAACTCTAACTTAAAACACTCATTTTATTATAAATATTTCACATTTTATGTATGTTTTGAATTGTGGATCGCTCATGTGGATCGATCCGACTCCACCCAAACAGTTGCCAGTAAAAGGGATAAGTATAAATGTAAAGAAGGGAGGGAATAGTTAAAGTAATTGTTCCAACGTAAATAAGTCCTTATATTAAATATATATTTTACTCTCTTAATATGAGAAGAAGAAAGGAAGAAAAGAAACTAGAACTGTAAACAATATATTTCAAGATTAACGACACCCAAAAGAAAAGAAATTTTAGTGTGTCAATCAAAATTTCTTTACTAGTTATTCAAAGAAGGACTTGACTCCAATCTTGTAAAAATACGAAAATTAACAACTTCCGCTGCAAATCAAGGTACACACAACTCATTGAATTTTGTTATATGTCTCTTATACAATGGACTCAGAGTCATCGTTAATTGCTCAATGATTGTGTAGTATTTCTTGAAATTATGTAATGATTGTGTGTTATAAAAAAATCTTGTTTCAAGAATATTTATATGAAGATCAATACATTGTTTATGAAACTATTATCAATTGGAATATATGGGAAAGAAAATAATTTGAATTTGATTGTAAATATATTCGATTCTTCAACTTAGTGTCCTGAGGGTGAAGTGTCCTTTTTTATGTGTTGGGCAAACAAGAAAAAAGTGATAAATATTTTTCTGTTTTCGATTGATAAGAAGAATTTTTTTTTGTGTTTGTCATTGGTTTTTGGGTTAGGAGGATTTTTTTTGTTTTTCGTTGAGTTTTTCTTCTAATCTAAATATAAGAAGATTAGAGTTGTAAAGTGACTAGGAGTGTTATATTATTTTGTTGAGTTTTTGTATTTGCTTTATTGGAAAAGGTCAAAGAAAAAAAACAAATTAAATACAGTGTCCTTTTAGAATAAGGAGAGTATACATGCATTTATTATAGTACTAAAGAAGCCTTAAAATTTTATGAAAAAACGTGGGTTGCTTCCTTTTGGTAGATAAATTACGTCGTTCAAAATTATACTATTGTCATTTGATGTTATATCCTTTGCCTATTTACATAAGATTGTATAGATATGAATTAAGAACAAAAAGGTTTTCTTATTCAAGACATGTTTAATTTTGTAATAAATTTATAATTTTTTTGGATCTTTGGGTTATACACATTGTAATTACTTATATTTAGTTACCATATGTTTTTATGTGTTTGATACTATTTTTTATTGTTTTGCAAATAATCAAATTCCTATGGAATCATTGAGAGTTTGTTAGGGGAGAATTGTATGGTCCCAAGCTTGATACGTTTATCACTTGTGTTCACCTCCATGTATCCGAGTGAATTGGTTGAGGCTTTTTCGCTCTGTTTTTGTACTCTCATATTTTATATTGATTGCTCATCTCCTTTGTGGATTAGTTTGAGTGACCGAATCACGTTAATCGTTGTTTCTTTTGGTATATTTTCTCGTTTTCTTCTTCTCGTTGCTTTCGAGGTTGCATTGCTAGCTCCGCATTTACACCTGCTTAATTTTCGATCCTAACAAGTGGTATCAGATCAATTCAATGGATGTATTCGGTTGTTTGTTTGTTCGAGTAACGATGATTGAACCAGGTTAGAAAGAGGTGTTCATCTTGACGTGTGTAGTTCTAGCCCAACCTTTTTGACAGTAATGAGCAGATTTTTTGGAAGAAATTTTTTCGAGAGTTTCTCTTTGATGACACTAAATTTTTGCAAAGGAGATTATGGAGAGGAGAAGCAAGTTGTTTGAAGATTAAGTCAGAAGTGTGACAAATTTATTTTGTCATAAATTCAGGTCAAGGGGGGATTTGGTTTGGGTTTTATTTGTCCTGATTTCTCCTATAAACGTTTTCCTTTTAGGAAAGATTTTGGGATTGACTAATCCTTTTTCTACTAGGAAAAGGTTTAGGAACCTATAATGAGGAATATTCCTTTTACTTGAATCCGTATTCCCAATGTAGTCTTAAGGGCTTTGATAGTTTTTGGTTAGGGGGGAGAATTTATGTGTCACACAGCTTGATACGTTATCGACTTGTGTGAACCTCCTGTTGTAATTCCGAGTGAAGTGGTTGATGGTGTTTCTCTCTGTATGTGGTACTCTCATAGTTTAGTTGAATTGCTCCTCTTTGTGGACGTAGGTCCGATTGCCCGACGACTGTTAAATCTTTGTGTCTTTGGAATATTTCGCGTTGTCTTCTTACTCTGATCTTTCGAGTTTGCTTTGCTTAGATTCGCATTACAAAAACCTGCTTATTGTCGGTCCTAACAGTAAAGTACTTATATTTTAGTTCCCATCAATTTTTTTATATTCTGATAATATTTTATTGTTTTGCAAAATAATCAAATTCCTATTGTAATAATTATCTTAGGAATACACTTTTTTAATAAATTCATTTGTCTTGTACGAGAAAGATGTGATATATATTGTCACATTAAATAGTTCTTAGCAATATTTCTATTTTTTTTTTTTAAGGGAATATGCAAGGTGGCGTAGCAAAAATGTCATTAGGGTGTCCAACATTTAAACAATATTTTTTTAAAAAAATAAACCGTTATTTAAACACCAAAACAATAATCAAGTTATGCATATTTAGAGTAGTTGAATCTTTTTTTGTACCCAGCTATTATTATATATTCTCATGTCCATTGAAACTGTGAAACTAAAATATTCTATTGGGTATTTGGTTCTAACATAAAGAACGAGAAGGACAAAAAAGAGGAAAATTTGAGATTCTATTCTTTAACAATATGGTGATTATAATTTGGTAATTGCTCTACTATTTTAAGAAAGAAAACCTTATTCCATTAAAAATTTTTAATTTTTTTTGTAACGAAATTTTTATTTCTACATGGAAAAGGAATAAAATTTAAGAAAAAATCATTTAAATTGAAAAAAATCACAAGACAAAGTTTAAATTGTATGAAAATTTTAAATCTCAACATATATTAAAATTTAAGGAATATTCAATTTACCATTTGGAAAAAAACTAATTAGTGAAGAGGGAATTTCGACCCTTGGGTCGCTGAGGGGTTCCATGACACAATCAATCAACACACGATGAAATTTTTTGTTAAAACTACGCCATGTTTTTTTAATTAATCAATTTAAGAAATCAAAAATAATTAAAGAAAAATTAAATACATGCGGGGAATCGAACCCAAGGGAAAGTGTCTTGATGCGTCAGCTATTGTCAACTCCAGTGCGTCTTACTTAGTCATTTCAGAGAGTCCAACTTTCATATATACCAATATTAATTTAAAATTGTACTTGTATATATTGCGTTTTTTTTCGACGAAGAGTGTCCAATTGTAGAGCTTGAAGCCTAAGTGGCTCCTCTCCCCGAAACATGATAGAATTGGTCCAAGTGGGAGTGATGTTAATAGTGGAGCAAAGAGAAGGAGTAGAAGAATGTTACACAAAAGGTTAAAAATAGTAAATGATTCAGATTTGTAGGCAGAAGTCATAAACAATGACTCAATTGTAGAGGTGAACCAAGGATTTGAAGATAGGGGGACACAAGGGTAAATTAACCTTTTTTGGAGAAGTCATTATCATAGCATTGTTTGGGAGCATGTTTTAAAATAACATTATTCATATCCGGAAGTATTTTTTTAAGCAAATTCAAAAAACATTTAAAAAAACCATTGTTTATTGAAGACTCACTTTTATCATGACCTTGAACAAAATAATCCAAATTTCCGGAGGAATCTTGTCACATTAGTAAGCCTTTAAAACAAATTCAAGGGTTATATTAAATCTAGATTTTTCTTGAATAAGTATGTCCATTGAAGTCTTCTCACTGATTTAGTTGAGAGCTCTAATCTATGATCTATGGGTAGAAGCCTTACGGGGAGTCCAATCTCTAAGCCTACTTTATAAAGGAATAATATGTGGATTTTCCAATAAAAGGAACTTATACTGTCACGTCCGTGGAGTCACCCCCATAGAATAAAATTGACGTAATTGACCTCTCGGATGTCTTATAACAAGCCCAGAGTTATCATTCATCGCATTGTCCATGAATTTAGGGAAAATTTAAAACTTTCATAGCAACACTCATATGCTATAAATATAACCTCATACATATAATAAAATATCATATTAGCATATTAGAAGTTATGTCTCTTTCCATCCGCACACAACATCTTAGAGTCCGTAGGGGCACGACCTTACACAACCATAATCATAAGTACAATACTACCACCCTTTACAGTAAACCATAGTTTAGGAGATCCTTGGAACTTAGGATTCCATTCCTTGATCCTTGGGAAAAACATTAAATATCCTCAATCATTAAGACATACTTTAAGCATCCATAACTATACTTTGGTGTAAAAAGTATAGAAGAAATTGTGATTATACAAGAATGCACTAAGTATGACACCATGAAAAATATGCATTTAAAAGGAACTTTTTCTTGAAATCATACTTCATGCCATTTTGAGTAAATCTTCATAAAACCTTTATATAATATCATTTATATCATTCGCATACTTCATACATACATATTCAAAGCCCAAATATCATATAAGATCACATATAGAATTTAAGCCATAGTTGGGTCACTTTACAGTGAGCTCCCTTCACATTATAGTGAATCCTTTTCTTTTAACTCATAAACCTCCTAAGTAACTCTTTAGTGATACTTGGTGCAATAAATCACCTTAAGGCCACAAAGAAAGAATACATACAACCTACATAAGCCAATACATATCATTATATAATCATAAGACATCATAGACACGTTTAAGTCAAGACTTCATTTTTTTTAACAGTAAGTTGCATCCATTTGCACATATATTCATTTCACTTCACATAAATCATTATAAGATCTTACTCATGACCTCAATCTTAGTCTCTAGTTCAATGTACATGTGAAGCCCCATAACCTCACATATACTTGGTAAACCTATTATGAGACCACAAGCCTTAACGCTTCATATATCGACATAACGAGTAAAGACAATTTCGTCCAAGCTAGGAAAGACCTTCATCATATAGTCATTAAGACAAATATTACACATATTGGGAAAAGTTCACATCATTTAGACTTATACCAAGCACATTATCATAACAAGTAAATAATTACTACAATGTCATGCATAAAGACATAACCATAATCATACACCTTATATCACCTTCCTAGAACTCCCTAAGGGGCCACTTTTGCAATGTCCAGGTTAGTTCATTACTTCCACCTATCCTAAGTAACCTCCCTTAGGTCATCCTACTTAGGGTCTTAGTCATTTACTTCGTTTTCCATTTTACATAGAGAAACTATAGCCTTAAAGTGCCTTAAAACCGACACTAAACCATGGGTACTACATGGATTTTGTTTTGTAAGCTAACACTAATGGAGTGATGTTCTGACCTAAGCCAAGGTAAACATTAACACATGCTCAGCATACTAGTGATTCCGTTGCTAGATCCTATGTGGCAATCATAAGTTTATGTGAACTACGAGATATACATTACCCCCTTCCCTACATTGTCATTGGAATTGGAGACGCATCTCATGAGAAAACATGGTGAACCTTCCCGCAAAGAGAAGCCCACCACCTCATCTGGACATAGCTGAATATTCCTCCAAGGACTTCAAACCATTTTTCTAGGAACCCAATGGTAAATTTCCTCCAGAGAAGTAAAACACTCGCTGAGAAACCAATGTGAATCTTCCTCATGGGAAGCCACACCTCTCATTGTAGGTCACTTGGTGCTAAGATAAGTTTCCCTTATATGAAAAGTCTTTTATATTATTTTCTTCATAAAACATAGGCTTAGGATATTGATTTCTTATATGCGTTATAAATATCCGAACCTATCTAGTTTTAGGTACACATAGCACCCTTCAAGGCCCCTATATTGACTAATCTCCACCATGCGTGTTGTACTTGTATGTGAGAAAACCTTTCACTCAACACATAAATTTATACACATTTTCATATTACAATGCATTGTATATTATAGGTGTAAACACGATCTGATTCTCCTTTAATATCACACTTTAAGACCCTATGCACATTCAGATTTCATCCATATCATATACTTCCCATCATTCATATAAACAATATTCCTGGGATGTCCTTCTATCATTTTCATACTAATATCATCCAAAACCTAGGAAACTATCCTATCAAGGTACACACATGCCTGCATAGCACAGATCCCATACCCTTGTCCGTAGTAGTACACTATCAAGTCATCTTATAAGGGATACCTAAAATAGTTCACATACGTTTACCTTCACATGCATTCTAGTAGACATTTAGTGAATAGGATTAACCTTTCTTAGGCACAGACCCTTACTAATTATGCATGCAATAATGTGTGAGTTGTGTTGTCAACATTTGTCAATATGACACAGAATGGCTATCATAACCCTTGAGGCAGCATCCCTCTAATACCTATATGCACGAACAACGCAATACCACAGAATGCCATTTAGAGGAAGGCAAGACAATTCTTCGCATTACTTCAAGACTCCTAACGTGTGCTATGCACCACATTCATCATGGGTACATGGGTAAGGGTCCTCATCCTTAAACTCATATGCAGCACCTACACATGATCTTAACCTAAACTTACATGCTCAGACAATATAACATAACCTAGATTCACACCATAGTAGAAGACTATGCACTTTACACCTAAGGTGATCATCAATAACACACATTCTATATTCATAATTTGGCCTTAAGTCATATTAAACACAAATATAATGGAAATAAGGTAAAAACACCACCATAAGTGGGAACCATACATACAATGGCCATCAAAGGCTTCATCAACAATACTATAAATTAGAGAGGAAAGCCATTCTTACCAACCAAAAACCTTTGATCATCATTGAAAAATACTCATTTTTATCAACAATAATTTATAGGGAAGTAGCGAAATATATATTTTATCATGAAAAGAACCATGTACAAGTCGCTACAAGATAATACTATAACATAATACAAGGCATCACATATATACTAGAAAGTAGGGAGTCATAGATCATCAACCAATCCTTGATCAACATTAGATCCATTACATATAATTCATAATCTATATACATGCTAAGCAATTGTTATCAATCAATTTAAAATAATCGAGTTCCTCATTCATGCATTATAATGGCAATGTTACAGTGATCCCATAGAGATAGAGGTTAGGCATGATCAAATCCTCATACATTGATCCAATTGGATTAGTTATCAACAATTCATCATCATCTACATCTTAGACAGTGACATAAAACTATTAACATATTTAACACCAAATCGATATCAATAAGATGAAGATCATAAAGCCATCTATAGGCTAAATCGAGTTTGTGGAAATAGCATGGTTCATCATAAACTTGGATTGAAATCACGTCCAAATCATACAATAATCTTCAATAATTCATATTGTCCCGGACCCAAATCAGGGACGCGACTGGCACCCACATTTACCCTCCCGGGTGAAGCGAACAACCCATCTAAACCTTAACATTTCAAGATATATCAACAGAAAATAATGCGAAGACTTCAACTCATTAATAAAACAATTCATACTATTATTTTATCCCCAAAATCTTGAAGTCATCATCACAGAACTCTATCTCAATTACTTAACTAGGAAGGTCTAAGACAAAAGAACTACAAAGCTAGTTCCATGCCGGCAGTTCAAGGCATCAGACTTGAATAAGAAGACCCAGTCCAGCTAGACGCATTAGCTCACCCTGATTTTTCCGATGATGAGACTGGCTAGATCTACTGTTGAGTTGAAGTTTGACGGAACGTTTGCTGCATACACAAATACCAAAGAGGAAAACATGAAAGTAGGGGGTCAGTAAACCACCGTACTGTAGTAGATATCATCGCCAACTCAAAATAGGGACAAGTAATATATCATAATAATGTCATCAACTACATACTCAACATGTAAGCAATAACAACATGAATTCATCATAACTAAACCGAGTTCACACATGAGGACTCAGCCTCAATAACCATCTCATTTTGGGAATTAAGTTCATTAGATTGAGTATATCATTATCTTTTCAAGATTCATTAATCTTCTTCTTCCTCTTGTTTCGTACGTGACACCTACTTGCCGATCCTCTCTTTCTATCCTGGTGCCGAACGTGCACTCCGATCCTCAATTTCATGCTATCCTGGTACCGGAACGTGGCACCCTATCCATTTTCTATCCTGGTGTCGGAACTTGACACTCCGATCCTCATATTCTAATCCTGGTACCGGAACTTGCACCCTATCCATATTCTATCCTGTGGTCCGAACTTGGACACTCGATCTCATTCATTCCTAACCTGGTACCAGAAAAACCGGAACGTGGGGGCACCGCGTCCTCATATTCATTCTATCCTGTGTACCGGAACGTTGCAGTGGAACCCTGATCCCCTAATTCATCAAGCCTTCTTTTACACTAAGGCATCATCATCATTCTCATTATCATAATTTATCAAGCCTTCTTTCCATACTAAGGCATCATCAGTCTCATTATATAATATATCAAGCGAATTAGGGTTCTTTCACGATTTGGGATCATAGCTCATCATGCTTTGTTTAATTCATGCAATTTTCATAATCATAAGCATGCAAGATACAACTTAAGCACATAGCAGGGTTTACAATACTATCAACACATAATAAATTCACTCTTAAGAGGTCACTCGAATATCGTATACATAACCAATACCTACCTCCCGAAGAATTGAATCACGCAAGCTGTCTTCTCAAATCCTTACTCTATCCTCTGTCGTTTTTCTCTCTACTCGTTCGTTCCCCTCTCTTTCTGTTCTTTTCTTTTGTTTTGTTTTATTCAAACCTCCTTCTTTTTTTAACCCTAATTAAAAGTCTAATAAGTGTAAAGGAGTACAACAAAACCCACTAATTACCTTAAGGTTACTCTTAACCCCAAGTAATTATACCTATTAATATTAACCCTCAATCTTTATAATTAAGGAAAGATAGAGTCCAAACGACCCCTAAAACGTTAAGAGGAATCCTTATTTTTGGCCTGGGACTTTTTGGGACTCTTCCTTCTGCTCACCTGTGAACGGGCCTCGTGCCTGCGACGGTCCGTCACAACAGGTCATCGTGGACACAGCTCCCCTCTAACTCACGTAGCCTGTGAAAGCCCCTCACAGCTGTGACGGTCCGTCCTGTCCTCCTCCGTCATGACGGTCAAACTCGTTCTTGTACCATTCTCAAAAGTTGAAGTGTTTTGCAAACGAAAACTCACGACGGTTCGTCGTGATGTTGACGGCACGTCCTGCAGGTCCGTCCCAATTTACATCGAGTCATTTTTCAGTACCCCAATTTCAAAATTCTAAGTTTCACTGGGAGACGACACCCTCCTCGACGGTCCGTCGTGACTAGACGTCCTCCTTTCTTTACAAACATCCTCGTCCAGCCAATTTTTTCCAGAAATAAAATCTGTTGCTCAAAACGCTAAACAGGTCCCCGTTACCCTGATACATTTACCCATCGTTTCGTCCCCGAACGATCAAAATAAGAAAAACAATGGGAAAAGGAGTACCTGAAATCTGTAAACAGATGTGGGTCTTTTCTTGTATATCCGCCTCCTTCTCCCTTCTCCCAAGTAGCCGCTTCAACCGGTCGTTCTTCCATTGAACTTGATTGATGCAATCTCTCTCGATCTCAACTTGCGACCTTCCTCTATCTAATTAGCAACTGGTTCCTCTCATAAGTCAAGTTCTCATCCAACAACCTGAGTCCCACCGGATAATGTAATTTCCATCTCCATGGTATCTTTTCAAACATGGACACATGACACCGGATGCACTCCGACAGCCCTGGGGGCAAGGATAATTCATAGCCACACCTCCCGATTCGCTTAGTACCTCAAAAGGGTGCCAATCTACCTTCCTTTGGACTTATCTTCCACCCTCTTTTTGCCAAACGATCACCCCACCTTTCTGGGTGAAACCTTCACCAAGACTTGTTCACCTCCATGAACTCCAATTCCTTCTAAACTTCCGGTCTGCATACTACTCCTTTTGTCTATTGCGCCGCTAGAAAAGCTTTTTCTTGAATTCCCTTGCCCCTTTTCCAACGACTCCCTCAAGAGATCGTTCCCCCAAGGTCTAACCTCGGCTGCATCAAACCAACCATGGGAGATTCTACACCCTCCCTCCCATACACTTCAAATGGAGCCATTCAATACTGGGAGTGATAGCTTTATTGTAGAAAACTCTGCCAAAGGTAAGAAGCTACCCAATGGCCCACCAAACTCTATCACCGCATTTGCGCGATCATATCCTCCCCCTTGAATCGTTCTCTCAGACTGACCTCGGTCTGAGGATGGAACGCGTACTAAGGTCCAACCTAGTCCCCAATTCTGCATGCATGTTTTCCAAAACTTCAAGTAAACTGCGTAAACCTCTATCTGATATGATGTATAGTTGAACTCCATGCAATCTAACCACTTCTGATATGTAAGTTTGGCTAACTTCTCGCTTGTAAGTCACCTTAACCGGAATGAAATGAGCATACTTAGTAATCTGTCCACACATCACCCAAATAGAGTCTACTTGCCCTAATGTCTTTGGAAGACCAACCACGAAGTCCATTGCGATTCCCACCATTTCCAGTCCGAATGGCATTCTCTGAAGTGTGTCCTCGGCCTCTGGTGTTCATACTTTACTTGTTGACATTGGACATTTGGCAATACAATCCACATATCAGCTTCATTCTTCTCTCACCAAAGTGTTGCTTTAGGTCAGGTACATCTTGGTTGTCGCCTGGCCGCCCGGGATGATCGAATACCCTTGAACTATGGAGCCCTGTCAGAAATTGTTGATCAAATCATCGCCGCGAGGTACACATTACCCTTCCCTTAATTCCTCAAAACACCTTCTTCTCGCCTTGTCGCTTCTTAGCCTCTCCTTGCACACTTTATCCTCGGATCCGTATCATTTTTCATCATTAAACTGCTTTCCCTTAATCTTTCAGGAATGAAGAATCTTGCCTCCACACAGCGAACAATCCTGCCCCTTATTTCAACCATCATCACGTCTTTAGCCAGATTCTGAACTCTCTAGCAATGGGCGTCTAGAGGCTGGCAAATGAGCTAAACTTCCCATTCTTCCCGCCTTCTACTCAAGCAATCTGCCACACACATTCGCCTTTCCCGGATGATACAAAATTGAGTGTCGTAGTCCTTCATTAGTTAACCCCATCCATCTCCATTTGCTCAAGTTCCAATCCTTTCGGAGTAAAGACATACTGAGGCTACGATGATCCGTGTAAGACCTCACACTTATACCCATAGAAATAGTGTCTCCATTCTCCTTGCTTCAATGCAAACACTCCTAACCCGCTGCCAATTCCAAGTCATGAGTTTGGATATGTTACGTTCATGCCCTTTTAATTGTCTTGATGCATAAGCATCACGTTTTCTCTTGCATTGCACTGCACCAAACCCGAATAGGATGCATCACAATAAACAGTGAAGTTCTTAAACCTCTACCGGCAGGTGAGGATAAGGTGCGGTCGTCACAAAGGTCTTAAGCTTCTGAAAGCTTTCCTCACATTCCATCGACCATAACAAATGGAACATTCTGCTTAGTCCAAGTTCGTCATTGGGAAGCAATGAAGAGAATCCCTTTGGACAAGCGGCGTAGTATCTCGCTAACCAACAAAACTAACTCCGGATTTCTGACCTTACGTGGGTCCCTTACCCAATTCTTCACGGTCTCAATCTTTAGAAGGATCTACCATCACCCCATCCTTCGAAACCACATGCCCCAAGAAGGACACTGCTCTAGCCAAACTCACACTTCGAGCACTTGGCGTAAAGCTTTTTCCTCCCTCAACATTTCCAACACACGCCTCAAATGCGCCTCATGTCCTTCTTACTTTTAGAATATACCAGTATATCATCTCATAAATACGATCACAAAGAGGTCCAAATACGGCTTAATATCCCTTTTCATCACGCTCATGAATGCAGCATGGGCGTTCGTAAGACCAAAAAACCTCAACCACACAAATTCGTAATGTCCATACTCGTTCGCAAAGCAGTCTTTGGCACATCCGTTGCCCGTATTTTCAAGTGATGATAACCGGATCTACGTCAATCTTAAGAGAAGCACAAGCACCTTGTAATTGATCGAATAAGTCATCATGCGAGAGAGTATACTTGTTCTTATAGTTTACCGCTTGTTCAACTGTCGGTAGTCTATGCACATTCTAAAACTCCCATCCTTTTGTCTTCACAAACAACCGAGCACCCCAGGAGATGCACTTGGTCTAATAACGCCTTTGCCACATTCTTGAGGTGGGCTTTTACAACTCTCGTAACTCCGCGGGCGCCATTCTCTAAGGGTATAGAAATGGGGGCGTGTACCTGTTCAAGTCAATACGAAGTCATATCCCTATCTGGGGGCATACCCTGAAGATCTTGTCAGGAATACATCAAGAAACTCAACTGACCACCGAAACCTGACTCAAATCGAAGGTAACTTGTGGTAGTGCATCTTGAGATGTGGCCCAAGAATCTAAACACCCGTTAATATACCATTTTTCTTATCACGAAGAAATGAATGATAGCACCGGATTGGAGGTAAGTCACCCTCCCACACTAACGTATCTGTCCCAGGCTGGGCCATGTCACATTTTAAGCATTCAATCCAAGATCGCAAATTTGAGAAAGCCAAGTCCCTATAACACCCCGAATTACAAAACCCCCAAACACACCAAAAAAGCCACCACCAAAACAAAAACCAACCCCAAAAAAACAAAGAAACAAACCCAAACTAAACAACAAAAACACCCCCCCAAAGCCCAAACCAACATCTATCAGGAGGGGTATCGAGTTACGTATGACGATAGTGAGCGGGGTGGTGTGTGGTGAGTGGGGTGGGCTAAGGTTGGGTGGTTTATCGTTGTTCGAAAGGGATGGGGATGGAGGAGGTACGGCGTGCGGCTGCCACTGAGGCCGTTCGCTGTTTCGTCTATCCGTAGGTGACATGCTGGCCATCCCGTCAGCGCCCGCCTTTAACCCCTACACACGTAGCGCTTCAGCTTTGGCGGAGCGCAGTCGCTGCGCGCAGCGTATTCCCAATTTTCAGGCAGCTCGCCACACCCCTCCACGGTAGTGCGCGACCCCCTTCCACCTCTCCTCCCCTCCCCCACACCCCACCCCCCCACTCGTTCCCCCCCCGCCACCCCCCCCCCCCCCCCCCCCCCCCCCCCCCCCCGCCCCGCCCCTCTCCCCCCCCCCCCACCCCCCCCCCCCCCACCCCCCCATCCCCACACCACCCACCAACCAGCCCGCCCCGCGCCCCCCCCACTCCCGCCCCCCGCACAACCCTCCCCGGCCCCCCTCTTCCCTCTCCCTTCCCCCTTTCTCCCCTCCCCCGCTCTCCCTATTGTTGGGCTGCTCCCCACAAGTTTTCAAACAAACAACCTATGTACCTTTTCAACTACCACCGACTCACCACCGGTGTAGAAACACGATAGGCATGTCAAGTAATTCACAATGCATTTTAGACATTAAGCAAATGATGAGATACATATGAAACGTGGAGCCAGGGTCAATAATACGCTGCCATGCATCACAAAACCAAAACTTACCCTGTGATAACAGCATCAGACGCTCCGCTTCAGATCTCCCAAATGGAAAGCGTAACAATGGCCCCCCCCCCTATTGTTTGTCTGTCCCATTGCCCTCCATGTTGCGTAGTAGTGGCTCTCCATTTTTTTCCCATTCACCTTCGCCGCTTTGTGATGACCCACCATTACCTCTACCCCCACTCCTCCAGAAAAAGCGGCCTCTACCATGACCACCTCTACCTACTAGCTAGTGGGTTTCTGTACTCTTGTTTGGACATACCCTCTTGATGTGTTCCACCCTCCCACATCATAACCTCTCTGGTTCATGCAAGGTCTCCTCCTCGGAGTTAGGTGTTGACCGTTCTGAGGTGGAAACCCCCAACTACAGTCTGTAGTTGAGACTGAATTGGCGCCTTGAGTAACCTCCGTAGTCTGTCCTCTAGAGTAGAACCATTAACACTCGCCTCCCCTTCGAGAACCTTTTCGATGTCGATGTCCGTGGTGAAGTCGTCTGGCTTCAACTCCTTTCCACCTCTATCCCAATTCTACCAACCTCGTCGAAGGATTTGCCGTAGCCGCTACCTGTAAGGCTTAAATCCGCAACTCGACCTCACCCCCCTTCACAAACGGCGAATCCGTTCTTTGGGACTGAAACAAAGTTGGGTGGCGTATCTGGATAGTGCGCGAAATTTAGCCTCATCACGCGTTAACTGTCATCCGCCCCTTGCTCGAGACTCCCAAAGAATTCGTCGTCCTTTTTCTATCATCTCTCTCAAAGTCCTTGGATATACGTCTCCATAAACAGGGTAGAAGAATTCCCAAGTCATAGTGGTGCCATCTGTTGTTGACCACTGCAACAGGTGAACCGCCACCACGTTTTGGCGTTCCGTTGAAACTGATAGCTCACTAACTCAACGCCAAACCCGTTTACTATACCTCATCTTGTGTAGTAGCTCATGACAATCAACCAGAAAATCGTAGGCATCCTCTATTCTGCGCCCTTAAGACTGGAGGTTTCAATTCAAGATATACTGAATAATTTCAATGCTGATCATTTGTCATATAGGCCCAGTAGTCAGACGTGGACAAAAATGTGCCTATTCCCATGTATGCATCCATGCGGGGAGCCATAGTACCGCATGTCGTACCTCTGAACCGGAGGTGTTGGTGCGAACCACTGGAGTTCCTTACCCGATCGATAACCCACTAAGATAAGCAAGTACCTGGTTGATCATCCTCTGGGTAGGTTGGGGTGGCAATTTCCTCATTCTGCCTTGTTCATTTCTTCCCCCCTTCCCTCCCCTCCTTATCACCTCCTCGTCGGTGGCGGAGTCACCACCCTAGTAATCAGATGGGCTAGGTGCTTGTCCTCTTCCTCTAGAGGACGTCCATCCCAATACCTCTTCACGTCCTCTTGCCGTTTGTCCTTCCCTCGAGCTACAAGCCCCAGTGGCTGGCTCAGTTGTTTGCTGCTTTCCGTTGTTGTTGCGGTGCCGGTCGTTGCTCTAGTTCTAACATCTGGCGAATAGAGTGAAGATGTTCAATACCAATTTGTATCACCTAGATACCAATGGATCCAAGTATAGCACAAGAAAGAACGAAGAATGACTTTTTCCTAAAGTCTTATAGCCTCTTCTCAAGAAAAGTAGGCGTCCCCTTACCGTTCTTAAGATCTCTAGACCCTGTTCTTGTGTGATGTAGACCACGAACCTAATGCTCTTATCCAATTTGTCACGACCCAAATCAGGGACGCGACTGGCCAACCCACCATTTACCCTCCTATGGAGCGAACCAACCCTCTAAACTTAACATTTCAAGATATAATCAACAGAAAATCATGGCTGAAGACCCTTAACTCATTAATAAAAACAATTCAATACTAATTATTATTATCCCAAAATCGGAAGTCATCATCACAAGCAACATCTATTCTCAAAATTACTTAACTAGGAATGTCTAAGAACAAATAACTAAAAAAGCTAGTCCATGCGGATAGTTCTCGGCATCAAGACTTGAAAGAGAAACCCCAGTCCCAGCCTATACGCATAGCTCACCCTGAATTTTCCGATTAAGTGAAAGACTGGCTTAGATCTAACTGTGAGTTGAAGTTGACGGACGACGTTTGCTGCATTACACAAATAACAAGAGGAAAACCTGAAAGTTAGGTGGGTCAGTCAACCACCGTACTGAGTCGATATCAATCGGCAACTCCAAATAGGGAACATATATATCCATAATATGTAAATCAACTACAATACTCACAGTATCAATAACACATGATTCATCAATAACTAAAACCGAGTTCACACATGAGGACTCAAGCCTCATACCATCCTCATTGGGAATTAAGTTTCATTAGATGAAGGGTCATTCATTATCTTCAGATTCATTATCTTTCTTTCCTCTTGTGTCGGTACGTGACACTCCGATCCTCTATTTCTTCCTGGTGGCCGGAACGTGGCACTC
Organism: Solanum habrochaites; assembly: GCA_027704765.1. Taxonomy (NCBI): domain Eukaryota; kingdom Viridiplantae; phylum Streptophyta; class Magnoliopsida; order Solanales; family Solanaceae; genus Solanum; species Solanum habrochaites. Next base: position 43,986,013 of record JAKWJA010002489.1, on the reverse strand, counting down.
CGATCCTCATATTCATTATTCTATCCGGTACCAGAACGTTGCACCCGATCCATTTTCTATCTTGGTGTCCGGAACGTGGACACTCCGTCCTCATATTCTAGTTCTATCCTGGTACGGAACTGTCAAAACCCGATCCATATTATCCTGGTTCGCAACGTGACAACTCCGATCCTCATTCTTCTATCCTTGTATACCGGACACGTGGCACCCGATCCTCATATCATTCTATCCCTGGTACCTGGGACGTGGCACCCGATCTCCCTAATTCATCAAGCCTGTTCTTTTACACTAAGCATCATCATTCCTCATTATATAATTTATCAAGCCTTATTTCAGCTAGGCATCATCAGTTCCATTAATATATATATCAAGCGAATTAGGTTCTTTCAAGATTTGGGATTCAATAGCTTCTCAATGCTTTGTTAATTCATCGCAATTTCATATCATATCTGCAAAGCATACAACTTAGCACATAGCATGCAGGTTTTACCATTACTATCAACACATAATATTCACTATTAAAGAGTTCACTAACGAATATCGTCACATAAACCATACCTACCTCCCACCGAAGAATTGAATCCACAATCTTCTTCTCAAAAAATCCTTGCTATCCTCTCGTTTCTCTCTCTTCTACTCGTTTTCGTTCCCCTCTCTTTCTGTTATTTTCTTTTTTTTGTTTTATATCAAAACCCTCCTTCCTTTTCCCCTAATTAAAAGTATAATTAATTGTAAGGAGGACAACACAACCCACTAATTAACTTCAGGTACTCTTTTAACCCCCAAGTAATTAGACCTATTAATATTAACCCCGCATCTTTAATAATTAGGAAAGACAATAGTCCAAAACGACCCTAACACGTGTAAAGAATCCTATTTTGCCGGACTGCGAACCTGTGACGGGCCGTCGTGCTGCGACGGTCGTCACACAGTTCGTCGCACTCCCCTCCGAACTCACGTACCCTGTGACACAGCCCGTACAGCTGTGACGGTCCATCCTGTTCCTCCTGTCATGAGGTCAGAACCTCGTTCTTGTACAAATTTCTCAAAAGTTGAAGTGTTTGCAACGAAAACTCACGACGGTTCTTCGTGGATGTGACTGCACGTCCCTGCAGGTCCCGGTCCCAATTTTACAAGAGCGAGTCGATTTTCAGTACCACAATTTCAATTCTTAAGTGTCATGGGCCGACACCGCACATACCCATAACTATTCCTCTACTTTATACAGGTGAGAATCATGAGTACTGAGGAATGGCTTTGGGTGTTAAGGGCATAGTGGAAGGTGGGGGTAATAAGAGGAATTTAGGGAATTAAGTAGGTAGGAGTTAGTTTGATATTCTGGTGGGTAGGAGCTCGGTCGGATGTGGAGATCTGGCAGAGAGAATGGAGTTGGTGGTGGGAGGGGATTGGTTGGTGGGTCGCTAGTAGAGGTGAATTGGGATATGGGGTGGTTGAGAGCAAATGGAGGGGGGGGTGTATGTAGGGTGGACTCAGGCGGGAATTAGGTGTTGTGGAAAATTGGTGAGGAGGGTCCGTCGTGACTATTACGGTCCATCTTTACACATCCTCATCCCGCCAGTTTTTCCGAAATAAATCTGTTGCTCAAAAACGCTAAACAGGTCGTTACACATATTTTGCATTTGAAATCAATTTAATAAAGACCCATGGTCTAAACTTTTTTATCAATCATTTAAAATATCGTTCCTCTTCATGCATTATACTGGCAATGTGGACAGGATCCCATAGAGATAGAGGTTAGGCATGATCCAATCCTCATACTTGATCCAATTGTTAGTTAAAAACAATTAACCATCAATATACATTCTAGACAGTAGACATAAGAATTTAACATATTGAATCAACAATCGATATGCATAAGGATAAGATCATAACTACTCGCTAACAATCGAGTTTGTGAAAGAGCATGGGTTCATCATAAATTTTGATTGAAAATCACGTTCCAAATCAGTACATAATATTCAATCACATGTCAGATTATGGCATTGAAATCAATTTAAGAAAGAACCCATGGCTAGATTGAAGAAGAAGAAATTTGATCATGAAACCTCTTTGAAAACATTGAGATTTAAGTCTCCAAGTGAAATATTACTTAGAAATGAAGGATCACCATCCCTCTATTACGTTAAGAATCCAATAAAATTTTTTCAAGAATCCACGGAAATCCCATCAACATGCTGCCCTTGAACTTCACCTTCAATGGAGGTTTCTAGAGACGATATTTTTGGAGAGGGAGGTTTGATTTTTTTTTGGAGGGTTGGGTATGGGCTATTCACGTTTTAGATCATCTATATATTCTTAAAAATAGGTAAATAAACAGCCTTGTATCAGGTTATCACATGGGGTGAATTTTCCATTTACCCCATACTTAAGCAGCGTGCATGGCATTGACTGCAATCCTGCATCGACAGACACCAACGGGGGAAGGGGGGGGGAGCGTGGGTCCATCGATGGACCATCCTGTGCCTCTGTGGATTGAGTCTGAGGCTTTCACAAAAGCCCATAGACGCCTCCCTATCGATGGGGCGTTAGTCCACCAACGGGACGTCCTTTGAGATTGTCGATTGACACTGCCAAGGTAGTCTCTCAACCTCCTTTGGGTCCTTCTTGTGGGCCTTTTTGCGGGACCCTTGAAAAGTCATACCAGGAAATTTCCAACTTGAATATGAAAATGAACAATTTAAGAATCTATTACATAAATTTCACCCAAAACAATTACATGCAACACGTCCAAACATGCTAGGCCCTATCAAGACACACATGAACGTCTCAAGGGCTAAATTTTAAAAGTCTTAGACGTTTGACCTCCAAACTTCATGAAACTACATATACTACATAAAATCATAATTATAACTCATTTTAATACCTCATAAGATCGATACAAACAAATATGATCAAGTATAGACACATGAGGCACTTAGGTTACTAGTCGTCAAACGTCTTTGCCATCCCTTGACGTTTGACTTCCAAAGCACCTTAAACCTGGCACACTACCTCAATACTGTATTATAATCCATTTTAGGAGCTTAGAAACCTATGACAAACATGTTAGGATCTAGACACCCTAACTTATTTTGGGGGTCTTACATTATCTTCACACCGAGTGAACTTGAAGATGAGGGATGTCCCTTCCCATTGTAGGAAGATAGGTTAACCACAGTCCTCATGAGGTAGATAGCCTCATATACCAAGGGCATAGAGTGGTATTTTCTTATATGCCTCCAAGTACCATAAAATATGCTTACCTCATAGATCTAGCAAGTGATATCACCTAAAATGCTAGCATGATGTTAATGTTCTACTTTGGCTAGGTAGAGCAACTTCTCTTGGTGTAAGGCTCTACAACACGAAATTTCACGTTAGCACCCGTGGTCTTAGTGTCGGTTAAGGACATAGTTTCCCTTAAGTATAATGGACAATAGAAGTAAAGAAAAGGACCCTAACACGGATAACCTAAGGGAAGTTTCTTAGTGTAGGTGAGGGTATGATACTTTAACTATGAATTGCACAAATAGCTCTTGAAGTGAGTTCTAGGAAGGTGTTATAATGTATATGATCATGTTTATGTTTCTTATGCATTACATTGTAGTGTTGTCTACTTGTTATGATGAAATGCATGGTATTTGTTCTAATAAGTATATATGGTATGGTCTTACCTTGTATACACAAAGTGGGTATCAATGACTATATAGTGAAGTTGTCCATACTTATATTGTGGATGTATGAAGTATATGTTAAGGCTTGTAGTCTGTTTGTAGGTTTACATAGTATGCGTAAGGTTATGAGACTTCACATGTACATTTCACTAGTAATCTTATAATGGGATTATGAGTAGGGTTCTATGATGTTTTATAAAGTGATATCCAAGTATGTATTTTTTACTATTGCTTTGAATGATTATATTGATAGTGTTGTTTTTTATTATGTCATTAAGTCTTATATGAGGTTTATGCATTTTGTTGAGATATATGTGAAGTTTATACTATCATGATATGGTATGCCTCTATTATATGTATATGTGTTTGATAAGTAATAAGGGTGAATGTATGATTACATTGTTGTCTCAAGGTGATGCTTGAGTGTGGATAGTGTAATGGGACATTATCTATACATTGCACCAAGCATCACTAGAGGGTTACTTGGGAAAGTAAAAGAGTAAAAAAAAAGGAGTTCACTGTAAAGAGAAAATGAGAATACGATAAAGAAATAGTAGTTACTGTAAAATGATGAAAAAATGTGTCTGAAATGCAATGTATGATCTTATGTGATATTGTTACTATTGTATATGCCTAAATGAAGTATGTGAATTGCATAATGTAACAACCCAAAACTGAACTAGGTTTATCTAGAGATTCACCATTGTTCTAAGTCTTATAAATAGCTTAATTAATGCGTTTGTTATTTTTGAAGTTATTTAGATTGAATTTGAAGTTCAAGGGATTACCAAGACGTCTTATTATTAATTGTTTATGTGCTTGCATGTGCTAATGTATGTATCATGAGTTTATGATGTGTGTCTTAGCTTTTTTTTTTGTATTCATTTGTGCTGAATTTGATTGGAGATGTTCCTAAGACCTAGACATACATGTTTAGTGGTACCACGTCCGGGAATAACTCCACCTATGACCCAAAAGGTTCCCTAGAAGAGGACCCCAAACTCTTGGGAACAGACTGCCCGACAGTGGCAAACCAAGACCCCCAAAGGACGGCCAATCGACAAGGCGACAACTGGTCGATGGGTGGTGTTGATGGTGACATTTAGCCTGCAAGTCTTGGAGTTGCAGACCAAACAAACAGACACCAGTCAACGGGGCGTAGACCAGTCGACGGTCCATTGGTGATGGGCATCAATTGTGCCTGATTTCTTCAAGCTTCACTTTTAAGGCTTGGGCTTTTTTGGAATTTCACCCCAAGATTTATAAAATAAAAGGACATTTATTTTAGGCGTATATGGTTCTTTTTAAAGAGGTATTTAAGTCATTGACCTCTTAAAATTTAGCCTAGCACCCTCGCTCAAACCCTTTCCCCTCCCCAAAGTTTCTCTAAAAACCCTCCATGAGAGCTCAATGGGAAAGAAATGGAGCTTTAATGATGAAGTCTTTCGATGGAGTTTCTTCTCAATTATCTTTGTATTTCTTTAGAATAATTTATGTTTTATTTCTTCTTCATTAAAGGCTTGAATATCAACCTTAGAGTCAATTTAAAGATGATTTTTAAAGATTTAAAAAGATAAACAGTCCAATTTCCTATTCCTAAGAAGTCATGGGTTTCTTTCATGAAACATTTTTCAAACCTTAGTATGATGTTAAATGAAGGTATAATAATGTTTTCCAATGAAAAGCTCCCATCAAGCCTAGATCTCTCAAATTCTATCTTTTGGGGCTATGCTGTGGGTGAACTGATTATGACCTTTGATAGTAGTTGGAACTTGGGTAGATTGTTATGGGATCTTGATTTTTGTATATATCATGTTGGTATTGTTAGAAGGATGTCTTAATTTGATTATATGAGTATTTTATATTCTTAGATTCGTTGTATATTGATATTGTTCGATTCAATTGGTAATCATGTCCATTGGTAAGGGCCTTTTAGTATTGAGTTAGTTGATTGTGCTATGCATTAAAGTGGTGAGATTGGATTGGTGGTACGCTACCCTAACTCTCTTTTATATTATGTTGTATAACTCTTATATTATGATGATTGGTAGGCGCCACTTATGGTGCAATTCTTGTGTATTATAATTGTTGATAATGTTGTCTTGTCAGCATTACATTATGAATGGTGGATCAATTTGGCCTCATCGACATTACTCTATGTATGATGTTATTATCATGTACAACTTTGCTATTGGATCATTGTAAATCTCTTAATGACTTGTGTATATATATGTGATGTAAAACATGTGTTCTTCTATGTAATTATATGTGATCATGATAGGCTATAGTGATGTTTTATATGTGTATACTTGTAGTTGAAGTGTGAATCTTCCAAATTGGCTATATGAGATATGTCATGAATTATTTTGAAGATTCTACAGGGGTGTGTAGGATGACAAGTAAATATGCTTAGTTCACCCTATATGCTTTTTTAGTGATCTGTTATATGTGATATGGTAAAGTATGTGTTTGTCTTGTTTAGATAGACTTATATAACTTACTTGATGCATGTAAGATGTGAATTTGAATTCTTGACTTAGTATGCTAAATCTTGTTAGTCTTGTTTGTGTGATTGACATGTGACCTTGAATATAGTTAAGAAGGTCCTTTATGTGGAATCTTCTACAAAGAAGGTTATGATATCCTTGAAGTTTAAAGCGGTAATGGTATCCTTCTTGTGTGAATGGTGGACCTAAGGTTGGTGGTATGGAAAGGCATGAAATCATCCTTAGGAAAATCATTGAGTTATCCTCTTAACCATTGTAGGTAACCTTTGTGGATCCTCTTTAGTAAGGTGTGATGTGATTAGGTAGTGAAATTTATATTGTAGTCCATCATATGTTCCTTTATTGAAATATTCTATGAGAAAAAATGCTAGCACTAAGCGAGTATGTTTGGGGAGTTTCTCTATATACGATTACATTGGAGAACAAACAAACCCTTCATATTCCTCAATCATGTGCCTACATAGGATGTGTCCCCGTTTTACCAATGGAAAGTAGTTATAACTCCGGATTCCATGCATATCTACCATGGTCTCTGTAGATTATTTCCTATTCTCATCGTATGAAATAACCACTACTGTTGGAGAAGTTCTATGAAGTTTAGGTGGTTCGATGGGTCGCAATCTAGATATTGAATAATTAGGCTTTTAAGATGTTAGAAATAATCCCTAGGTCTTCTCGAAGACCATTATTTGAATGTCCTTAAATGTTTAGCGTCTCCTAAATGGATGAACTTAATGACTTAAGTAAAGTCTTATTAATTGAAAAGGTATTTATCTAGAGTAGCTTTTGGATTGCTTAGGTGGGATTGGAGATACTGTAAGGGCGTCCTCTTCATGTCATACTTAGGTGAGTCTTAGAGTCATTCTAGGAAGGGAGTCAATTGGTTAATTTGGAGAATGATCCTATCTTAGTAGTCTAAAGACTATTGGTGTGTAAAATGAAGGCTTGTACAGGCGATCTACGATTCAAACCTCACTCAAGTGAACTTAGACTAAACCTTTGGTAGGAGGTCTCATATTTATGTGAGTTGGTGTGAAATTGTGATGTATTGGAATAACCTACTATAGGTAGTCCTAAGGATCATCCAAGTGCGTGTGAAGGGTTTTTTTAGGCGGCCGCTTCATATAATACTTATGTGAGTCTTAGGATAACCTTTTGTAGGGAAACTTATTAGTATGTTTATGTGTTTTTTTGTGGTCTTGATGCTATCTTGTGATTTGTTTATTATATGTAAAGTTTCAATGAAGTCATTGTAAGTTTACTATAAGATTTCTATAAATTAAATATAATTTGGAATGTGTCGTATGTTGTGATTATTGACTTGTTTGATATCTCTTAAATTTTTTTATGAAGGTTTTATATAAAAATATCATGAAAGTATGTTTCTATACTAATTTCCCCTTTTCATGATTTTTTTCATGGCTTCCATAACTTAGGTAGGCATCTAATGTGCTCAATACCTTCTTTTCCTTTTTAACTAAGGTATAGGACGTGGATGTCTTGATTGTCATGCCAAGGATTTAGTTTGTAGGGTTAAAGATGAGTATTTGGTGAGTCCTCATGGATTCGAGGACAATACCCACATAATCCTTTATGTCTAGTCTTTATTTTATGTCATGTATGGGCTTAGTCCTAAATGTTGTATACTCTAAAGTGTAGATGGTTTAATGAGACATTGTACAAGTTTATTGTTTTAATGAAAGTCTTCCTCTTGCGTATGTTATTGAAAAAGATCTTTGTTTATGAAGAATGTTATAAATTCTTACTTATTTTAGAGTGCTTATTATGCGATGATTGATACTCGTGGATTTATTGAGAGATTTCGGATTCTCATATGCCGTGTGGAGACTCAAGAATGCTCTAACTTCTAGGGTGTACTTGTGGGTCGTGATAAAGATGTTATAATGCAATAAAGTTTGGGAGTGTTTTAGTATATCTTTTAAACTACATTCAGTTGAATCTTGTTCATAATGTGAAGCGCGCCACATTATTAATAATAGTTTATTGGGTGGTACGAAAAGTTTCACTTCTTCATTCTTGCTTTTTATATGTTGTCTTTACCTTGTTCCTTTACGTGTTGTTTCTTTGAGTGCGACCTTTGTGAAGTTTAGGCTGAGGTAGAGAAAAGATGAGATGTGACTTTTTAGATGGGGTATGGAAAATTGTGTTGACGACCTTAGGTTGGTTGAGTTACCTTTAGAAGGGTAGTATAGTTGAAAGAAATGGTGATGTATAATGTTAGAAAGCTGAAGAATTGGTAGTTCAGATGGTTTGAAGTTGCTTAGATCCTACCTTAGAAAGGGAGGAGGTGAGGTTAGAAATGGTAAAGGTGTGTTTGCGTAGTACAGTTGGGGATGATGTTGTTATTGTTGTTATAAGAGGTCTAGTAGAAAGAAGAGTTGGTGAGAAGGTTTTAGTGAATTTTAATGTTCCTTGAGGGATTTTCTTTTAGAATAGTTATGTTGATCTTAGATTGGGTTTCTCCTAAGTGGGGGAGTATGGTAAATAGTATGATTGTTGAGAGTGAGATATGCTTATCTTTCCATTATATGTTTATTCAAGCCTAAAACAAAAAAGTTCCTATCAACTTGTTTTTTGTTGTAGTCTTTTGTGAAATATGAGGTTCTAAACATTCTCCTTATGATATGCATGTTTTGGTTGAGTTCTTGTTGAATGAGAAAATGAGTTTTCATGCATGGTATCTTCCTCAATGTTCATGTGCATCTAGTGTAGGTTTCTAATTGTTTAAAGAATTATGATAATGAGCATGTCTAAATTTTTATATGAGATTGGTTTGTTGAGCATTCATAAGGAATTTCTTAAGGGTTGCTTTTGTAAACTGGTGAAGCATGTTCACTGTAAGAAAAAAATTGAAATGTTGCTTGATTGTGCTTTCATGAGATTTGTTTTGAATATGCTTAAGAAGATTCTTGTAATCATGGGGATACATGGAGTGATGTTCATCTTGACTATGTGTTTGGATTACGATATTGTGTGCTTAAATATTTGTTGTTGCTTTGGTCGTTATCCCTTTAAGTGTTTAAGTGTCATTTGAGGACGAATGCTTTTAAGTGGGAGAGAATGTATCAATCCAAAACTAAATTAGGTTTATATAGACCTTAATAGCTGTTCTAAATTCTTATAAATAACTTAATTAATGTGATTATGAGTTTTGAAGTCATTTCAATTGAATTTGAAGTCAAACGTCAAGGGACGACCAACACGTTCGATGATTAGTTGCTTATGTGCTTGCAGATTCTTAAGTGTGTATCATGATTTTATGAGGTACTTATATGTTTAATATTATTTTTTAAAGGAAGTATTTTGAGTTTCGTAAGGTTTGGAGATCAAACGTCCAAAAATGTTCAAGAGTTCAACAGTTAGCCTTTGAACGTCTTTGTAACTATCAAGGAGAATCATTTCACATTTTCAAACACTTAGCAACATAGGCGACTCTTCCAAACATCAAAATTTTCAAAACTCACACTTAACCTTCTCCTATGTAGGAACTACCTTATACAACATTAAAAATTCTCATATACAATACTTTTTAGCACATTGAAACTTCAATTTAAGGTAAGCAAATTTTTTTCACAATGCAAAGATTTTACTGTGAGGTTCACTGTAACACTGCCCAACATACTCAAAATTTTCAAAATTTTATTCTTTGTAAAATTCATCAAGATTACATGATCATATGAACTATAAAACCACATAAACTCCTTTTATAACATAAAAAAAATATCATAAAGAGTTTAGACTTACCAAGATAAACAACTCTGGACTAGTTATCCAACCTAGGTCACATCCCATAGGAAGGGTTCTTCTTTTGAGCATTAGGATATAGGGAAGCTTGATTGACCTCTTTCCCTCTTGATTTTATATTGGGGCAATACTTTATCTTATGGCCCTTATTACCACATGCAAAAAACCATCTGTTCCGGCAAGACATCTACCCAAATGTTGCTTCCTACAAGTAGGGCACCTAGTCCTCTCAAAAGAATGGCCACCACCTTCGGAATTTTGGTTTGGAGCCCTCTCCTTGTTTCCCATGGAAGAATCTTGGTGATAGAACCTCTTCTTAGGATTTTGGTGACTAGAATCATCCGACCTAGGCCTCTTACCCTCTTGCCTTATCTCCCTAATTTTGGACTCCTCAATTTGTTGTGCATAGACCATGAGCCTAGAGATATCCATGTCATTAAGAAGCATTGTCGTACGACACTCTTTCTCCACCAAGCTAGACACTCCCATCACAAATTTGTTCATCCTAGCCCTAGGGTTGGCTACCATGCTTGGGGAATACTTAGAGAGTTGGGTGAATTTGAGAGAGTACTCTTGCACACTCATTCAACCTTGACGAAGGTTCATGAATTAAACAATCTTCTTCTCCCTCCACTATAGAGGAAAGAACCTATCTTGGGAAGCCTCTTTTAATTCCTCCTAATCAAGCGGACCACTCAATAAGGGTCTCTGAATCCTCCATTGCTCAAACCACACTTGAGGCACATCTTTGAGTTGGTAAGCGGCTAACTCCGCTTTCTCCCTAGGGGTCACACCCATAGAATCTACCACTTTGAAAACCTCATCTATGAAACCTTGTAGATCTTCATCAACCTTAGTTCCATGGAAAGTGGGAGGTTTCATCCTCATGAAATCCCGAATTTTAGAAGCTGGAGTACTAGCATTTGGTTGGGGCCTATCTCCTTGTTTAGCTTGGGCAACAAAGTGATTATTGACGCCCTGAGCTTGAGCTATCTTGAGTTGGTTCAAGTTCATTAGGGCAACCCTCAACTCTGCATTAGTCATATCTCACTCAACAAAAGGAGATTGATGCATAGGAGGCACTTGAGGATCTTGAGATTCCGCGAGGTTCTTGAAGGTGCACCACCTCATTCTATTCCTTTAATATAACAATAGGAACTTGTCCAACACATGGAGGGATCCTCTCATTAGATTCACCTCCCTCCTCCCATCTAGCGGTTTATCTCCTCGTATTCATGTCCTATGAACACAAAGAGAAGAAGTTGAGAAAAACACCTTCTATGACTCAACTCTAAGGCAAGACATTAAAATTGAGACTAAAGTGAAACTACTATTATCCTATAGCCTCTTGTCCATGGATGTGTCGTGACTCACACCAACGACCAAGATACTACTAGATGTGGCTTGTGAGACTATTAAAACCTAAACTATTTCCCATAACCTTCTGCTTTGATACCAAGTCTGTCATGACCTGAAAGCACCAAATAGAAGTTAGGAGGAACCCTCATTTCGTGACCGGGCGTACTTGACCTTTTGGGGTCTTGTACCAGCCCTTCAACTATCATTCATTACATAAGTATTAGTAATAAAACTAGGAAACAATAGACTATGTACTAGAATATATAATGACATACCAATTCTTGAGAGAATGAATTTCCCAGGCTTTGCCTTTGAATCTTCCAAAAAGTCTTCAACCTATACTTATAAGGTATAGAAAAGTATGGGGTTAATACAATTAATGTATTAAGTATGGCATATGCAAAAACATGCGAAAAGGTTCTTTTTGGTAAAATACCATTTCATGCAATAAAAGTAAAATATTAAAGAATATAGAAGAAAAACATCATAAGGAACATCATTTAACAAATAGATAAGAGTTTCCAAAATTATAAACCAAAAGAGACCATTTACAGTAGAATTCCAAAACTTACAGTGAACTCTACTTTCCATTTACTCTGAACTCCTTAAGCATTTACAGTGAAACAATTTGAGAATTTACAAAAAATCATTTAAAGAATTAACAATGTATTCAACTTGAGAAATTACAATGAACTATCCCATTCTAAATCAGTAAACATCCAAGGCCAAGCGAAAGAGAAAGTGTCATTTTCCGTAAGAGTTTCCCTACCTTGGGATTATCCTAAGACTCACTAAGGTAAAACATGAAGGAATTATGCATATGAATCCTTCAATAAACACAAAAGCAATCCTCAAGACTACCCCTTTCAGCTTACTCAACTCCGGAGAAACAAGCCCCTCAATAAATGGCAAGACATAAAAAGACACCCAACAAACCACCAAAGTCTTCCCTTCGGAATGCCTACTTAGTGCAATGAGTAGATAACGTCCCATACCACCACGTACCCTAAGTAATACATTCTTTTAGAAGGTTTGGCGCCAAGTCTTCCGTTTCCGAAGGTCCTACCTAGTGCAATGAGTAGATAGCATCCCATACCACCACCTACCATAAGTAGCACGTTCTTTTAGAAGACTTAGTTCAATCAATTCTTTTGTGGAGGGTTAGATTAACCGACATAGACCATGAGAGCTAGAAATTGAATCCCGACATTAACCCCTATCAGATGAGGGATCCTCACTTGCCTAGAGTAAGGTTATTATTTTTAGCTTTTACATGGTTTTCCCGATGGCTACACCTATGCGGGCGCATAGTTAAGATATAAGGAGATTTCTGCTAAGTAACTCATTCTCTACTCACGAGGAGTACTCATCTCAAGAGGTACATTGGAATACACCATATCAACTCACGAAGTGTAACCACCTCTTCTTCATATCCTCTCGGTGTTAGACATAACCCCCACGAATTCTAAATACTTTAAACTATAGGTTAAGGATAGCTAGTGAACACCACATCTCAACTCACGAATGGCATTCAACCTCTGACCTATCTTAGAAATCTCTGAGGATGTAGTGAGGTTTCTACTAAACACTTCATCTCAACTCACGAAGAGTGTTAACCTCAAAAGTCCACTATTTACTCAATTTAACTTCATACATTCATTTAAGTGTGTGTTTACTTGTGAGCGCATCTTGCATATTAAGCATTATTTCACTAACATTATCTTATATACATGCTTTAGTCCTACATTATCAATGTACACACTTTACATGCTTCACAAGTCATATATCTTACCTAGGCATAATATAAGCCAAACATGCTATTCAACTTAACAAAACACAAGACAAGACTCATCTTCAATATCACTTCATTTCGTATATTAGGACCTCAAATCCACACTCACAAAATATACTAAGTAATATCCAGTTCATCAAAAAAACACCGCCACCAAGAAGGTTAACCATACCACTTAAAGACAATTCATCATAAGAACTATACGATATAGTGAACTCACCATTTAACTAATCCATAATCTAATATAATAAATTTTTCAATATTCCATCATAATAAGGCCCTTATTTCAGTAGCTATACGAAAACAACAACATAAGAAAACCAAAGTTCATATCTTACCCAAATATGCTCATTTAATCCATTTCTTGAGCAAAAAATTTGAAATATGCATATACATGAGTTCATTAGGTTTTTAACATAAAACCATCAATTTATACAAGAATAAAAACATTCAAACTATTAGAATACTTTTGCAAGAAGACCTATACTTTAAATCAAAGATTGAAGGAATTTGAGTTTGAAAACTCTTTTTTCAAGCTTTCGGAAATGACTCCTTCAATGTAAGAGGGTTAAATTATGGATACCATACCTCAAATATAAGTTAATTCACTAATTTTGGTGAATATACACGTACAAACCATCCCTTCTTACCCTCCTTGAGTCTTAGCTCCAATGGTGACTTTGAGAGAGTTTTCATTAGAGAGGAAGTTTGAATATTTGAAGTGAGGGGTCTTGTCTAGATCTAGTTCTTAAAAATAACTTAATATAACTTAAAAACCCTAAAAATATCATCATAGGGTGCTAAAATACTTGTAGTGAATTTACACAAAACACCACAAGTAGGCAGCAATCGTGCATCAGCTTTAGTAGGTGCCAATCGACGACCCAATCTACTGGGCGTTGTTCGATCAACGGCCTGTACTTCAGGGCGTCGATGGCAACAGAGACTTGTTTTATGGTGATCTAGATTTCCCTCTAAGTATGCAACTATGAACCCAAGTCGACGGGGCATTGATGGGCCTATGCCCAGTAGATTGCCTCGTTGATTGAGCAGGGGTCTTGGCAGTTTTTTTCAAGTCTTGGGACCTTCATCTAGCGACCCTTATGTGTAATAGGTGGGTCTGTTCTAAGACGTTAAACCCCTAAACTAATTCATCTAGGTCTTAGGAACACCTCACATTAGTTTCAAGCAAAACAAACATGTAGGTAATTGAATGTCTTGATATGACATTGAGGATGGACAGGTTTTTAAGGGTTGAATATGATATTGGTGAGTCCTCATCGATTCAAGGACAATATCCACATGTTACTGTATGTATTAGTCTTTATTTTATGTTATGTATGGGCTTAAAACTAAATGTTGTATAGTCTAAAGTATAAATGGTTCAAAGAGGCACTGTAAAGGTTTATTATTTTAATGAAAGTCTTCCGCTTTCGTATGTTATTCATAAATTTCTTCATGTGGGAAGAATGTTTTAAATTCTTACTTATTTTAGAGTGTTTATTATGCGATGATTTATTCTAGTGGATTTAGTGAGACTTTTCATAGTCTCATATGCGCTCTATCTTATAAGGTGTACTTGTGGGTCGTGATAAAGATGGTATGAGAGTATACAGTTTGGGAGTGTTTTAGTTTGTCTTATAAACCACATACTGTAGAAGCTTGTTCATAATTAGTAGCGCGCCACATTATGAATAAGAGGTTATTGGGTGCTACCAAAAGTTTCACTTCTTCATTCGTGTAATCGTGCCTACGAGCTTTGTACATGGTGTCTTTCCCTTATTCCTTTACGTGTTGGTCCTTTGAGTGTGACCTTTTTGAGGTTTGGGTTGTGGGAGAGAAAAGATGATATGTGATTGTTAGATGAAGTATGGAAGATTGTGTTGATGACCTTAGGTTGGTTGAGTTACCTTCTGAAGGGTATTATTGTTTGAAGAAATGGTGAAGTATTGTGTTAGAAAGGTGACAAATTTGTAGTTGAGATCGTTTGAAGTTGTTTAGATCTGACCTTAGAATGGGAGGAGGTATGGTTAGAAATGGTAAAGTTGAATCTTCATAGTAAAGGGGGGATGATGTTTTTATTGTTGATTTAAGAGGTCTAGTAGATTGAATAGTTGGTGAGAAGGTAAAAGTGAAGTTTAAGGTTCATTATGGGAGTTCCTTGCATAATAGTTATGATGACTTTAGATTGATTTTCACAAAAATGGGGGAGTATAATGAAGCGTATGTTTGTTGGGAGTGAGATTTCCTTAACTTTTCCGTGTTTGCTTATTCAAGCCTAAAACAATAAGTTCCTATTAACTTGGTTTATGTTTGATTATTTTGTGAAAAATGATTTCGCAAACATTATCCTTATGTTGTGCATGTTTTGATTGAGTTATCATTGAATGCGAATATGACCTTTCATTCATGGTATCTTCCTCATTGTTCATGTGCATCTAGTGTAGGTTGCTAATTGTTTCAAGAATGATGATAATGAGCATGTCTAAATTGCTATATAATATTTGTTTGTTGATCATTTATAAGGAATTTCTTAAGGGTTGCTTTTGTTTAATTGTGAAGCATGTTCACAATAAGAAAAAAAAATAAAACTGTTGCTTAAATTGTTCTTTCATGAGATTTTGTTATAATGTGTTTAGAAAATATGCTCATAACCATGGGGATACTTGGAGTGATGTTCCTCTTGACTATGTGTTTGGATTATGATATTGTGTGCTTAAATATGGGTTGTTGCTTTTGTCTTTATCCCTTTAAGTGTTTAAGTGTTATTCGAGGAGGAATGTTCTTAAGTGTGGGAGAATATTAAAACCCAACTATTAAATATGTTTATCTAGAGATTCATCGTTGTTTTGAAGTCTAATAAATAGCTTAATTAGTGTGTGTGAGTTTTGAAGTCATTTCAATTTAATTTGAACTCAAACGTCAAGGGACGACCAAGATATTTGATAATTAGTTGCTTATATGTGTGCATGTTATTATGTGTGTATAATGAGCTTATGAAGTACTTATATTGTTAGTATTAGTGTTTAAAGGCAGCATGTTTATTTTTGTATGGTTTGTAGGTCAAACGTCCAAGAATGTCCAAGACGTTTGAAAGTTAGTCTTTGGACGTCCTTGTTTGTTGATATGTGTCTTAACATGTTTTATGTTTTCGTTTGAGTTAAATTTGATTTAAGACGTTCCTAATACCTAGAGTATGTTTAGGGGTCCAACATCTTGGAACGAGTAAACCTAGAACCCACAAGCGTCCCTAGAAGCGGACCCCAAATTCTTGGGAGTAGATTGCCCGGCAGTGGCAAACCACGACCCACAAACGGCAGCCAGTCGACAAGACGACGGCTAGTCTATGGGTGGAGTCGATGGTGCCATGTATCCTCCAAATATAGGAGTTACATACCCAACCAACGGACACCAATCGACGGGGCATAGGCCTGTTGGCGATCCATTTGTGATGGGCGTTGATTGTGCCTGCATTTTGCCAGGTTACTGTTAAGGCTTGGGGTTTTTGGGAAATTTACCCAAAATCTTATAAAATAGGAAGGCAGCTATTTTAGGTGTGTATGCGTATTTTAAGAGTATTTAAGTCATTAAACTCTCATTTAGACCCTAGTACCTAGACAAAACACTTTCCCTCCCAAAGTCTCTCCACAAACGTGCATGAGAGCTCAAGGTAAAGATGGAGATTGATGATGGATCTTCAATGGAATTTCTTCTTCAATTATCTTTTGATTCTTCTAAAAAGGTTTTGGAGTTATTGATCTAAGGATTTCTATCACCTTAGAGTCAATTTCAAAGATGATTTTCAAAGATGAAAATGTCCAATTTCTACTCTAAGTCATGGGTTCTTGCACGAAACGTTTTTTCAAACCTTAAGATAAGATGTTAATGATGTATAATTAATGTTTTCCAATGAAAATATCCATGAACCTTTATCTTCTCAAATCTCTTTATTTTGGCTATGTTAAGGGTGAATCGATTATGACTTGATAATAGTGAATTCATATATAGATTGTTATGGGCTCTTGATTTTTGTATAGATCATCATGGTTTATTTTGTGTGCTGTCTTAATTTGATTATATGAGTATTCTATATTCTTCGATTCATTGTATGTTGATATTATTGGATTGAATTGTTGATAATGTCCATTGGTAAGGGCTTTTTGAGTAATGAGTTAGATAATTTGTCTATGGATTGAACAGGTGAGATTGGATTGGTTCTATGATTCCCTAAATCTCTTTATATTATTTTATGTCACTCTTATATTATGATGATAATTGGTATGGTCTACTTGTGGTGGCGGTGCTTATGTGTTATAATTGTGGATAATGTGGTCATGTCAGCATTACTTTATGAATTGTGTTATAATTGTGGATAATGTGGTCATGTCAGCATTACTTTATTAATTGTGAATCAATGTGGCCTCATCGACATTAATTTATGTATGATGTTATTATTATTTATAACTTGTCTATGTGATCATTGTAAATTTCTTGAAGAATTGTGTATACACATGTGAAGTAAATCATGTGTTTCTTGTATGTATTTATATGTTAACATGATAGGCTATAGTGATGTCATATGTGTGTATACTTGAAGTACAATTGTGAATCTTCCTGGATGACTATATGAGACATGATATTAATTATGTTGATGATTCTATAGGGGTGTGTAGGATTACTAGTAAGTATGCTTAGTTTACCCTATGTGCTTTTTGAATGATATGTTACACATGATATGGTGAAGTATGTGTTTGTCTTGTTTAGGTAGACTTATGTCCCTTACTTGATGCATGTAAAATGTGAATATGATTTCATGACTTAGTATCATAAGGATTATTAGTCTTGTACGTGTGATTCACATGTGACCTTGAGTATAGTTAAGAAGGTCCTTGATGTGGAATCTTCTAGAAAGAAGGTGATTGATTTCTTTTGTTCCCTTTGGAAAAAAAGTTAAAAGTCGTATTGGATATTTCTTGCGTGAATGATGGACCACACATTTGTTGGCTGGAAACAAACATGAAAATCTCCATAGGAAAATCATTGAGCTATAGCTTAATCGATTGAGGTAGCGTTTAGTGACCTATTGGGTTAGGTGCTATTGATTTGTTTGTTTAACTTATATAGGTTACCCCTTCATAAATCCTTTATTAAAATTACTTGTGAGAATATGGCGCGAACCGGAGCAGTAAGCAGTAGGCCAGTAGCAGCAAGTTATGTTAAGGGAATTTTTCATCTACTATGAAGTCGAGATAAAGGAAGCCCCTTAATCTTCCTTAACCATGTGGCTACATGTGATGTGTCCTATTCTTTACCATTGACATGTAGAACCCCCCCACTCAGAGTAGGTTAGTAGGTTTATTACTCTAGATTCATGCATAGGTTACCATGGTCTATGTCGGTTATTGCATTCACATTATATTTGAGTTACCTTACTAGTGTTTGGGGAAGTTCTATGAATTTTTAGGTGGGTTGTAGAGACGATTATATAGAACATTGAACCAATTAAGCTAGTGAAGATGTGATAGTGGTACATCCCTAGGTCGTCCCCAAGAAAACTTATTAAAATTTACTTAACGTTGGAGTGTCTCCTAAATGGTTAAATTAACTTAATGACTGACAGTAAAAGGCCTTGTTAACTCAAATGTATTCTATCTAGAGAGCATTTTAGGATGGTGCTTGGGTGACGTGGAGAGCCGTATTGGGGGTTTTCTCTTCGTATTCGTAAGTAGTGAGTCTAAGTAATTTCTAGTCGGGATCTAATGGTGAACTGAGGAATGATCTTATTTAAGGTAGTCTAAAGGACTCCTTGGTGGGAAGAAGGATGATCGAGCTATCGCTCATAACTCACTCAAGTGAACCTAGAATAAACTACGGTAAGAGGATCTCTGTTATGTGCATTGGTGGTTGTAATAAGTTCATGATTGTACTAATTCTTTTAGTTAGTCGGCAACCAGGGATCACTCTATGGTCGTTAAGGGGTTTATGAGAGCCCGTTCATTAACCAACTTTGGTGAGCTTAGGATAACCGTCAGTGCGGAATCAATTTGAGTATGTTTACATGTTTGATGTGGTATTGTTCATCTCGTGATTGGATATTATATATAAAGTACACTAAAGTTCACAATAAGGTTACTGTAAGATTTCAATAAATGAAGTATAATTTTTTTGTGAATGTGGTTTTTTGAGTTTGTGTGGTTTGTGATTGTAGTTTGACGTGTTTTTATCTCTCAAAACTATTTATGAAAGGTTTTATATCAAAATATCATGAGAAAGTATGTTGTCTATACTAAAGGGACTTTTTCATGTTTGCTGCGTGCCATACTTAGTGCATTCTAATGTGCTAACCTCGTCTTTTCCCTTCTTGACTAACGTGGGGGGAATGAAAAGTCTTTTATGCATGGAGGATGGTTGGTTTCTAAAGGGTTGATAGCTGACAGTATAGGATGCATTTCATCGATTCGAGGACAAAACCCATGTTCTATTATTGTCGTAGTCTTTATTTATTTGTGTATGGGCAGTCCCAAATGTTGTACACTCTAAAGTACAGATGGTTCAATGTGACATTGTAAAGGTTTATTTTTTTAATGAATGTCTTCTGCTAGCGTATGTTATTGAAAAAGTTCTTCTTGTGTGAATAAAGTTTTAAATTCTTACTTATTTTTGAGTGTTTATCATATGAGGATTGATACGAGTTGCCTTAGTGAGACTTTTCAGAGTCTCATGTGTCGTGTGGCAACTCAAGAATGCTCTAACTTCTAGGGTGTACTTGTGGGTCGTGACAAATAATGCTTATGGTATCAAGTTTGATGAAGTTTTCACAAAAAGGCATGATTCATGGTTTCAAAGTTAAATGTCCCCTTTTAAACGCAATTTTTTGCATAGTTTCCATACTTAGTACATTCTTGTACTAATATCATTCTTCCGTACCTTTTACAGAAAGTGTAGGTTATGGATGCTTTTGTAAAAGGATTCAGGATGTGTCTAAGAAGAAGAGCTTGAAATGTGATTCCCCATCTCAAGGGAAGGACTCCTTTAAGTTGAGGTTCTGATGTCATTGTTTTAATAAGATCTGTGTAGTGAAAAAATTCTTTTTTGTGAAGTTTTTTAATTTTGGTTTATGTTGAAAGGGTCGTGTCCCTATATACTCTAATGATGTTGAGTCTAAGATGGAAAAGATACTTATAGTCTTTAGCTATGTATTATGATATTTTATTTATATAATCGAAGGGATATTCAATCATATGTTGTGCTATGAAAGTTTTAAATTTTTCGCTAAAATTACCTATGACAATGCGATGAATGATAAAAATGGACTAGTATAAGACCTCCGTGAGGTCAAGTATATTATTTTACTTTTGGTGGGGGGGGGGGCTTCCAGTCATGATAAAATCCTTTTAATAATGGCCTAAAATATATTAGGATACACATTAAGCAATTAATGTCAAATTTTGATTAAAAATTTAGTTTGTAGATGATGATTTAATTCTTATGAGTCTTTTAAATATTACTTTGAATATGAAATCTCAAAGTGAATTAATTTTCTTTAATGTGTATGCAAAATTGAAATATTTTATTAAACATTCTGGATTTATTATCTGTCAAAACAAACATGGCATCAAAAAACATAATAGCCGACACAAATAAAGGTAGCCATCAAAAAGCATAATAGATGACTTAAATAAATGTGAAATACTTAGAGAGACAACTACAACATACGGATTCGTGAAATATGGTTTTTATTTGAAGAGAAAAATTTTCTGGAAGGCATAACTCATACATGAATGTGAGGAGTTCCATACTTCTCAAGCTATGTGGGTACATCTACGAGGAACATATGGGGGTGCATCAGTAACCTCCCTACAACAGTTGAATATCAAATTTGGAACTTACAAGAAGCATCATGATCAAAATGTCAAACAACACCTCATGGTAGTATCAAACAAGATATCTTAACTTAACAGTGCTAGCCATATTCTTTCAGATGAGAAACAAGTGGAATGATATTAATAGTGGAGCAAATAGATGTAGTAGAAGAATGTTACATAAAAAGATCAAAATAGTAAATTATTAAGATTAGAAGGTGAAAGTCACAAACAATAACTCACTTGTAGAGGCTAACTCGGGATTTGAACATGGGGTGTGGTGAAGTGGGGAGAGGGAGGGACACAATGGTAAGTTAACATTTTTGGAGAACTCTTTGGAGCATGTTTTAAAATAACATTATTCATATCTGAAAGCATTTTTTCAAACAAATACAAAAAACCTAAAAGAAGCTTTGTTATGAAGAAACACTTTCAGCAGGAACCTTGCCACATTAGTAAAAGTCTCTAAAAGAATTCGATGCTCGATTCTTGTTTTCTAAGATTTATTGATTAGATTGATTCTCAGCAATAAAGCATCTTGTTGAAAAATATCTTGTGGACGCTATTTACTTCACCGACAAGTAAATTTAATCGCTCCAAAATATAATTCCAACCATCTTTCATAAAAAAATCACTGCATATATTTTTCCAGAACCTGTCCATCTCAAATAATAAGAATCGACAACAAATTCATAAAAAAATACTTAAAAATAAGAACTTACCAATTTATGCAGAGATAATAGGAGTGGGACTTTAATTATGTGGTGAAAAATACTTGTATGTTTTAGATTTTCTAGCAATATTATATGTTGTTTAGAATTGTGCACGTTCTAGATTTTAAAAGAGTTTTCCTTTTCCAATAAAATGATTTTAAAAAAGGATTAGCTTAGCTCTAGAGTAAACGGTTTAAAGTTCAAAATCATTGTCTCCCGTTGGAATCGAACTCGCGCAGTCGTTATCCGCCTTAGTAACTTCAACGAAATCTCCCAAACACTTATTATTTATACGGGAGCACAATTAAATTTATAATCATTTATCCACTATCTATACATATACATGCGATTATTTTTTAAAGTTATTGGGTGCAAGTGCACCCTCACGTATGCACGTGAGTTCGCCCATGCTCAATTCTATTGCAATTCTGAACAACGATAAAAGAAAATATAAAAGAGAAGGAAAAATATTATTTGAAGAGTTCAAAAAGATAAAAATTAATTTGTCTGACCAAATACATGATTTTCTTAATTTTTTTTTATTAAAATTAATCAAATTTATGACTATTAAATCTATGTTGAGGACTATGTTGGATTAGGTATTCCATTTAATTCTTTACCTGATTTATAGGTAGAAGAAACTAGCAGACATCTATCATGATTTTAGTCCTAACCAACCATTGTGGATGTTCAAAGTAAATCTTGAACTTAGATGACTAGCGTGTTCACATAAAATCACAGTCTAGTATATCATTATTTATTTTGATGTTCCATATTATGTAATAAAAACCTTTGATTTTTTATAAAATCCTAATATTGTATCAATACTGAATAGGTTTCTTCTTTCTCTTTTATGCATATCATATGGTGTTAATTATTAGATATATAAATCCTTCTAATGATGGCGTCAAATATATTAGGATACAAATTAAGAAATTAATGTCAAATTTTGATTAATTATTTAGTTTGTGGATGATGATTGAATGCTTACGTGTCTTTTCAATTTTACATTGAATATGAAATCTCTAAGAGAATTAATTTTCTTACATGTGTATGTCACATGCAAAACAATCGATAAAAATTCTTTCCTTTTTTATCTGTTAAAACAAATATGGCATCAAAAAACATATTAGCCGAGTTAAATAAAGGTGGCTATCCAAGAGCATAATACCTTACTTAAATAAAGGTGAAAAATTTACCACAGACAACTACAACATATGGAGTCGTGAAATATGGTATTTATTTGAAGAGAAAAATATGATGGAATGTATAACTTATGTTTTGAACAAACCAAAAGAGGGAAATACTGCAAAACATAGAATAGTCCCTCAAGCTTATAAAGATTTGAAAAAGGATACTTCCACTTCAAGTAGAATAATAGTTGGTTTTTTATTGATAACCTCATACATGAATGAAAGGAGTTTTGTACTTCTCAGTCTATGTGGGTACATCTATGAGGAACATATGGGGTACATCAATTTTCACGATCGGAGTCTAGACCCCAGACGATACCAGCGTCGTTCAACTCTCAGAGGTCGGAGACAAACCTATAGATAAGACATTATACTTAAAACTCGTAAAACGTTGCAAAAATCAACAATATAATATATTACGATTCATCCAATGAAAGAAATAGTTTCCAAACTGCATTAAGGTTCTACGTGCCAAATGGCACAACTACAATGACTGAAATAAGGATGAGAAAGAAACTCTAGTGGAACATACTCCACTAACTCAAACCTATCTAAGCTAGAATATTAATGCACAAGCACCTCGAAAGCGATGAGTGCCCCAACAAAATATGGAAGAAAGAATGCTCCCACGTCTGGATACTTCAGCGTCGACCTGTTGAAGTTCTAACGTCCACCTGTTCATGCACCTAAAAATGTAGAGTTGGAATGATTAGTACAAACTTTGTACTAGTATGGGTAATGCAAGAAACCCCCCATAGGACATAAATCATTATAGAAGAGCGTTTTCATTGATATGAATTAGGGAAAGTCAAAGTCAGTGGATTCACCAATTTCGGATAGGATTGGGAAAGTCAATGCCATGAGAGTAAAACATGGCTCATCATACTTATCATTTGGCAAAATAAATAAAACAGATTACACATATAATATCACTAGTTCATATCATTCTTTCATAGTGGCCATGGAGACCTTGGAATCATGGACGTGACGTTAGGACTCTCCCAAAATGAGGGCTCAATATGGGACCTCAACTAGGGAGCTATTTAACAAACACATAGTCTGCTTCATTAATTCATGACGCACTTCATTTGCATTCTTCATATAATAGTGCATACACAGTCATACCTAGGATGTAGTTAAGACACTCATCGGGTTCGCTGTGCAATGACAAGATAACCTATGTTTAAATTAAGTCTAGATCACATCTTTGATTATCACCTATCCTAAGACACTTTTGTTATCGTTAAAAATTTCCATTATCTGCTTTGAGATGGCCATTCATTTTTTTGGAAACATACCTTATCCGACCTAGATCATATGAGCATCATGAAATCCAATGGTAATCCCCAACATAAAGAGGTGGAATCACGGACGAAAGTGAACCAAAACATGCTAACGTATATAGGGAATTTAACCCTGTAGAATCCCTATATTGGTAGTATAGGGTCAAGACTAGAAGATATAGGAAAACCCATACCCGGTTATCCACGGGACATTGCTCATCTCATGAGAGTTACGTGAAACCTCCTCCTTCGCGAAGGAGGCATCACCGCTCATAGGAACCTACGGGCACCGGTATAAAGTTAATCACAGTCCAACTCATACAATCATGGAAGCTGTTCTAGCATTTAGGACATTATAGATAATTAGTGATTCTCATCTCAGTAATTAGTATTAAGTATGCATTAACATTCATTACTTTCATTATAGGTTCATAGGAATGGTCTCTTCATAACTTTGCACTTCATAGGTGAATACGTTTTTGTAACATTTATGTAGGATCATTTGAGATTGTGCTACATCTTTTACACATAGCCTCTTTATCATATTGTCACCTAAGAATTAACTTAACACATTTGCTTTATATGTACTCACCCCTTAACATGATGTACATTTCATCGTATGACACTGCACACTTGGTCCATTTAGGTTGTTTCACACTCTGCTTAACCGTTTTCTGGTTACATTCATTTTACAACATACATATTAGTATCATTACTTTTAAAGTATGCAGACTTATGAGTCCACACATACAAATCACGAGGCTTATTTGTAGTTTGTCTAAGTTATTCATGTTTACCCACGATTATATGGTACAAGACTTCTTATCTCTTGAGATATGCTTAAGATATTTATTTCTATCATAGAGTTGAAGCATAATTAAAATTTGTTTGCGTATTGAATTTAGGTTAATACAAGCAGTGGTAAAGGGAAAACCGATATACGAATCACCCTATGAACAAAAGTTAATTTTATTTAAATTGATAATTGCATTTTCAGATTGGGAGGACAATAGTTCGATTCCATCAACCCATAATATTCTTTCTATTCTCCTTTTCCTTTTTCATTTTAAGGCATGGAGGTTGGTGGGTTCAATCCCCCACAAGACTCATTATTTTCTTTATTATCTTACTTTCTCACCTATCCAAGATCTTGTGGGTCAATACCCCCTCTCTACATTTCTTTTCTCTTTTATGTGATTTTTCCTAATCTCTCATCTATCAAAAGGTGTGGGTGCAATCCCCACTCTCCCATTTTATTGTCTTCTTTGATTATGCTCCTAACTCTTCTCATCTATGAAAGAGGTTGTGGGTTCAATCCCCTCATCTCCCACATTTTATTTTCTCTTTATTTGTCACCCAACTCTCCATCCATCCAAGAGTTGGGGGTTCAATCCTCACTCCACCACATCTATTTTTAATTTCATTTCTCAGAAATTTTTATGTAATTTTGATTTGGTGAAGTCATGGGGTTTGCAATCCCCAATGAAATCAATTTTAACATTTCTTTTAAAAACATAGTAGTGATCCCTCCTCTTGGCCGAGGGACGCAAATTTCTAGCAAGTTGGAAATTTGGTATCCTCCAATCCATTTTCCCCTCAATCTATTGTGGATTTTTTTTAGCTTTCATGTAATAATGTCTTGGGTTCAATATTAGTGATATTCACCCATTTGAAATTCATTTTTCATGGCAGTTGTACCACTTTTTTTGGACGCAACCCAACCTACCAAATGTTGGAAAATTTTGTTCACTATTGTAGCTTATTTTGATGTTGCTAAGAGTTTATGATTATATAACAGCCAAAGAATTGTATACCAATCTTAAACATTACACCACTTTTACACATCCGGTTTACACAAAAATTTCCACATAAAATTCAACCATAAACATATATTTTTTAAGGCTGAAACTGAAAAAAAGGTAACGCTTACACAGACCATTTTTCACGAAATTTGGCAACAATACTTCATCATTCCATTTACAATTCCGTAACATAATCATGTCATATATCAGTGAAAATCACACTTCTACATATATACCAGCAAACATTTACCAACCTATGATAAGTGAAGGAGATAGTGATAGGGACATGTAATGGGGGAACATCTAGTTCGGAAAAATAGAATTATATAAGTATTAAGGGTTTTTGGGAAGGGGCCAAGAGTAAGAAAACTCCTCTTTATTTTACCGTTGTAAAAACTTGAAAATTTCTGCCGAAAAATTCTCAAAATTCACGTCCAATCCCCGAAACGCAACACATTTACCCGACTAGCGTATTACGTTTTTGTTGTTTTTGGAGGCGTTCTAGTTTGGTGTTGTCCGTGCAATCTCCTCAAGAGGAATAAATATTATTTCTGATTTTTCTCGTTGGACGCAAAGAAAGAAAGTTCGAAATGGAGAGAGATTATAGAAGTGAAGGTGAAGATAGTAAACGTGGAAAGAGGGGAGTGGCGTAGGATTCTTAGGATTAGGTATAGTAGTAGACTTTGTCAACTGGATCTTCAACTTTGAAATTTGATTTAATTACTTTACGGATATGACCATAATGACCTTAAAAAATCAGGACTAATAGCTCAATTCCACTTAAATGTTGGTTCCATCAAGGTTCAAATCTGTGATGTCCCCGTAGCGAAAATGGGTCCCTCCGGGGCAGCCCGACTCAAACCGCCCCATTAATTGATTAATTAATTAATAATAATCATTTGATTTTCCTTTTTTTAAAATCAGCATTTAAACATTAACAAATCAAATTAATCCAGCAATTATAAAGAAAATCAGTAAATCATTTGATTCCCACTAGGTTCGAACTCGGATGGAGCAAGATTTTGCCCAATGGGCAATTTCATCCCTTTCTACCCAAAATGCCCTTCCACTTTATTAATTAAATATTAGTTACATATTTAGGGTAATTAAGATACTACACTTAGCCTAGAAAAACATAATTTTACCCCTAGACCCTCCAAACATAAGATTACCCCTTTAAGTCCGTTTTTTTAAGACTCATCTAGGTGGTATATCTTCATATCTTGGGCCTCCATGGTTGATTGTAAATTGCCTTAGTCAACTAACTCACGAAGTTGGTTGTCTTGGCTAGTGCATAGGTTCTTAGCTCTGTTTTTACACACATCAATCCGTGTGAACCCGATCTAATCTAGGCATTGCTACATAAGTTAAGGCATTTAATTATCATAGTATGTTAGGGTGGTTACACTTATCCCCCCCCCCCACCACCACCCCCCCCCCCCCCCCCCCACAGACCCCCCCCCCCCCCCCCCCCCCCCCCTTAGGAACATTCTCTCAGAATGACATACACATCATTTTAAAATACAAGAGGGAGAGTTCGAATATTATCTTAACAGCTTGAGGGAATTTTTACTCTTTGTGAATTATGTTTCACACTTACTCTTGATAATGATATTACTAGCTTTATTGAAATTTCATAGTTGCGATTGAGGAACTTCCTTCTCAAATCAAAATAAAATTTTGCACCTCACAACTCCATGCAACCAAAAAATCATGTCCACGCTATACAAAAAAATAGCAACAGTACATGCAAACTTAAATTCATTTTAACTCACATAGTGCAATTATTAATCATACGATTATGGATTACAACCAAGTCGCAATATTGCACAATAAAAATAGAATTTCCTACACAAAAAATAGCCTTAGAAGGAGTTATCTAACCCTAGATAACATCTTGTTGGCCTTAAGCATTTGCAATAAGATGGCTTGTTAAATTGATCCCGGCTCTACCCATTTCATACTATTCATTTGGAAAATTGAAACCTCACTTTACCCCCCCCCTGGTTTTGATTTTGATAGTCTAGTAGCATAACACTTATGGAGAAGAAAATCCACAACTAAGTATCCAAATGCTTTTTATTGATTGAATATTGATTCATATATTAGTAGGTTGGTGCATCATCTTTGAACCCATACTAGCAGCTTACATAATGACTAAGGAACTCCCTCCTAAACTAGTCTCGTTCAAAGTATACAAACATAAACAAACACATAAATCACCAACCACATGATGAATATAACATGTTAAATTAATGACTAGTGCATAAAAAACATCCTATGAAAACGAATTTGGCTACGCCACCTGAGACATCACCAGAGGTGTCTTCCCGTACACCCCTTGACTTAAGTGCGATGAATCATTACTTCCTTGAAGGATCTTCACTTGGAAAATTCAGCTGAACTTTATCCTTTCCTTTTTCTCGACCTCTCATTTACGGACAATCCTTCATCATGTTACCCGGTTTGCTACAACGCTAACAAGCATTAGATCCCCTCATACACTCTCCTCCATGAAGATTCACACACTTCCTACTCTTAACTCTGGGCTTATTATACCTATCATAGCGATCCTTGGATGAACTTGACTCCACTTGGTGGGAGAGTCCCTTCTTAAACCAGCTTGTCTTGACTGTTCCTTGCCCTAGTATGCTTCCTCTTTCATCATTCCTCCGCTTGTTTGACATAGACAATAAGCCAGGAAAGGCCTATGCTCGCATGCAGCATTGCTTCCCTTCACCCGTCCTCGAGATTCTCAACAATCTTAGATACAGTTTAAATGGGAGGATCCATCCTCATGAAGTCCCTTAACCTACTAGCCGTGGTGCGAGCAGGTGGGTTCTTCCTGGGAACACCTTGTTTCACCGCCTTCGTTTTTCCTCATATTTATCTTTGTGAATATTAAGAGTTGATGTTAGATACACTCTTAACACCAAGAAACAGACATTAAAGAAGGCACGATAAGATTAGAAGAAGGGAATTTTCCTACGCATCGTGTAGTCTCTAATTAAAGATAGTGGTGCACTTCACTACCATGATTTAGAAACTACTCGATGTGGTTGATGTGAACTTATTATCCTCGGAATTTAACCTAGTTCTCTGACACAAAATTTGTCACGACAAGAGTCTAGACCCCAGATGAGATCGGCGTTGTTAACCTCTCAAAGGTCGCAGACAAGACTATGTATGTCATCGTTACTTTATCTAAGTTAATTTTAGCGGAAAATTTGAACTTTTTGTTACTTAACATTAATATAAGACATTCTACTTAAACTCATAAATGTTCACAATCAACCATCTAATATTAAGATAATCAAATGAAAAAAATAGTTCTATACTTCATTAAGTGTATACTTGCCAAAATGGCACCAATACAATGTCTGAAATACGAAGAGAAAGAAACGCTAGTGGAACATACTCCACTAAATGAAAACTATATCTAACCTAGAATATAATGGGCAACCATACTTGAAAGCATGAGGGCCTATCAATTACGAATGAATGCTCAACGTTCGGATAGCTTAAGCGTAGACCTGTAAGCTCTAACGTCCACCTGTGCTTGCACCTAAAAATGTAGAGTTGTATGGGAGTAGTACACACTTGTACTAAGTATGGGTATATGAAACAACACACCAAGGACATGCATGATTAAGAAGAGCTCTTTCCTATTGATATGAATTACGGAAAGTCAAGTTAGTAGATTTGCCAATTTTAGATTAGGAAAGTCATGCCATGAGAGTCATGCATCATCATACTTATCATTTTGAAAATAGCACATAACATATTACACATATCATACCACATAGATCATATCATTATTTCATATTCAATGAGACCTTGGAATCATGGACTTGACATAAGGACTTCCCAAAATGAGGGCTCAACATATTGGACCTCAACTAGGGAGCCTTCTTTAACAAACACAGAGTCTGCTTCATTCATTCATACGTACTACATTTTAATTCTTTCATGTACTAGTGAAGCCACCAGTCATACCTAGGATGTAGTTTAAGAATCTCATCGGGTTCTCTTTGCAATGACAAAGAATAACCTAGTGTTATTACTTAAGTCTAGCTTACCTCCTTATTATCCTATCCTAACACATTTGGTATCGTTCATTTCATTATGTGCATTGGTTGAGGATGGTTATACGCTCAAACTTACTTCTCAAATAAGAAGTAAAGCGGTCGTATCAAGTAAAGAACCCAACTAATGAGGTTAGGATCGTTCCCACGAGGAAAATAGTTTAGACTTAACTTCAATCTATTATTACAATTATTTAGTCAATTAATTCCTTAGAAAACAAAGACAATTAAAGGGGTTTTTTTAATTCTAAATGAACGAAAATAATTAGCTAAATCAAAGTAGACAACTAACAGATTCAAATATAGGAGTTTAATCAATTAATAAAAGTAACTAGAGTTTGATTTTTCCCCACAGGTTCCTAACTTGATAATTCTAATTATAACAATTCTTTCCTAGTATATTGCATGCAAAGTGATAAGTTATGTATTTCTAAAATCCTTGGTCCGACAACTAGAAAATTTCACTCCACACCTTGGTCCCGCTACGTGTGTTGCTATACTAACCCTTACCTTTATCTCATATTTAGCATTGTATTAGATATTTAACTAAGTTATTACCTCGTACCAATCAACACCAGCCTATTAGATAGTATACACTAATTCTATGTTAATAATTCTTTTCATATTATCTACCTCCTTGGTTCGGCAAGTAGCATTAAGGCGATTTCTAACGTTGGTCATCCGTTAAAAAGACTTCTAAGCAAAAGAATTATCAATAAATGCAAGACACTACTTTAGAATTGTTGTTTTAGTTAGATTTTATCTTATTATTCACCCATGGTTCCAACAACCCTAGTAATGGAGTTTAGTTACACATAGTCATAATCACAATATTCATATATATGATATAAGAATTTATGCACTTACTTCAATGAGAAAGAATAAAATCCAGAAATTTACTTGATTAATCTACAAAATCACCAACAATCAACTCCAGAGAATAGTGTAACAATCAAAAGTCTAATAATCAAAATAATCTCTTAACAAAGAATCTAACATAAAAGTGTCTAATAACCAAGACTCTAACCCCAAAAACGAGGTTTTTCAAACTATTTATAAAAAGCAAAAACCTAAACAAAGAAGGACTCTATTTGCTGAAAATCTATCAAAACGCGGCCGGGTCGACAGACCTCGCGATTGGTCGTCGTGGTCATGATGGCCGTCATGGACTCCGTCGTCCCATATTTTGCAAATTCTTATGCTGCTCTCTTCATTATCCTTGACGGAAGGAATGACGGATCTTCACAGGAACAATGGTCCGTCTAGGGTCTCCGTTCCATAACACTTAAACTCTTGGAATTTGGGTACTGGGACTACTTCTCTAATCATAACGACGAACCAGCAGGACGGACCGCATGGCCACGATGGTCCGTCATGCACTTCGTAAGCCCACACTTGGTCAGACTTCCCCAACTTCCTTCAGCATCTTCATAAGATGCCACCTACGAAATGTCACTTGACGACGGACCGTCACAAGTCCGTAAGTGGTAAAACTTTTTCAGATTTGTGCTCAAAATTTCCGCGTTCATATTTAGATAGTTTCCTGCAAAAGAAGAGAAACTTACACAAAAAATATTACAAAAAGGCTTTGGACACACACTAAACTTAAGGAAAAAGCATTTAAAAATACGTGAAACCCATGGAGTATATCAACACCCTAAACTGAATTCGTTGTTTGTCCTCAAGGGCACTATGACTCAATACAAAAAACTTTCTTAACCATAGAGTATCCATGATTTTTCTTTCGCAGAGTCATTTGGCTATCAATCCGATCAGTCTCAATCATATTTATGCATGTTATCACATTAGGCTTGAATTATGTGGAATCAGACCATGACACAGACTCACCACTCACTAACACCTCCTCGCAATGTTCTCACTGAGTGCTAATCTTTCGGTATTGCAAACTAGTATCCTCACTTCAAAACCAACATCCTCATTTTTCACATTATGATTAGTTTGAGTATAAGTATTACTTTCAACAATCACTCTCAGAAGAAATTCAAAAAAAAATTCATACATATTCCATAAGCTTGCCCTTATTTCACTGATATCAGTGCGCTATATAACTTTTTGGATAACGATAGGACTTTCTTAGATTGTGACATAGCTCAGGGTCAGGTAGGGTATATTAGTATACATTAGAACTTTTTTGCCCTACCTTGACATATCGTATAATCGTAACATCTTTTCATAATTTTATTTGCCCAATTTCTCATGATTCTTTCCCTGCTATTTCCCTTTTTTTGTTGTGTCTAGTGACCTCTTCTTGTCCTTCTTGATACTTATTGCATTTTTTCCTTTCTTTCAACTGTTCTTGAGTCACTGTACTTTTGTTCTATTTCTCTCTCTTTGTTTCTTTCAACCCCCACATTCCATAGCATTCCTCATAATAGCACCCTCACTATGCTTTTCCATGACTCAAAAGTACACAATTACCCAAAGTTGGGCAGGGCCATGAAGCAAGGGTTGTTACTGCATTAGAACCTCCATATGCTTTTGGCAATAAGATGAGGTGCACATTCAAGCAGGGACAAGGGCCAACACATATTCCCAGAAAAGATCAGTTGCGGTGAGAAAAGAAAGTCTTTTTAAGCTCAATCATTGGATCAAGAGGGAATAATTTCATCGGTTTTGATGTAGGCTAAAAATTGCTATATTTAACAAGGGCATACGATCCTTTCCTAAGTGTCTAGTACAACTTACTTTAGCAGGATAACAAAGCTGCAAGTCTAGCTTAGTACGAATAGTGGAATATTCAAATCTCCTCAAACTCACTGACCATCTCATTACTACCAGATTATCAGACACCTTGTTCGGATTTAGACTTAGGGTCATGCAGTGGTGTATCTCAGTATGCTTAGAGCCACCCATTTATCAATAATATGCCTAGTCATACCTCATTTTCATTTCATCAGCATATCATTTTAGGACATCATGCGCAGAGTTACCTATTGTACACAAGATATAGACATGCCGGTTCAACGTAAAAAATAATCAGTTTCTTGGGGAAAAAGAAAAACAAGCAAGAAAACCCGAAAGAGGATAGTGAAATTGGGGCAACTAACTTCACCTAGCACTCACTTCCATTAACCCAACCCCAAAAAAAGACATTGCAATTGTCCCCAATGAATAAAAAAAATTATGTACGAGAGTGGAGGAAGCAAACCGGGGCTGCAAAGCAATCGAGATGAGCAGATGGGGGCCGTTCCCCAGAACCCACACTATGTGGTTGGACAATCTCAAGTTTAGGTGTCCTCATCCGCAAACAGCACTATCGTAGTACCTACCGATATGCCAATCTCTAGAGCTTAGATACCCCACACAGAGAATAATACAGGCCCTCAATCCGACAAGTCTCCTCATTACAAAGCGAGCTATCACGTAGCCTCCATCTCAAGAGCTCCTTATTCTGTTGCTCTAGCCTCATCCTCTTATCAGCCTGTATCCTCTTTGCATTGCACGAGGGGGGATGGTTGAATCTCAGATAGTGGCGAATAAGGCCGCATCACGGTGTCCTCAGAGGGCCCTTTGACAGAAGGGCGGGCCTCAGACCAGGCACCACAGCCCTAGGTCATATCAACGTTTCTCAAAAAACTCTCACCCGTGCCTGAAGGGTCGACACAACATCCACCTGAGGGGCTGGCGCAGTACAGCACCTCAAAAGCGACAAAGCAGCCTGCTGAACTTAATGATCTTTGGCTCTGTGTGCTGGGACCATTCTCCATCAAGATCTCTTCTTCTCAGAATAGACCTCGCATCCAAGGCTTAATGTGATGCAGGAAGGTAGCCATCTGTTGCCTTCTAGTTTTTTGACCTAGCAAAGCGGGAGGCAGAGCGGGGGGAAAGGGGTTTGAGCAAGAGGGTTCTGGGTGGTGCTACTACCTGGGGTAGACTCTACCGGGGTGGTGGGTAGTGTCATGGTTTAGAAGCAGCTGTGCAAGCATCTGGATACGTAAGCAATTGTCACAAAGTGGAGGCAAACTCTGGACGGGACCTTTGCGTCGGAGACAACTAATTGTCCTCATCCCTGATGAGGTCGTATCAACGGTGCCCAGCGGAATCTTGAATGACAATGTGCCAGAGGGCAAAACCTGTGGACCTATATAAATAAAAATATCATGCACGGAAAAAAAGGTAAGTAGTTGTGACCTTAAAAGCCCTCGTGCTGACGCATTTTTTAGAATCCAAGAAAAGTCCACCGCAAAAACCCGGCTACCATGCCACCATCGAACGCACAATCCCATGTGACTATATTATAACGGTGTGGGGGAAAGGCTAGAGAGAGAAGTGGCGGAAAGGAAATCAACCATAGAACTTCAGTCGATGAAGGTAAGGTAGCCTTCTTGATGGATCTCTTGGCTCGGGCTACCAGCGACACCCTCTCCATCAAGAGGACAGACAAGGACGTCCACCTCTCTTGTTGTCATGTCTCATCGATGGTTATGCAAAAAGCCATCTTTGACAATTTGCTTACCGGTAGTTGACTCCGGCGGTGATGAGTTTGATGGTTTGTGAGAGGGGTCCTGTTGCATCAAAATCCTTGCGTTATAGTACGGGGATGGCAGGAAGGGAGATGATCACCTGAAACCACGTACTCGGACATGATCAAGGTGGGACCTGTTGGGCGGGGGGCAGCCCGCTATCAATCTATGATCGGAGAGTAGTAGGCCATGTTCGTTAGAGGCATAGAACTCTCAGACCAAAGTTCTCACCTATACGGCCCCCCAAAGAACGTGCTGTGTCCACCCTGTGGCTGTATGGATAAAGAGATTGGGGATCCTTCTGGAATAGTAGGGAGACTCCGTGTTAAGGACCCGCCCTCTCCAATTAAAGGTCCGGTATGACTCCTTTATCATTCATAAACTTTGGTGTCTGAATCGAATAAACTTGAATGCCGTTGACACAAACCGGTTGGGCAGGCTGTCGGAAACGGGGTGAGGGTGAGAGCACGAGTCGGTAGACGGGATTGAATCAGAACTGTCAGCCACATTATACGAGGCAGATGGTGTGACAGCTTTGTGGCCGGTGGAAAGGACTCAGCCAGACTGGAGGCTTCCTCCAAACATGAAAACTCCTAGGAGACAGGACGATCCAATCTTATGGTAGCTGACCCTCAAGGTGTGTACCAGTCAGTGGCGCTCACAATCAGGAATGGGAGGCAGGACTACGCGGAGGTGCACCACTTTTGGCCGTAGGTCTTGTAGCAAGGTGCAACTCGTGATTGCGTGGTAGTGCCTGGGGGACACGTACTCAGGGTCACGATCATCATCAGGACAAGACCAGGTGGGCCGACGGGGCGATAGACTTGATCGCCCACGTGGATACTCGATCTTGTATTGGTGTTGTAAGAGATAGTTACTATAAGAATAATATTAGTTACGAAAGGAGCAAAATAGAGAGCAAACATAAACAAAATAATATAAGAGCAAGATTGTTTGTAGGAAGGACTTATTCTGCAGTAATCAGTGAAGCAGACGGAATATGGTTGACGGGCTCGTCGTGGAGTCGACGGACCATTAATGGGGTTCGGTCATGTTTACTTCAACTATTGTTGATGTGGAGACCCCTAAAGGAACGTCTCTAACAGTATGACGGATAAACAGGACGAACCGTCATGACAATGATGGTCCGTTGTCGATGTCTATCATGGAGACCCTTAGTTAGGGGGTCTATGACCGTGACGATGATTGTGCAGGTTGGACCATCGAGGGTGTGACGGTCCATCGTAGATGTCCGTCAGAGGACACTTAGAAATAGTAAGAGACCCTTAGGACAAGGGTCTCTGACAACCATGACGGTTGTGCCGGACGAACCATCATATGTCCGTCAAAGGACACTAAGAAAAAGTAGGAGACCCTTAGGAGAAAGGTCTCTGACCGTCACGATAGTTGTGCAGGACGGAACGTCGAGGGTGTGACGGTCCGTCGTAGATGTCCGTCAGAGGACACTTAGAAAAAGAAGGATACCCTTAGAAAAAGGGTTTCTAACAACCTGAACGGTTCTGCAGGACGGACCGTCATGAGAATGATGGTCCGTCGCATTTATCCGTTGGTGGACACTTGGAGAAAACGTACAATTGGATATTGGAACAGACCCTATGATGGTCCGTCGTGGGTACGACGGTCCGTCATCCGGGTCTTGTTCTGTCATTCAGTGACAGAACTGGGGATGCCACAATCATCCCCAATGAACCAAATGGAATTTTTAGTGTTTAACCTACATGTGTCTAACCCAAATACCTAGTAAACTAGCAATGCTAAAGAACCTATTTCTAGAGTTTTAACATTGAAATTTAAGGATTCTTAACGTAGGTAAGACTAAATTGGATCAAAGCATGAAAACCCACTAAAAGAAATAGGCTAATACGAGTTAAAAAAGCAAAAATGCAAAGTAAATTTGTCGAGATCAGAGGATAGATTTTCGGAAATTTGAGGAATTGGGGAAGTAAGGAAGGTAGTTGGTTAGCAAGAACAGAACCACAACAGCAGACTCCAACTAGTAGAGGGTAGATTTTTGGAAAATTTGAGGAATTGGGGAAGTAATCAGTGATAGAGAGACGGTAAGAAGTAGGAAGTGGAAACGGGAGGGAGGGAAAATGGAGAAATATTTGAAGGACAAATGGCGTGAAATGAAGGGGTGGTTTTTAAAGTTGCCAATTTTTTAAATATACCCCAATCGGGTTGAGTCGGGTTATGCTCATGAATGACGCAACAGACCTCGACGATGGTCCAATCGAAAGATGCGATGATCCGTCATTGGTCCGTCATAGTTTTGGTGCCCTAGTTTTTGAAATAATGAAAGACATACTGGGCACGACGGACTTCATGAGACGCGTCCATCACGTGCGTAACGGTCTCGTTCGATTGTGTCGTCCAGGACTGTTTTGTAGTGTGATTTTTCTGCAGGAAGTTCCTGGGTG
This sequence comes from Solanum habrochaites, assembly GCA_027704765.1. NCBI lineage: Eukaryota > Viridiplantae > Streptophyta > Magnoliopsida > Solanales > Solanaceae > Solanum > Solanum habrochaites. The sequence continues at coordinate 43,949,056 of JAKWJA010002489.1, read as the reverse complement.
ATGTTCCTACAAATTAAAAACCCATAAGTAGTAAAATTTACCCATTACTATAAAGAAAACTATAAGTATGGGTTGCCTCCTAATAGGCGCCTGATTAATGTTGCGGCATCGATAAGAGACACTTGATGATTAATCAGAACTCTCAAGAATGGTTTGCTCTATTCCTTCATTCACCAATTTAGCATGCCAAAGTAGGGTTTTATTTTTTGCCACTTACCTAAACCGCCACCCTCCTTGGTTCTAACTCAACTTCTCATGAGGGATAGTGGGGTAATCAAGTAAGCGCAAGTCCCTTTGGACTTGAGCTGCACGGAAGCCAACACAACCTGAAGTCCTAAAAAAACCAAATCCCCAACCATAAACTCTCATTTTTCAACTTTAGGTCTAATCTATTCATCTTTCTTTTTAGATATATTAGATTACTGATTGGATCTCACCACTCTTCCTCATGGACTGCAAATGTTGAAGGTCGATTTCTTCATTGTTCAACAAACATTTCATATCCCCTTCCGTATCTAATAAGGCTTAACCCGTCTAGCAAGGGAAGCCTCAAGAAAATAGGCCACTGCAAAATCGATTCACAATAAAGAATAACAAAATATGCCGGAAATATGAACGACTCCACCTTACTAGCGCAATCAGAGCTCTTCCTATAGGCCGCTTTCCACTTTTCGATTCAAACCATCGTAGCCGCATGGCAGTGGTCTATGGGTCACCCAAACCCAAACTACTTCTTGTAAATCAAGAGGACGAATGAGATTTATGCTTGCCCCAAGATCACATAAGATTTAGCAAAATTTAATGACCCAACTGTACAAGGAAAGTGAACGCACCGGATCTTCTTTCTTTTGTACGAGAGATCTTTAGCAATTGCACTACATGCTGCATTCTATAATCACCCCTAAAAGGAACGATCTTTTCTTTTAACCAAATCTTTATAAACTGGCATACTCTGGGTATTTGTTATAGAGCTTCTATCAAAGGGACATTTATAGAAAAGTGTCTTCACATTGTTATTAAAACACCGATATTTACAATCCTCGGCTTTTGCAATAATATCTGAGGGAAAGGGAGGGGGGGGGTCTAGACATGGGAACTACCTTTATAGGCACTTCAACATTCTTTTCATGTGTTATATTCGACTTCACCACGACCCCTCTACACCTATCATTTATTGTTATCACCTTTTCCTCCTTAGAGACATAGGGGGGTCAATGCTGCTTACCACCCCGAGTAGTGATTGCGATATAGTGTACATCATTTTTCATATTTTGGACATATTGCTAGGAAGAGTGCCCAGTTGCCGTGGTTCACACCGCCAGATAATGGGCCATTTTGCAACTCAAATCTGCTTAATCAATATTTCACGTGTTATCGACTTCTTTCCCAATACCTGGTAAATCATTCCTTAACTCTTAATGTGCTCATTATTAGCTATTGAACCTCCTTCATCCATTTGTGGCAACATATCCCTCAACTCGCGCCCATAATAATCATAATCCCTAGAGTAACTGCCACAATTTAGGAGGGGACATAGGGCCTATCCTATATTCTGCTACCATAGTGACCCCTATGAAGTGTGTCGCGTTTGTAGTTTCAATCTAGAACATAAACCCTAACGGCTATATTACCATGATCCACCCTTGGTCCTTGACCGTGGGCGCCAATTCTATTAATTTGAGGACTGGGACTCCGGTCAGAACCCCCCGTCTGTTCATTTACATTCATAGGAGTTCTCCTAAATAACACTCATCATTTGGGAGTGGTGGTTAGACAAAGTAGTTAAACTGGCATTTATATTTTCTGCCCCCAGAGTGATTGTTTTAATACCAACCCAGCTCAGTTCTCATCTGAGCCATCTCTTCACGAATTCTCATCGATGGCTGGGTGCGAAGTGGATTGCACTGCGAAGGTATTTCTCCTAGATCTACTTCCTAGTAATCCAAGCCTTTATTGTTCAGTGTGAGATTTTTTTATTAACTTTTCGGCCATCTCAGGCCATGAGGACACTCCCCATAAGAACAACCGCTATAGTATCCAACACTGATGTATATTATCATCCTGTACCCCGATAGAAGTCTTCTTAGTGATCATCATCTATACGGTGATTTGGGACGTTCTAAAAAAACCGATGCGAATATATTTCCCAAAAAACTACTAACTAACTCTCATTGGTGAGTGCCACAAAGGTGTTCACTCTACTTTGTGGTTTAGTTATTGGAGCGACCGTGGGTGGGGGTAGGTATGGTAAGTAGCGTTGCCTAGACAACCGTACCTTTCGTTGGTTCGATTTAAAATTGATTATAGGGAACTCAGCAAACCAAGTAGCGCCTCTCCTATCAGTGCAGAGAGACAACAACTCTATCCCTAATTACATCCAAGTCAATCAGGCATCCGTATACAACATTTACAACTAACCTTACCTTAGCTATATGGGATGTGGATCTCCAAAACGGTCTTAGCCGTGAAAACCAAAAAACCTTATGGCGTGAGCATTGCATCAAGCTACTAGTTACCACAAAGGATGGCCTGGTGGTTACAGGGGGCAAGACAGTGGCCCATCGCAATATGCTATATTGTAATAGCCTCTGTAGTATTCATGAGGACTTGGAGCGGGATTTTGTCCCCTCTACTGATTTTCATCCGGAGCATCGGGTATTAACTAACAATGAACATCAATGGGAACTGGGATGTTCTGGTTTGGATCATCATCATTAATACCCAATTTTTTATTCTTGTTGCGTAGTGTACGCTCTAATTCATGATCGTAGGGAAACAAGGGGTCTCTGTCTCTCCGGGTATTTGGCATACAGAAGATAGTTCTGCAAGAATCAATGAAATAAAAAAAGTAAATCAAGAAATATTGAAAAAACGTTAGTAATAAGTTTAAGTAAATCTAAAGGCTACTTTCCCCGGCTGGGCGCCCAAAGTTGATACGGCCAGACTTTACTTCTCAAATAAGAAGTAATGCGGTCGTATCAAGTCTAAACAACCCATCTAGATGGGTGAGGGGGGTGGGGGGGCGGCTGAGGTGGGGGGGGGGGGGGGGGGGGGAGGATTTTTCACCTTTTAGTTTTAGGTCGTTCCAGAGGAAAATGTTCAGACATAATTTCAATGTATTATACATTATTTAGCCAATTATTTCCTAAAACAGAGACAATATAAAATGAGGGTTTTTTTATATCTAAAATGAATGAAAATAATTATCTAAACAAAGTAGACAACTAACATTGAAATGTTGGAGTTTTAATAATTAAGAAAAGTAAATAGGTTTAAGGTCCCAACAGGTTCCGAACTTGATAATCAAACACTTAACAATTCTTTCCTTTTATCTTGCATGGAAAGTGATAAGGTCGTATTCTAAATCGTTGGTCCGCATCTAGAAAATTTCACTCCGCATTTTGGTTCGGCTACGTGTGATGCTATACTTGCCTTACCTACCTCATATTAAGAATGGTATTAGATCTTTGACTAGTTATGACCTCGTACCAATTCAATACTAGCCTATTAGATAGTATTACACTAAATCTATGTTGATACTTCTTTACCTATATCTACCTCCTGGGTCAGAAAGTAGCATTAGGCCAGTTCTAACGTTGCCATCAGTAAATAGACTTCTAAGGGACGTTTATCAATACAAGCAAGAACTATTTAGAATGTTAATTTTAGTTAGATTATCTTTATTATCACCCTGGTTCCACCAAACCTTAGGTTGGAGTTTAGTTACCATAGTTATAATCAAATATTCAGATGTATGATATTAAGAATCTAACAATAAGGTCAGAGAAGGAGGTTGTAACAATCAAGTCTAATAATAAAAATAATCTCTTAACAAAGAATCTAACATAAAGTGTTTTAATAACCAGAGTCTACTCAAAAAAAGAGGTTTTTCAACTATTATAAAAAAAACAAAATCGAATCAAAGAAGGACTTATTTGCTAAAAATCTATAAAATGCGGCTCGGTCGACGGAACATCGCGAGGGTCATCGGTGGTCACGACGGGCCAAATCATGGACTCCGTAGTCCCCATTACTTTGCAAATTCTTCTGTTGCCACTATTACCCTCAGCGAGCAGGCATAAAAGATCGTCACAGGTAACACGGGTCCGTTCGAGGTCTCTGTTTATAACACTTAAAACTCTTGGAATTAGATATTGGACTTACTTCTCTGATCCATCACAACGAACTAGTCGGACGGCTCGTCATGGCTACGGCATCCGTCATTACTTTGTAACCCCACACTGGTTGGCTTCCCCAATCTTCCTTCAGCAGCTTCACTACGAGCCACATACGGACCGCAGAGGCACGACGAACCGTCAAAGCTCTGTAGGTGGTAACTTTTTACATTTCTGCTTCAAAAACTTCGCCGTTCATCTTTAGACAGATTTCCAGCAAATAAAGAAAAAACTTACGTAAAGATAAATACAAAAAGATTTTGGACACACAATAAACTTTAGGAAAAAACATTAAAAATACCTGAAAACACTGTATATCAGCTGGCCTCATTCTTTATTTGGGAACTTTAACCTTAACCGACATATATCATGTGAGCACCATGAAATCCAGTGTGTAATCCCCACACCGAAAAGTGGTAGAATCACCGGTCAAAGTAAACCAAAATATGCTAGCGTATATTGGGAATTTGATCCTGCTAGATCCCTATATTGGCAGTATAGGTTCAAAGAATAGGATATATAAGGAGACCCATACCCAGCATGCCGGACAGTCTCATCTCATGGGAGTTACATGAACCTTCACCCTTCCCGAAGGAAGGAATCACTGCTCATAGTTAGCCTATCAGGCTCCGTATAAGTACCCCATCACCTCAACTCATACACCATGGAAGCATGCTTCTAGCATGAGCGACATCATAGCTCATTAGATGATTTCTCATTCATCAATAGTATTAAGTAATGCAGTACTTCAATACTTTCATTGAGAGTGTTCTTAGAGACTGGTCAAGTCTGACTTAACATTTACTACGGATCATTTTAGATTGCTCTCAGTATTGATAGTTTTTTAGCCTTTATCATATTGTCACCTCATTCATTAACTTTGACACATTTTTTTCATAAGTACTCACCCTTTCACGTGAATGTTCTTTCATCATATTGCCAATGCACTGGCCATTTAGTGTGTTTCACACTCTTACTTAACCCTTCATGGTAATAATTTTATCACATACTATTAGGATCACTTACTTTAAATGTTTGCTTTTAGTAGACTTATGAGTCCACACATACAAGCCATGAGCTTAATTTCATATTTTCTAAGTGATTCATGTGTACCCAAGATATGTGGTACAAGACTATATGCAGCTTGTAGATATAACAAAGATATTTATTTCGATTCTTAGAGGAAGCAGTCATTCATATTGTTTAGTATGATTATGTGTCAATACGGAATTGGGGGAGGGAAGGGAAGCCCAATTTCCAATCCTTGAACAAACACTTAATCTTATTTAAACTGGACAATTGCATTTTTTCAGATTTGGAGAACACTAGTTCCATTCCATCAACCCCATAATTAATATTCTTTCTTGTTCTCCTATCCTTTTTCGTTTTAAGGCAAGGAGGTTGTGAGTCAATCCCCCACAAGCTCATTATTTTTATTTTAATTATGCTTAGCTTCTCACCTATCAAGAGGTTGTGGGTTCAATCCCCACTCTCCACATTTATTTTCTCCTTATTTTTCTCCTAACTCTCTCATCCTTTTCATGAGGTTGTAGATTCAATCCCCACTCACCACATTTTATTTGCTCCTTCTTTTTCTCACCCTAACTCTCATCATCCAGTTTGAGGTTGGCAGAGTTCAATCCCCACTACTCCAAATTTGATTTTCACTTATTTTTCTCCAAAACTACCTCTTCCATCAAGGTGTGGGTTCAATTCTACCACTCACCACATATATTTTTCATTTCATTTTCTTCTTGAATTTTTTATGTAATTTTCATTTGTGAGGTTCATGGGATCAATCCCCAATGACCTTTACTTTTAAAAAAATTTAATAACATAGCTAATTTTCCTAATCCTTGGCCGAGACTCCAAATTTCTAGCACGCTGGAAATTGTCTCTCCAATCCATTTTCCTCTAAACTTTGGTGATTTTTTGTATCGTTCATGTAATTATGTATTGGGTTCAAGTCCTTAGTTATATGAACTTATTTACTTCATTTTTTGTGCTTTGTTACCACGTTGTGGCTAAACCTAACCTTACCACAATGCTTGAAAATTTGTTCACAATGTCAGCTTATTTTTCTCATCATTCATACGTAATTCATAAAAAGGCATTTCGTGGATCATTGGTGCATCTTTAAGTTTAATATTTGATAATATATTCAGCCAGACTACCATAAATCCTAGAAACCTTACACTTTTTTTACACATCACGATTTACACAAACATTTCACATAATATTCAACCATAAAAATAAATATCATGTTAGGCTTCTAACCGAAAATCATGTCAAGGACATACACATTACAGTTTTTCACAAAATTTGGCCGACATACTTCATCCTTCATACAATTCGAACACATAATAATGAACACACTATTGCAAAATACACTTCATACCTATGTCTAACAGCAAAATACAAACCTAAGATACACTGGATAGGAGCTAGTGATAGGGAACATGTAAGGGGAGGGAACAATCCTGGTCGAATAGAATTATATGAAGTCTAAGAGTCTCTTTGAAAGGAACCAGGAGTAGGAAAACTCATTATTGATTTAACATTGTTCAACATTGCACTTGCTGACAAAAAATCTCCAAATTCCCGTTACAATCCCAAAACTAACACCTTAACCGACTAGAGTATTCGTTTTGCCAACGTTTTGATTGCTTATCGTTCGTGTTTTGCGTTGCAAGTTCTTCAAGTGTGAAAGAAATCTTTTTCAGATTTTTTCTCAACGTTGGTCAGGAAGAAAGAAATGTGAAATGAGGAGAGAATAGACGTGTGAAGGAGAGAGTGATAAACGTGACAAGAGTTGCGTGTCTTAGGATTAGGGAAGTAGTTAGACTTAGTCAATCGGACTCTTTAAACTTTGATATATTGATTTAATTAGTTTAGTGAAATGAATTAAGGCCCTTACTAAATCAGATTATAAACTCATTGTAATACACGTAAATGTTATTACGTCGAGTTCGAACCCGTGACGTTCCCCATAGCGGAAAATGGGTCCCTCAGGGTCGACCCGACACAAACATCCTCATAAATTGATTAATTAATTAAACATATATCATTTGATTGTCTTTTTATTACATAAGTATTAAAATATTAATTAATTAAATTAATTCACCAATATAAATAATAAAGTTAAATCATTGCTCTCACCTAGGTTCGAACCAGCGTGGAGCAAGATTTTGCTCATTGGGCAATTTCGGCCCTTTCTACCCAAAATGCCCCCCTACATCTTTTCAATTAAATAATTAATTATATATTTATGGTAATTACGATACTACCCTTTGCCTAGAGAAAGACCATTTTACCCCTAGACCCTCCAAACATAAGATTACCCCTTTATAAGTCCTATTAAGACTCATCCTCGTATATCTTCATATTCGGGTGACTTCCATGGTTGGTACTCACCTTGACTAGCTCAACTAACTCACCAAGTTTGTGGGATTTGCTAGTGCATAGGTTTTGAGGTCTAGTTCTACGCGCATCAATCCGTGTGCACCCGATCTAGTCTAGGCATTCTAGATACGTTAGGCATTACTTATCATAGTCATTTTAGGGTTATTACATCAGTAACCCGTCTACGACAGTTGACTATCACATTTGTCACTTATAAGAAGCATCATGATCACAATGTCAAACAACACCTTAGGGTAATGTCAAACATGATAGATCAACTTTATAGTGATAACCATATTCTTTCAGATGAGAAACAAGTCTAGGCACTGATATTATCTCTTCCAAATAATTGGGAAAATTTGAAGGTCAACTTGACCTATAATGGTAGGCTCTAAACATTTCCTGAAGTTGCTCATCATGTTTAATTTTAGAATGACTTACTTGATGCTTCTTAAGATGCTTATAATGCATTTGTGGTGGAGTCACGTGGTACAAAATCTTCAGGCTTCAAAACAAAGAATAATTTCAAAAGAAATTGTAACGACAACGAAATGGGAGAAGTACCCTCTAAGAAAAGAAGAAGTCAAATTTCATGAAAGGAAAATTTTTTCAAGAAGAGAGACAAGAGAGAAATGAAGAGTTTCAATTGCGAAGTGCTTGGACATGTTTCTCGTGAACTTACTGAGCAAATAAGATGGTATTTGATAATACCTGTCTAAGTGATACATATGTTTCTAGCACTTCTTTTACCAAGTCAATCATATCTTATGTTTATTGTAGACTCAGAATCCACAAACAATGTGAGTCCACATCGATAAGTGTTTGTGGAGTTTCAACAAATTTCATCTAAATAAATGTCAATCTATATAAGAAATAAAGAAAAACTACATGTCAAAGGAATAGGCACTTGCAAAGTGGACTAGGTGGTGGCCGCTTTTTTTATTATGAATGATGTCCTAGATTCTCAAAAGATTTGATGAAACTTAGTATATGTATATGTTCTTTTACATATTGGTTTTGATTTATTTATTCTTGTAATAGAGTTAGAGTAACTATAGATAATGTATTATATGGTTTCGTACTTTGTTATGATCATTTTATCATTTTAGATTGTAATCTTTCAACTTATTACTATTATGTTAGCCATTTTGTAATGACATGTTATTCATGTAATTATGATAATAATATTATTACATGGCATGCAAGAATTGAACACATTGGGTTAGATCAAATGAATAGTTTTGCAATATAAGGGAATTTAGGTTCTTTCATCAAATTGATATACCACTTTTGAATATTGTGCTGAAATGATTATGTGTAAACCATTTGGAAAGCCTAAAAGAGTCAATTTCCACATAAATTACTTCATTGTTATATTTGTGGTTGAATAGATATGAAGGTAAATGGAGTTACATAGTTAGCATTATTGAGATTACCCACTTTTTGTTATAGCTATTTGTTTTCTCATAACTCCGAAGTACTTCAGTGCATTAAAAGATATATGAATGAAGTTTAAAAAAATTATATAAAAGAATAAAGCATTTAAGAAATAATCGAGGATGTGAATATTTATCAAAACAATTTAAAGAATTATGTACTAAGAAGGGTATTATCAAACAGTAAATATTGGTTATACACCCAAAAAAAACTATTGTAGCTTAAAGAAGGAATATAACATTATTTGATATTATTATGTCAATGATGGGCAGGAACATTTGCCTATCTCATTATTGGGATATGTATTATTTACTACAACATAGATATTGAACAAACTATCTTGTAAATCATTGTCTTCCACTCCGTATGAACTTTGGACTTGTCATAAATTTTTTGAATGATCGATTATCGTGGGGTTGTTCCACATATATTAAAGATCATTTGGTAATTTTGGTCAACGAAGTTCAAAAGGAATGAAATGTAGCTTAGTAAGGTACTCCGAGCGCTCTAAAGGATGTGTGTTCGTTGTTGAACTGGAGGATTGAAGTATAACTCAAATTTTATAACGAGAAGTTTGACTCTGCGAATTGATTTTCTTAAAAATGGTGAAATAGACAAAGGAGAGCCTCACTACGAAATGTTGAATTCAAAAGATCTAGTAGTGCCATCATATATACTTGTTAATTGAAATGATCAAGAAATGAATTCCAATTCAAGAGGGATTTTTGAATCCCTAAATACTATAGATGAATATGAAATTCAATTGCATAAGATTACAAGAAAAGATCTATATACACGATATTATGATATTGAGGATTATGTTTTCTTGGTATATGCTATAAAATTTGATAAACGTAATTTTATAGCTGGGGACATATGAAGCCCCCAAAAGGAATGAATGGTTCAAATGAATGAAAGAAAAATTAGTGTACATGAAAACCAATAAAGTCTATTATCTATTTTGCCCTACTAAGGAACGTAAAGGTATAGGGAATAATTGGATTCTCAAAGTTAAATGTAAATCGGATGGGTCAGTAGAAAGCTATAGAGCATGATTGTTGTCAAAAGATTTTACACAAAAAGTTGGAATAGAATATAAGGAGACATTTTCACTTGTTGTAAACGTTTCCTCCATACGATTATTTCAAGTTATTATTGAATGTTTACATAAGAAGAAACATTTTCACTTGTTGTAACCCATTGTTTTTGTTGTTTAAGGCCAATAAAGAAAATTTTTAAATTGAAATGATCAATTTATGGCCCAAAGTAATATTCAACATAGTTGTACCTTAGATTTCATAAGGAGGTGGGTGTTACACCCTCAAAATGGAATAGGTCAAACTAGAGCTTTGCATGTGTTTCATGATCTAATAATCTAATAAAATATATTATTGTATCATTATAAGTCAGTTTTTAATGTTTGGGAGTGTTTGGAAGTCAAACGCGCAAGACGTCCGAAAACTAGTCGAAGTTGAACTAGTGTGACGTAGTGTTTTGTACTGATGTTTTAGGGGATGGTTTGAGGTTTAATATAATTGTAAATGGTTCCTATGTGTATACTGACATGTAAGTGATTAAAAAGTCCAATAACGATGCCACGGGTACCAGCTTTTGGGTCACCGGGGAGGACCAAACATGGGCCATCGAAGATGACAGGCAACATAGAATTGAAAGCTGCTACGCGACACGCAGCCAACACTTGGTGTGCAATTTGGGACATGTGAGACGGGTGCAACACTTAACCTACTGTACCAAATGAATTTCCATAACCAAGATAAGTAAATGACCTCGCGATGCGAAGCCAAGTACTACATTTGACCGTGTTGTTTCTAAGTCAAATTTGAAGTTGAAAAACGGTCCAAATAGTGTGGGGGTCCTTTTGGAACTTTGGGGGATCATTTTTGGACTAATTTATGTCACTTGAAACCTTATATCACCCACCATTTGAAACCCTTAAAATCAAATCAAAAACATCTTTAAACTTTCTCTTCAAAAACCTCCATTAAACAAACTTCAAGCTCCAAGAAAGAGGAACAAGTTCTTCACGTTTGTCAATCCAAAATCCCATGGGTTCCTTCTCATGGAGGAATGGTAGTCATGATTTGGCACACTCTAATAATACACCCCAGATGAGATCGGCGTCGTTAACCTCTCATAGGTCGCAGGCAAGCCTCTTCTTCGTGTTCATCACAATCATACGGTTAAATTTAGCGGAACAATTACAACTTTTAACATACTATTGAAGTATGCTTAGACTTAATCCTTAACATTCATAATCCATAAATATTCTAAGGAATTGTCACATATATATATAAAACCATCTAAGAGTTCATATCTAGACCTAGCCAATAAATAGTCAATATGCCATACACGCCTTTAATAGAAAAGAATCCAACGAAACATGACGGGAAATAAGAAATCCTAAAGCCTTCATAAGATGGAAAATAAAGACAGCGTCCCGAAAAAGAGACCTACCAGACTTGGAGAAATAATCCAAGGTCTTCAAATCGGCCTCCTTAACTTCAATGGGCTGAACCTTACAATTTTAGTAATATAAAGTAAGGGGTTAGTATGCCACATTACGAAGATATGGGTTATTGCACGTAGCACATAAGGACATGCATGAAAAAGTATCATTTATCCTTTCATTAGAAAACAGGCTAAGTCATGTGAATGTATTCAAAGAACATACCATATAACGTGTACAAACTAAGGATACCATCTACATACAACATGAAGATAATCAAAGGCATAATTTCATAGAGTCATGTTAACATACTCAATAAATTATATAAACATAACATAAAAAACACTTACGAACGATCTCATCCCCAACCTACAAGTGCAATGGTCATGTGAATCCCTATAACCCCACACAACCAAGTGGATAAGATAGGAGAGAATAAGTAAAGGTTTGTTTCATGTAATTGAAAACAAAAGTCATCAACGTCACATAACAATATAACCCCAATACGATTGATCATAATGCTAAAAATTCATGTAAAGAGCCACATCATCTATCATAAACATATAACTTTCATGTATCATATTACATAAGAACAATATCCAAGGGATTTCCCTTGTAACTTTGCCAATGTCTAGTAGGTCCCTACCCCCTACCTATTACTAAGTTAGACTCCTCAAGTCATCCTTGTCTACGTCATGACTTGCCTTCTTTTTAATGAGGGGAATGTTCTCCTAAAAACCGATATAGACTAGGTGCGCTAAAACATGGAAGTGGTGTCTTCCCCACACCGAAAAGAGGTGGTCTGTATACCGGCCCAAAGTAGAAAGTACAGGAATAACTTTCTAGGTGGACTCTACTAGATTACCCTATGGTTGGCTACTAGTTCAAGAACTAGGAAATGTATTATAACCCATAGTTCCACATTGACATGGCAGCCACCAATATCCTGAGGAACTGAGACCTAACTTCCACTAGGGAAGGGACAAAGGACATCTTCTTATACAGTTCCATGTCGTAGCTTAAGTCATTTTTCGTTTGAATAAACCTTTTAAGTTTCTTTCATAATTGAACTTATTATAGGTCATAGGATGTTCAAATCCATGTAAAACATTGATCATGAGCACTTCGGATTAGATGGAATTCCTTATCCAACCCTTTATATGTGAGATTAACATAAACATGTCATTCTCGTGTAAAGCATACAAGAGAATATACAGATTGTGTTTTCGTATAGTCTTATCATGATCTCAATTGAACATGTTAATATACCACAGCCTATACACATAAAGACACATCTTACAACTTTCAAACATAAACATCGTGGAGATTCATAGGCTAACATAACATTGTAGATTAATCCAACTTTAGAGATTACTTCTGTTTCCAAGAACCTTATTTCATCTACACTGTGATAATATACTTAAGTGAAATACTCAAAACAAAATCAGAAACAACCATCAAATCAGTACAAGATACAATAATAGCGTAGGAGAAGGAAACGGGTCATAAAAGGGTCTATTAAAACCTTAAAATTCCAACCCTAACGTTTACACCCGTTCAAATACTATAAACATCCCAACCAAAACCATTCACTTAGAGACATTCAAATATGATTCAATCAATATATCACCAATTCGTGTGACATAAACTTAAAAAATATTTAGTGTTCGTTTTTTAAAAATCATAAATCTATGGTAGGAAGAAAAATCCGTTTTGCTTAGAGTAAAAACCCTAGTATTAAAGTTCTTGAAAAAACAATGATGGAAAGGACCTATTGTGTAAAGGCATTACAAAGAGGTGAAATCCCCATACCTTTATATGAAAAATCCACGAAAATATTATTGGCAAAATTTAAAACCTTCGTCGTCTCCTTAAGCATACTTGTTCTGCAAGTGGAGTTGAAAAGAAACGTTCTTGAGAGATTTGAGAGGAATTTTCGTTTGACTAATTGGGATATGTAAAATTGTTTAGGACTGGACCTATATAACATATATAGTCGTCCCATGGAATTACCCAAATGACCCTCCACTTAATTACAAAAACGCCCCTCCTAAATTGACTAATTAATTACGAGAGCATTTGACTTAGCAAAATCTGAAAATTTGTTTAGTGTTTCAGCTTTAACTAGGATTTTTAATTAATCTAGTAAGTTTCTAATTTAATTAATTAAGTGACCTAGGGTAATAACTAAAGTACCCCTAAGTCACTAGGGCTATAACCAACCCATTTGGATCATCCTAGGTTAGGTACTAGAATGTATCTTTAGTTAGTCACCCGGCTAGAGTCACCCGGTTAGGTTTTATGATTTCGGGTACACTAGTTAGTTTATTTTAGTTAATCCTAGGTTATTTAGTTAGGTAAGTTATTTAGATCCTATGACTGATTAGGAAGCTAGGCCCCGTGTGGCTTTACCCGCATGCGCTCCTGCCCTCTAACCACCGTAATTGAATTCGGTTGGGTCTTGGTCGCTTGGTCTATTGCACATGTGCTTGCACAAGTGTTGCACATGTGCTTGCACAAGTGTTTCACATGTGTTGCACATGTGTTGTTGCACTTTTATTTTACAAGGGGGGGGAAAAAACCCCTCCGAGATCATTGGTCACTGCTTATCTACTGATCATTTTTAAATAATCATGTGCTATGGTAGCTACGGTCGACAGTTGGATTCCTCTTACCTAATGTGTACAAGTAAGAAATTAATATTTTAGCTTAGTGTCTTCATTGCAGGTACAATTCCTAAACAATCTTGGTTTGGAGTGTTTGAACATCAAAGTATATCTTAATAAATAGAAATTGTCTAAACATCAAAGTGTATTTTAAGTTACTTGTTAATACATAGAAATTAGATAACACTTTGAAGCCAATATTCTCGAACATGACCTATATTACTCAGTATTGGACATTGGGATGTCTATGTACCCCAAAGAATATTCTTAAGACGTAATAGACTCTTCACTAGACAAGTACATTTTCTGGAATGTTACATTATCCACTCCTTAGGAAAATTCGTCCTCGAATGACACTAAAATCTTTTGGAGGGTAGGAAATAAACTAAATACTAGAAGCACAACAAGCACATAACGTATCATTACACTTAGCACTCAATTCATAATGCACACTCATATAAGAGCTACATATTCATAACACATAGTGAGGAACTTCCTTCTCAACCTTATCATTAGCTCAAAATGAATCAAAGAGATACCAGGCTATTGATCTCCTCAAGACAATAAAAAAATTTCAAGAAAACATATGCATACATGTTTCACCATTTAGGCAAAGAAGAGAGTGTGAACGGCATTTCTTAAAAGTCTAGTTGGTAATATCATTTACCGACATATTGCACATTGATAAGCAATGCATTAGACATCACATAGAAAAACTTGTAAACCATACCGCACAAGTTAGTTAGTTCCTATGACTGATTAGGAAGATAGGCCCCGTGTTGCTTTAGCCGCATGCGCTCCTTCCCTCTCACCACCGTAATTGAATTCGGTTGGGTCTTGGTTGCTTGGTCTCTTGCACATGTGCTTACACAAGTGTTGCACATGTGTTGTTGCACTTTTATTTTCCAAGGACCCTCACTATATCCTTGGGCACTGCTTAATCTACATGATCATTTTAAATAATCAGGTGATATGGTACCTAGGGTTGACAGTTGGCTGCCTCGTACCTAATGTGTACAAGTAAGGAAAGTTTATTATTTTGATAGTTGTCTTTATTGCTGGTACCTATTCATTAATAAGCTCTTAGTTGAGTATTTGAACATCAAAAGTATATCTTAATAAAGAATTGGCTAAATATAAAAGTGTATTTTAAAGTACTTGTTAATAGATAGAAATGGGTAAACAACCGTAAAGCCCAATATTCTCAACATTACCAATATTAATCGAATATTGTGGAATTGAATGTCTATATACCTCAATAAATATTCTTAAATCTAATAGACTCTTCACTAGTCAAGTACATTTTCTGGAATGTTACATGCTTGAACCTTGTATTATTTAAGGAGCCATTCAAAGAGATTTCAACATGGATTTCAACTTCAAACATCTTTATTTCTTGACCCTTTGGTGGTGGTGTATTCTTTAAATATATGATGTAATATGTGTATTGATAGAATGGCATTGAAGGAGTGATATGTGAAGTGAAGTGATAATTTTGATATGTATATGTATTGTATGTGTTAGAAGGTTAATATAAGTATATTGAAGGATTTATGAATAAATGAAGTATACATTTGATATGTTAAGTATGATAATGTTTGAATTGTGATAAATGAGAGTTTTAATATGTCTAGAAGACAATATTAGGAATAATTGTCATTATGTTAAAGGGGTGCTCACATGTACTCACACACACACACTTCTGAATGCATGAACGAAGTCAATGAATAAATATGGGGGATTTAAGTGTCTAGACCATACCTACTATTCCTAAGTATGAATAAGGGTGAACACTCTTCATGAGATTAGATGAAGTTTTTAGTAGCAACCTCACTATTCCCGATGAGCTATCAAAGGATAGGCTGGATGTTCGATACCCTTCGTGAGTTGAGATTTGGTGTACAATAGTTATCTCTTAACCAAGAGTTAATGAATGTTTAATAATCGGTGGGGGAGTTATGCTTAGCACCGAGAGGATTTGAAGAAGGGGTGGGTACAATTCGTGAGTAGAGAAGTTATATCCAACATACCTCTTGAAATGGGTGCTCCTCGTTAGTAGAGAATAAGTTACTTAGTAGAAATATCCTTATCCATTAACTATGCGCCCGTGTAGGTGTATCTATTGGAGAATCCATGTAAAGGCTAACGATTATGAACCTACCTTAGGCAAGTAGGGATCACTCATCCTGTAAGGGTAGTACCGAGATTCCATGTCTAAGTCTCATGGTCTAAGTCGGTTAAATCTAGCCCCAGTAATGCATGCAAATGAAATAAGTCTTCATAAGGGTGTACTACTTAGGGTAGGTGGTTGAATGAGACGCTACATATCCATTGCACGAGTAGATATTTGAAGGGAGTCTTGGTGTGTTCTTATATGAAATGTACGATTGGGTCATTATTTGATGTAAATGAAAGAAGTGTAACTTTAAGTCTTATGTGAAAGAAGCATGTCGATGTTATGACTTGTATAATGAAAGCCTAGTATGTGATGAATGTGATGTGCCTATTCTAATGTTATTCGTAAGGAGTACTAAGTGGATGTGGTAGTATAGGATGCTACTTTCACAATGCACCAAGTGTAAATTGGGGGTTTCCTTGGAGGATGGTTCTTATGTGAAGTTCCTAAGTATATGTATGTTTCTATAGTATCTTGGTATTGAGTGGTGACTTGTGTAAATGAAAAGAAATACAGTTATCCATAGTAATCTTTAGGATCTCCTAAGGAGGTATTGAAGAGATTCTATGGGTGATTTCCTTATATCTTACTTAGGGGAGCCTTAGGATAACTTAGGATAGGAGTAGTTCATGTGTGATTTTTGGGTTTATTGTAAGTGTTCCCCTATGTTATGAAAAAATGATGTTTTACCCTATGTTTTAAATAATGAAACTATTTGATGTTTTGTAACCTAATTCATGAAGTTCTTTATCAAAATAGCATGTCTACTTTATTTAACCTAAAGTGTCCTCTTTGGCATGATTTTTGATTATGCCTACGCGCAACAATGTTTGTTTTGTACCTAACCCATACTTGTCTATACTTATAAGTATAGGTTGGAGACATGTGAGTCAGAAGGCAAGCTTGGGAAATCGACCTCTCAAGACAAAGTAGGGTCCACATATATTCTACGGGAATTGTTCATGTTTACTTAATTATTTTTTGAGACATGTATTAGACTTATAATGTATTTCCTTTCAATGTAAAAGGGTCGTGTCCTTAAAATAATTATGTTGTGTCTTTAAGGTTTCTTGTGACGAGGATACTATATTTTGTATTGATAAAATAAGTTCTCTTTATTATTATCTTATCTTGATAAGTTTTAATTCCGCACTACTTCTAATGTCTTATGTGATGAATGATAGCTAAGAGTCTAGTACAAGACCTTCGAAAGGTTAATTACACCATGTTCTACCCTAAGGGTTGCCCTAACTTCTATTGTATACTTTTGGGTCGTAACAAACTTGACATCAAAGCATAAGGTTATGGGAAATAGTTTAGGGTCTACAAGTCTCACAAGCCACGTCTATTAGAGTCTTGGTAATTGTTGTGAGTCACAACACACCAAGGAGTGAGAGGCTATTGGATGATAAAGTTTCACCTTCTTCGTTACTCTAGTTTCGTTCCATAAAGTTGAATTTTATAATTCCTATTATCAAACTATTCTCTTCTGTTCATAGGATATGAATACGAGGAGGAAATCTACGAGAAGGGAGGAGGGAGAAGTGGCTAATGAGAGAATTCCTCTCTGGAATGAGCAAATCCCTATAGTTGACCAAGAGGATGTGAATGAGGCGGTTCCCACTCTGGAACCTCAAGGATATCAAGTTCATAATTCTTCAAGGTCCTCAAGCTCCCTATGTTGAAGAGGATATGACTAATGTGGAGATAAGTGATGCTCTTAGAGTCTTGACACAACTCACGACTCAAGCTCAAGTCGTCACTAATCATCTAGCTGCCCAAGATAATCTAAGAGTTGGACCTAAACCTCAACCCAGTGAAGGCACTCCCTACTCTAGAATATGAGATTTCATGAGGAGGAACCCTCTTACTTTCCATGGAACTAAGGTGGATGAAGATCCACAAGGCTTCATTGATGAGTTATTTAAGGTGATGGATGCTATGAGTGTGACTCCTAGAGCAAAAGCGGAGTTAGAAGCTTTTCAACTAAAAGATGTTGCACAAGTCTGGGTTGAGCAATGAAGGGATGAGAGACCCTTAAAGGAGGTTCTGGTAGATTGGGACGTGTTACAAGTGGCTTTTCTTGATAGTTTCCCCCTTAGAGTTGAGGGAGATAATGTTGGCTGAATTCGTGAACCTTTGTCAAGGGGGAATGAGTGTTAAAGAGTACTCGCTCAAGTTCACCCAACTCTCTAAGTATGCCCCAATTTTGGTAACCGATCGTAGGGCTAGGATGAACAAATGTGTGATGGGGTGTCTATATTGGTGGAAAAAAAGTGTCGTACGACAATTTTCCTTAATGATATGGATATCTCTAGGATCATGGTGTATGCTCTACAAACTAAGGAGTCTAAGCTTAGGGTGTTAAATAGGGATGGGAATAGGACTAGGAAGGATGGACCAAGTAAACCTATGTCTAAGAAAAGGTTATTATATTTAGACTTTCCATGGGTTTACAAGAATGGGTTGGAACATAAAGTCTCAAGGATGGTGTGGTTATGCTTTTGAGAGGCTTAGGTGTACTAGTGGGGGAAGCAAACACTGGGTAGGTGTCCTGCCGGACGGATGTTTTCTTCGGAGTGGTGATTGGCGCTCAGAATATGATCTCCTTCCGGATATGTCCTCCCCTCAAGGAAAAGGGAAGGAAAGAAGTTAACCAAGCTCCTCATGGTGGTCCGTATCCCAACGCTCCTACGAGGAATCATTTCTATGCTCTTGGAGATAAAAAAGAGACTAATATGTAGTGAAGGACCTAGTAAGTCATAAGTCCCTTTGGTTGTTATATTTATGTTGTGAGGTGAGTTTGTATGGTATTGTCTCTTATATTATCATTCCTTCATCATAGAATTGTGTGAAAGTGAATTCTTGAATTTTGAGCATGTTTCACTATAAAGGAGTAGTGTTCACTATAAAGAATTTAAATTTTTTATTTAATTGTTTTTTCATGAATGATGGTGTCAATATGTGTAGAAATGATGTGTAAGATTATGAATAATGTTGCAGAAGGTAGTTCCTCCATAAATGATGAAATGATTATGTGGTGTGAATTCAAGAACTTGTTCCAACTTGTTTATGTTGCTAAATTGCTTTATGATGTGAAGTTGGTTCTCCTTTCAATTCAGTGCATTGAGTATGAGTGTCTTTAACTTTATGTGATGTGCTATATATTTCTAGTTGATTCCTTTATTTATGTTGAAGTATTTTAGTGTCATTCGGGGACGAATGTTCCCAAGCGGGGGAGTATTGTTACACCCTCAAAATGAAATAGGTAAAACTAGAGGTTAAAATGTGTTTCATGAGTTCATAATATATTAAAATAGATTATTTTTGCAGTAGAAGTCAGTTAGTAAAGTTTGGGAGTGTTTTGAAGTCAAACGCCAAAGACGTCCAAATACTAGTTAAAGTTGAACTAGTGTGTCGTAGCGTTTTGTAGTGAGGATTTGGGCGATGGTTTGAGGGTGAATTTCAGTGTTAATGGTTCCTATACGCAGGCTGACATGTAAAGGATCAAAATTTCCCAGAATGATGCCTCGTGGAAAAGCATAAGGGTTGCCGAAACCCGGGTCACCGAAGCTACAAGGTAGCCTAGAATTTGAAGTTGCTTCGCTACGTGCATCCAGCACTTGGTATGTAATTTTGTCCCTACTATGCGGCACCAACACTTACCCTACTGTCCCAAATGGTTTTCAATAACCAAGGACAGGAAATGACCTCGAGACACGCAGCCAAGTCTCAGATTTGGCCGCGTCATTTTTAATTCAAATTTGAAGTTGTAAAACAGCCAAATAGTATGGGGTATTTTAGGAACTTTGGGGAAAATTTGTGGACTGATTTAGTTCATTTTAAACCTCATTTCATCTACCATTTCAAACCTTAAAGATCAAATTAATAACCTCTCCAAAACCTTGTCTCCAGAAACCTCCATTAAAGAAGCTTCAAGCTCCAAGTATGAGTATTTGCATGAGTATTTGCATGAAAATATTTTATTTATTAAAATGAAGTATTGTTAGTTATAAATGATTATTTTGATGTCAAAACCCCAATGGAATCATGTCTATTATTTTTATCAACTTTTAGCTGATGAAAGGGGTTTAATGACCATAATTAGATAATGTTAAAGTTATTGTTTCTTGGTGGTTTTATTGAATTTTAGCTACTTTCGTAAGGGGTATTTGATAATGGATTATTGGATAAATTGTGATTATATGTCAAAGGCTTGGTTGAAGGGTAAATTGTCCTATATTGGTTAAGTTATGTTGAAGTAAATCTTGAGTGGTATGGTCCACATTTGGTGGAGGTGTTTACTTGAAATAAATAAAGTTATATGTGTATTATGAGAATGGCATTGAAGGCACAATATGTGACGTGAAGTGATAATTTAGATATGTATATACATGGTATGTGTTAGAAGCTTGATATGAGTATCTTGAAGGGTTTATGTATAAATGAAGTATGCATTTGATATGTGAAGTATGATAATGTGTAAATTGTTATAAATATGAGTTTGTACATTTCTAGAAGTCAATATTATGAATAATTGTCATTATGTGAAAGGGGTGCTCACATGTACTCGCACACACACACGCCTGAATGCATGAATGAAGTTAATAAATAAAAATAGTGAATTATAGGGTGGACACTCATCGTGAGTAGTAATTGTAGTGTCTAGACCATCCCTACTATTCCTATGTATAAAAAAGGGGAATTTTGGGGTGAACACTTTTCGTGAGTTGAGATGAAGTGTTTTCTAGCAACCTTACCATTCTAGATGAGCTTTCCAAGGATAGGTTGGAGGTTGGATACCCTTCGTGAGTTGAGATGTTGTGTTCAATATTTATCTCTTAACCTAGAGTTAATGAATGTTTAAGACTCTGTGGGGGAGTTATGCATAGCACCGAGAGGATTTGAAGAAGAGGTGGGTACACTTCGTGAGTAGTGATGTTGTATCCAATGTACCTCTTGAGAGGGTGTTCCTCATTAGTAGAGAATGAGTAACTGAGTTTCAATTTCCATATCCCTTAACTATGCACCCGTGTAGGTTTTTGTATTGGAGAATCCATGTAAAGGAGAAAGAATATGACCCTACCTTAGGCAAGTAGGGATCCCTCATCCGGTAATGGTAGTACCGGGATTCCATGTCTATCTCTCATGGTCTATGACGGTTAAAGATATCCCCCACAAACGCATCCAAATAAACTAAGTATACTTAAGGGTGTACTACATAGGGTTGGTGGTGGAAAGGGTCGCTACTTATCCATTTCACAAATAGACATTAGAAGGGAGTCTTGGGCCTTATATCATCTGAATGAATGGGACATTAAGTGATGTTAATGATAGTAATGTAACTTTAACTCTTATGTTAAAGAAGCGTGTGGATGTTATGACTTGTATGAGTAAAGCCTTGTATGTGATGAATGTTATGTGCTTATTCTAAGGTTATTCCTAAGGAGCACTAAGTTGAAGTTGTAGTATGGGATGCTACTTTCACATTGCACCAAGTGTAACTTGAGGGTTTCCTTGGATTATGTTTCTTATGTGAAGTTCCTAAGTAATGTATGTCTGTATAGTATCTTTATATTGAGTGTTGACTTGTGTAAATGAAATCACGTAAGCTTATCCATAAAAATCTTTCGGATCTCCTAAGTAGGTATTGAGGAGATTGCATGGGCGATTTCCTTATATCTTACTTAAAGGAGCCTTAGGATAACTTAGGATAGAAGTAGTTCATGTGTGATTTTTGGGTTTACTGTAAGTGTGCCCCAATGTTAAAAAAATGATTTTTTACCCTATGTTCTAAATGATGATGTTATATGATATTTTGTAGCCTAACTCATGAAGGTCTTTATCAAAATATAATGACTAGTATCTTTCAACTAAATTGTCCTTTTTTGCATGATTTTGCATAATGTCATACTTAGTACAATGTTTGTACTAAGACAATACTTTTATATACTCTAGATATATAGGTTGGAGGGAAGTTGAAGGTTAGGAGGCAAGCTTTGGAATCGACCCTCTCAAGAGTAAGTATGTCCTCATATATTCGAGGGTATTGTTTATGTTTACTTAATTATTCTTTATGACTCGTATTAGGGTTATTAAGCATTTCCTTTAATTGTTAAAAGGTCATGTCCCTAAGATAATATGTCTTGTCTTTAAGTTTGCTATTGACGATGATATTATCTTTAGTATTTATATATATATTATTATTTTATGTTGAAAAGTTTGAATTCTACACTACTTTTCATGTCTTATGTAATGAATGATAGCTAAGAGGCTAGTAGAAGCCTTTCAAAATATCAAGTAAGCCATGTTCCAACCTAAGGGTTTCCCTAGCTTCTATGGTGTACGTTCTGGTCGTAACAGTGACTTTATTTGATTTCAAAATTATTGACGAATATAATAGAATCTATATATGTGAAAAACTACAATGAAAATTTTGTAATTAATTCTCTCTATGTAGATGATACTTGAAATAATTTTGAGTGTGTGAAAACATTCAAGTCATGGCTTCCATAACAATTTGACATGAAAGATATATTTGAACAAGAATATATATTTGGTGTTAAAATCAAAAGAAATCATCATAAGAATTTTTTGAATTTATCTCAAAAAACATAGATAAAGAAATATTGGAACGTTTTTGAATGAATAGTAGCAAATATGTTGATACTCATGTAAAAAGAGGTGTAACTTTATACTTTGAGATGTATCCAAAGACATAAGAAGAAAAAATATGACTTGTCTCGGGTCGCTTATTATACTGATGTCAACAATTTTATGTATACTATGATGTGTACACGCCTAGACATTCGTTACATTGTGGGTCTAGTTAGTAGGTCTCACTCAAATCCTTGAGGAGATCATTTTAAAGTAGTAAAGAGAATATTCTGATACTTGAGGGGAAGTGTGGATTGTACACTTTGTTATAGTGGATCTTAGGAATGATAGAAAATCAATATCGTGTTATCCTTTCTTAATAAATGGCTGCGCTATTTCATGGTAAAGTAAAAAGCAATCATCCAAAAGTGTTTTTACAATGGAATCTGAAATTGTGGATTGTGTATCCTTCATTACAAGTTGATTTTAAGTTAATGAATTTTTTCAAGCATTTGAGTACTTCAAAGAGTTCTTAGGTTCCCATGATTTTATATTGTGATAGTCAAGCGACTATCGCATATTCGAAGGATCCTAATGATCACAACAAGACCAAACATATTGATATAAACTATAACTTTGTAAGATATATAGTTGAAATATGATAAATTAATTTGCAATATGTTCCTACACGTGAAATGATAGCTAATCATTTTACCAAGTCCATCTCTGGATACTTGTTAGAAAAACATGATAAGGCTCTAGGTTTGCATCAGATTTGATGATATTTCAGTATTGTCAAATAACATGATTGTTAATATAGTCTTTATAGATAATACTATTGGATTTATATTGAAATATAATATGCATTTGATATTAGTAAGAAATAAAGTATGTCAAATAAGTCACAAGATTTGCTTTCTCATACATGCACTCGTCTATAACATCAAAGTACGTGCAGAGATGAGTTTCGATTCTGTATTTTTACTTGTTCTATGAGCAATGCAAGAATTTCTCTATGAGACTAACTAGAATTTAACACTTAGATATGTTTAGACAAACGGTTAATGAATGAATAGATGCCTTCATCTTCATTGTGTGAGATCCCATAAAGTAAAAATGACATTTCAATCAAAATACCCTTTGACCATTTGATGTGTCTTGATGTTTCAATAAATATTTCTACTTTAGTATGTTAGTATTAGGCATGAGTGATTCGGCAATGAAATGCATGTATAGGAAAGCAGTTGAATTGAAATAGATAGATTCGAGTTGAAAGTAAAGACTATTAATTAAATAATAAACTTATACCACAAGTTAGATATTGCATGAAGTTAAACATGAAAACGATTCTAGGGTATTGTGAGCATAAATATCCAAATATAATTAGTGAATTTCTCTTCTACATGTGATTGGATTCGTATATGGATCCTGTAAAACTTTAAGGGTAAACTCTTCATGCTCACAGGTCGCACGAACTAGTTTTTGTATAAATTTTCTCCTGTGATGTTGTTTTTGTTTGGGTCTTTTCAACTATGTTAAAAAGGGAGATGTAAGTTTTGGGTCGTGGATCATCCATGTGGATCGACCCAGCGCGACCAAAATATTTTATCGGCTACAGGGGTAAGTATTAATTTTAAATAAGGGAGGAAACAATTAGTGTAAATATTTAAATCTAAAGAAGTCCTTATTTTAAATAGATACTTTACGATCAGTAACGGGAGAAGAATAAAGAAAGTTTCACGATCGGGGAACACCGCCTAGATGTAACCAGCATCGTCGTCCTTGGAGAGGACTAAGACTAGCCTCTTAGCATTCATCATTACATTTAATAGGTTAAAAGTGCTGAAAATTCAGACTTTTTATATATATATAGGTATATAGTGAGGTTTATATAGACCTCTAGCATAATACATGTGGAGTTTGCTTAGACTCCTCGCATATGAAGCATACATAGGCTTCTCAAATAGACAACATAAAGTACATAGAAGTTAGTCTAATGTTCCGTCTCACATTGAACCAACATGGAAAATACAAACATGCCAATATAGGCTTAAATCAATATCAAAATGATAAATAAATGAACAATGTCTTTAAGACAATACAACTTCAACGCTAGAATATAGAAATACGTAATTTCCCTGTACATGAGGACCTACCAACACTTGGAGAAAAGAGTCCAAGTCTACTTCAATTAGCCTTCTAAGGACTCAATGACCGAAACCTACATTATTGTACAAAACATAGAAATATGGGCTAGTACAAAACACATGTACTAAGTATGGCTCCTATGCATAAAATCATTTATGCATGAGAAACGTCACTGTTTAGTAAAAACCATAATTTATGTTCGACAACTCAAAATTCGCTTGTATGTAACATTATAAGCTAATCCAACATGATGTTAACCCAACACATAAGCAATCTAAAATAATACTTATGAAATTCAAAGGATAAAACCCCATAATCCTATCCAAATCTAAGCATCACCTTAAGTCACTAATTCCATGCATATAACATAATCTCATACATTATCATCATATGATTGGTTCATAAGTTCATATATAACTTGCCTTACATCTACTTAGACCATCCCTTAGGATCCCACATACAACATCATCTCATACTCGTACAAGAAATCAATGCATACAACATAATCTCATACTCATAAAAGAACATCTACTTAGACAATCCCTTAGGATCCCACATGTGGAATGAGTAAGGGAAGTCCCATACTCTCCCTCACCCTATGTAGTAACCTTTAAGACAATCCCTAATAATGGTTCACATACTTGACTTATTCATTTACCATATCACATTAGAGAAGATAGTGCAATTAACCGACATTTAACCATGTGACCTACCTAGAATCCGGTGTTCTTCTCCCATATTGAAAAGAGTGGGTCAACACTTGCTTAAGGTGTAACTCATCTTACATAGATATCTAGGTGGATCCAGTAAGCTATTGTCATGTGTGGACACATAGTTAAGGGTCAAGGAGATTATTACTAGAAGCTTTGACTTATTAACGTGGAGGACTCAATCTCATGAGACAACACATATCCTTTTAATCCGAACTTGCTAAACGTGAAGAAACCCATGTGGGAGGGACTTGCTAACCATGTGACCTCCATCTCATTTACATGCCATTTCGGTCCTAAGAATATAATCCCTTTAGTAATCATCATACTCATAATAAGAGATCATATTAGTCTCTTCTATACCACTATGTGAACATGTCATCATAATAACTCATTGACATTTATAAGTGAGAACTATCCATTCACTTTAGAATTCACATACAAGTGAGTAAGCTTTCGTCTCAAACCCTTTATTACATCATGAAATAGAACCTACTTCAATCAATCTAATCATAACACCTAATTTTACTTGCCCCCTACTTCACTTCATAACCAATTGAATAGTGTACAGCATAGCATGAGGAACACTTTCTATCAACAATATGACCACACATTAGATGTAGAATCATTACAATCTTAGTCACTCATATTCCACAATTGAATTCAGGAATAATCAACTTTCATACCTTCTTGCCATTTCATTGACCCCATACTTCAATTACCAAGGAATACATAGCCAATACATAATAAAGGTAAATTCAGGAAGTAATACATAGAAATTACTATTCTATATATTCATATAGTAATTATCCTTTACAATTTCTATAGAGTTTTAAAACACAGTGAGTATGAAAAAGAAAAGGGTTCAGAGGGGCAATATGATTGGTTAACAACAATTGAAAATTAATTCTTCGCTAAACAATTACAAAAGACTGTAATTCATCAAAATTGATTAACACTTCCATTTTGAAAAGAGAACCCATGAATAGATTGAAACCCTAGTTTTTGGGGAGTTGAAATCATCTTTGGAAGGGCCTCTTTAGGAAATGAATCTCAAGAGTGAAACAAATTATACCTTAGTGAGTATTTAGAAACAAATTTGCAATGAAATCCTTGGTGAATTCGTCATCATCTTGGATCCCTAGTTTTCCTTCAATGGAGGTTTTTAATTTGGGAAGAGAGAGGTCATAGACACATGAGTTTGGGAAACATGGGGTGTTGGGTGAGTTTAATGAGGGTTATGTATTATATACTCCATTAAATCATATAATTAACCTTCCCCTAACCCCTAATTAACAACCTAAGCAACAAACTAGAATAATTGACTTGCTTAAAAGTTAGACAGCAAAACCAGATGTGACCTACAAGACCCTAACCTACAGTCTGTATGTCAGTCGACGCCCTCCCATACCCACCGTACTACACAATGTCATTTGTATCAGAGACTTGGTTTTTGGAAATTTTTGGAAAATGGATAAGTGTTGAATGACAGACTCCATCAACGCCTCGTCAACCAGGCGACGCCCTATCATTTTGCTCCTCAATAGCCAATGTCTTTTGACAGCTTTTGGTCATTTTGGAAGGGTCCTCAAAGAGCCCCTAAGGTGGTCCTAGGGGAATCTTGCCCAGACATTATGACCCTAAGCACACTCTAATACGTTTTCAACACCTTCCCACCATATTTTATTGAATTCCAACTTTTAAAACCCGATGAAACATGCCAAGGAACACTAACCTTGATTTCATAATTCACCAGATGTCATGGACCTTGAAGTTTTGACTACTAACATAAATAAACATATATATAAATTCTTTTTGTGCTTAAACAGTGTTACTATGTTTTTTTAACATGTGAGTCCTCTAACCCAGGAAAAAAAATTTTTGTTTTTAGGTCTTACAATTCCAGAGTATTGCATTATCCCCCTCTTAGATTATTCGTCCCCGAATTACACTAAAATCTTTTGTAGGGAAAGGATATATTAAATACTAGAAGCCCAACCAATCAACATATACTTAAGTGAGTTAAAGCTTAAATCAACATAACAACATGTCATTTAAACATAGAAATTCAAATCACAATTTTAGAATCTTATAAAGAGCTAACATTACAAACATGAGGACTCTTACTCCTCAAACAATCAATATGTGTAACACTCTAAAGGTCAAATACTTGTTCTACATCATAACATGATTTTCTAAGGGTTGTATCACTGTTTAAAATTCCAAAATGTATAAGTCATTTAGGAAGTTTTAGAATCAATACATCAAAGAATGTCCATGACATCCAAAAACTAGTTCAATGAGGTGCTAGTTCATCTTGACGTATTGTACTATGTTTTAGGAGTTAGAAAATGATTAATTTTGGTGGACGCGTGTCTAACACGTATTAGATTTATTTCATAGTCAAAACGTTTGGGTACGACTCCCAAGGGCTCTTGAGGAGACCCTTGCAATTTGGAAAAAAGTTGCAAAAAGGAAATGTCCACAAATAAGTACAATTATGGATCGTGGGCCAATCGACGGGGCATTTTGGAAAATCTCTGAAAAAAACTACGGACCAACAGCAGAGTTATTTCCTTTGCCATCGTTTCACAGACGGTTCGTCTTTCGAGGTCTCACAATGAGCTCACTGATTTTCTACACGTTTTAAGTTAGAAAAATTATTTAATTAGGTTGTTAGTTAATTATTTAAGGGTTAAGGAAGGTATAATTAATTTAGTTAGTGACCTATATAAAGATCCTAACCTAATTAAACTAACGCAACCCTCATAATCTCCTAAACTCAAATTGCTCCTCCTTCTCTATTCTTTGTCTGTCACAAAGAAACCCCTTAGAAGACCAAGCTACAGGCGGCCTCTAGGGATAAAAAAGGTTCAACTTTCTACATCAAACATCTTATATTATTAAGGTATTGGATTCCATTCACCTTGGGGATCTCTTTCTCCAAAAGATTCCTCCAAATTGATTTTAAAAAGTTGAGTTCTAAGTGGGTTTTCTTCCTATATGAAATTGATGTTGTGAATTTTTTATGGTTTCTTTTGGTTATTATCGTAATTAAAAACAATTATTATTACTTGTACACTACTTCTTGGTGTATTGACCTAGTTTGTGTAAGATGACCTATTTCCCCTTCTCCTGATGTGCTCTTTTAATTTAATTGTATAGTGTTTGACTTAAATTGTTTTTGTTTAGTGGTGTGAATGTACTCAATAATATTTTTGTGTATTAATGATAAGTAACAGAAATGTGCATGTTGTGAATCCATGTATACTAGTTCTTGAGTGAATGACCTAGGTTGAGAAGTAGTTTATGAACTTGACCTAAGTCTCTTATTCTAGGCTATGAACTAGTGGTGATTGCTGTATAATAATTGAATTGGCCTTGTTATTATGTTGGTTAAATCATGTGATGATATTATACCATTTTTGGGTTGAATTGGATGGTTGATGGTGACACCTTGATGATGGAACTATGAAAGATATTGGGTAAGTCTTGTGCTCTGTATTCTTTACTTCAATTATAATTACTTGTGATTAAGTGATGATGTTGTATCAAAGTATACCTTATATTAAGAATGATAGGGCCGGTATGATTCTTAATAAAAATGTCTTGAATCGTGGATTGTGAGTTTTTGGCTAAGATGTTAATGTTATAAGGATGGTGATAACATACCAATGTGCGTTATTATGATGTGACTCTGTGAATGTGCTAACCTCGCTTGTATGAATTGTAATGAAAGGAAAATACTCATACAATTATTATTGAGCTATGATGATGACGATTATATAATAAATAGATCATATGACCTATATTATGATATGATGATTAATTAAGGAATCAAAGACATTTCAAAAGGGACTCTAGCTTAAAACCAAGTGAACTAGAGTGAGGAATGTCCCGTACCACGTATGAATGTAATTCTTAATGTACTCATGATATTGGAGAACGACAATTCATATATCATAAAGATGGTCCCAACATGCCCAAGACTACGGACCTAATACGAATAAGCACTCTTCACTCCCACCCAACACCAAACCACCGCCCCATCCCACCAAAACCACCCCTCGACACCAAGTTGTCCCCTGCGGGCCGGTCGGCCTCCCCCCTCCCCCACCACACCCACCCACCCCCCCCCGCTCCCACCAGCACACGTCTAGCTCACCCCCCGCCTGCCGGCCCAGCCCCGCCCCCGGTTGGATCCGCCCCCCCCCCCCCTCCCGCATCCCCCCTCCGGTCTCTGCCCCCCCCCCCCCCCCGCCCCCCCGACCCGGCCGCATCGCTCCGCCCCCGGCACCCCCCCCCCCGCCCCCCCCCGCCAGCACCGCCCCCCCGCCGGCAGCACTATCCCGCCCCCTCCCCCCCCCCCACCCCCCCGCCCCCCCCCCCCCCCGGGCGCGCCCTCACCCTCACCGTCGTAGAGGGAACGAGAGCGGGCCTCGCCCCCCCGCCCACCCCTCCCCCCCCGCCGCCCGCCTCCCGCGCAGCCCCCCCCCCCTACCCGCAGGTCCGCGCCCCACTTCCCCTCTCCCCGCCTCACATGAAGTGGTCCACCCTCCCGCCAAGTCGCCCGCCCCACCCGCCCTCCCGCCCCGCGCCGACGGTCTCCCCCCCTCTCTCCCGGCCCTCCCGCTCCGGATCCTCCGGGCCGGGCGGATCCGTCCCCCCGTGGCCCCCCGCCCCTCGGTCCCGTGTCGGCCCCCCCCCCCATCCCCCGGTCCCCCACCAACGCCCGTCCCGGTCCCGCCTCCCCACCCGCCGGCCCGCCTCTCGCGCGTGACCCCACCCGACCCCCAGAAGTGGGGCGGGCTCCTCGCTCGCGCCCCCCCCACGAGCGGGTTGAGGGTCGTGCCCCCACCAACCCCCCGCCGGAGCCGGCCCCTTCTACCCCCGCCCACTCCGTCCCCCCTCCCCCACCCTCTCGCTCTCCCCCGCCCCGACCCCTGGCCCCGCCGCCCCATGCCCCGCCCACCCCCCGTGTCGCGGTGCTGCGCTCGTACCGGCGCCCCACATCCCCCCGCCCTCAGTCCGGCCCCCTCGGCCCTCCCTCCCACCCCCCCTCCCGCCCCTCCCGCGATGCCCACGTGCCTCCGGCCTCCTGCGGGCAGACCAAGTCCGAAGGTGGGGGGAGTAGGTTTGGGGGTGAGCAGGGGCAATAAGCAAAGGAGGTAGAGGGATGGAGGGGGCCGGCTGAATAGGAGTCATTTGAGGGGGGTGGAGGGAGGGGCATGAAGGAGTATTGGTGTTGGGATAGAGCAGGTGCTTCCAACGGGGGGTTTGGTTCCGGGGTGGGGTGCTGGGTGGGGGGGGGAGTTTAGGGGCAGGGGGCTACGAGGCTTGATTTCTTGGGATGCTTCCCACTTCTCGCCCCCCCTCCCCTCCCGGCTGCCGCCTATTCCCCTCCCCCGCGGCGCCCCCGTCACCCCCCCGACCACCCTGCGTGCCCCCCGGACCCATCACTCGCCACCCCCCCCACCGACTCCCCCCTCCGCACGGGCCCAGCCGCCCTTCGGTCCCCCCCCGGCCCTTTCGCGCGCCCGCCGCGCTCGACTCCAGCCTCTCACGAGGGAGGGTGGTTTGGTGAGGGGGATCGTCGGCCTCCCCGTCGTCCCAGCCTCGGCCCCCCGCGCCTCCCCCTCCCCATGCTCCCCGCAGGGCCCCCCATCCTTTCCTCCCCCCCCACCACCTCCCCCGTGCGCCCCCTACACCCCACCCCCGGCCCCACTGATCTGGGGGGGAAAAAGAGTCTAGTTGCTCCAAAGGAAGTAGGAGCCCGCCACGCCCCCTCCCCCCCCCAGTGCGGGGGTGGTGATGAAGGGGAGTTGCATCGGGAGGAGGGGTTGGGACAGGAGGAAGAAGCGTCGTACGGGTACCGTGGTGGTAAAAGGGGAGATTTTGTTGCGAGGGGGGAATGAAAACGTTGCGCCCGAGCGGGATCGGCCCGTGATTCGACAATTCATGTGCGTCCGCCAGCACAAAGGCGCGTGGTCCTGAGGCATCCGCTCTCCGCCCTGTTAAAACCTATGAAGACGCTCGGGTATGTAAGACAAAGAGGGTGTACCCACGGACGCTGAGTGGTCTATAAATTGAGGGATGAGTGGGGGGGATGGTAGAAGTGAGGTAAAGGACAAAAGGCCGCGTGATGGTGACGATGAAGGGGGACAAGGGTTGGAGTGGGGGTGTGTACGCTGGTCGGCCTGCTCCCGCCCCCACTCCCCCCCCGCCCCCCCCCCATCCGCCGCCCGGCCGCCCCTCACGGCGTATCTCGTGCCGGAAAAGCTCCCCTCCCTGGAGGGATATCTAGGCTCGCCCCCCTCCCCTCCCTCCGGGCGCCTCCCCCCCGGGCCCCCCTCCTCACAACCTCTCCGCTCCCCCCCAGGTCCCCCGCCTCCGCCCCCCCCCCCCACATCCCCCCGCGTCCCCCACTCCCCCCCCCCCGCCCGGCCCTCCCCCTCCGCCGGTAAGTGTGCTCTCCCCGCGCCGCCCCCCGCTTCGTCCTCTCTCGCCGCAGGTCTCCCCCCCCTCCCCAATGTAACCAGACCAGCGGGCGAATTGGAGTAAAGTACTGGACAGCGAGCGGAAGAGCGCAAGGGACCGTGGGTATTGAGTCGCCAGGGAGCACTAGGGGGGAAGAAAGTGAGGAGACGTTATGAGCGGAGTGGATTAGGGGGGGGGGAGTACTGGAGTTTTCGTAGGGATCGTAGGTAGTGTATGGGCTCCCCGCCTCGCCCCCCCGCGCGCCCCGGGTGCCCAGAGCGACTCCCTAGCATGGGGGGGGGGTATGGGGAGGGTGTGCTGGGTTAGGGGTTGATACTTACTACAGGAAGGGGATGGTGGTGGGGGGCCAAGGTGAGACGAGTGCTCCCCCTTCACCTCCCCCCACCGGCCCTTGAAGTCGGCCTACTCCCCCCCCACACCCCGCCCCCCCCCCGCTCGATAGCCAACACGGTGTCGGTGCCGGGTGGACAATTGTAATTAAAAAGCCCGGGGGATATGCAGGGACCGTTTTGAAAAGCTCGAAGATGGTCCCGATGCTCCCCCCCCCCCCCCCCCCTCGCGCCTTCTCTGTCTGCCGCCCCGCCCTCCCTGGACGCCCCCCCTCTCCACCCCCCCGTCCCCTGCGTGCACGGACACTGGGTTAGTGGGGGTGCGAGAGGCTCCCCCACCCTGCCGCCCCTCCCCTAGCGCGACCGCTCCCTCCCCCCCCTCCTATAAATATTCCCCCCCCCCGTACACCCCCCGCCCCCTCCCTCTCGGCCCCGCAGCCACTCTCTCGCTCCCCCCCATGGGGGTCGCTCACATTGCCCCGCCCACCCCCCACTCTGTCCACCCAACACGCCCTCCCCCCCCCCCCCCTCCCACCCCCCGCCCCCCCCCCCCCCGCCCCTCCCCCCCTCTCCGCCCATCCCCCCCCCCCCCCACGCGCCCGCCCCGCCTACCTCCGGCCCCCCCCCTCTCCCCCCTCGCCCCTCAATCTAGGTACAATCGTCCACCCACCCCTCGCCACCCCGCCCCCACGGCCCCCGCCCCCCAACCCGCTCTGCCCGCCCTCCCCCCCCCCCCCTGGGCCCTCTCCCTCCCCCACCCCCCCCCCTCGCCCCCGCCTCCCTCCCCCCGGTGTTCGGCCGTCCCCCAGCCACCCCGCGCCCGCGTAAAGGCTACCGCCCCCGCTCATTTCTGGTGGATGTGCCGCACTCAGACCAGTCAACCCGGTGGGGCCTCTCGTTATGCCCCCCCACCATGCGTCTGCCACCTCCCCCCCCCCCCCCGCCCCCCCCCACTCGTGTCCCCCCACCCTCCCAATCTGCTCACACACCGCGCCCCCCTCCGCCCCCCTCTCCCCCCCCCCCCGACCCCCCGCCGCCCCGCCCCAGCCCCACGCGAGCTCCCACGCCCCCCCCACTCACCCCCCCGCCTCCCCCCCCCCACCTCCCCGCCCGCCCCTCCCCCCGCATTCCCACGCCCCCATCTCCCCCCTCCGCCCCCCCCCCCCCCCTCTGCCGCCACCACGCCTCTAGGATATCAAACAAGCATGAAAATTTGCCCTACTCGGCCCCTACACCTGGACTCCCTCCCTCCCCGCCGGCCCGCCGACCACTTCCCCCCCCCCCCCGCCCTCTGGCCCCTGTCCCTCTCCCCCCTCGTATCCTCCCCACCCCCCCTCACCTCCCCTACCACCCATCGTCTCACCGTCCCCAGTCGACCCGGGCCCTCCGCCCATCCGCGCTGGCCAGGGCTCTTCTCGGGGGGTTGGGGCAGGCGCTCCCCGTCGTCCGGCCACCTTCCCCATTCACACCCCCCGCCCCCACCCCCCCCCAGTCGGAGGTCCGGTGAGCGGACGGTTTGTCGTCGCTCTCGCTCCCGACTACCCCGCCCGGGCCGTCCTCACACCCGCCCCCGCCCCCCCCCCCCGCCTCCCCGAATGCCGAAAGGATTTGAGGGGCGTGTGCCGCGCGTGTGAAGAGTGAATTTTCACGGGACGAGGAGAGCGTGGGGGCGATCTAAGTGAGGTCCACTCGAGCCGTATGCCGTGCTCGAGTTGGAAGGCGGCCCGTCCGCGTGCAGGGTGGGAAGTGTAGTTTTGACGGCATCAGGGTGGCAATCCTAGTTATTTAACACTATCGTTTCCCCTATGGGAATACGAGCTAAGTGTATCCACCAAAATTCTATGTTCATGTTTTGGTACTATCTTTGCATGTAATCCGCCTTCATTCAGTGTAGGGTTCCATGACACAAGTTTACATATTGACTGATGTGGTCTATGTCGGTTAAGGAAAGATGTTCCCGAAAGTAAAACAAAGTAATAAAATGGACTCTAACTAGGATAACTTGAGAGATTTTGACTTAGTGTAGGTAGGTGTATGGACTCTAACTATACATTGCACTTGTTTGCCTTGATGGAAGTCTTAGAAGGATGTTCTTATGCATGGATAAGCTTATAAATGTGAATGAATATGTATTGATGATTTTCCATGTGAAGATACGATAATGCATATTGGGTTTTTTAACTTAATGATAATGTTGTTTGGACTATATGCTAAGCATGATGATATGTGACTCTTATATGTATGTAAAATTTGACATTGTCATCAGTTTCTTTTGGTTTACTTGATTGAGTAAGCTTATTTGGCTTTTCCTTAGTCATTTCACGAGTTTTACTTAATGATGTTCAGGAGTTATTGTCTTTCTTTGTTCATGAGATGGTGATTTTCTTAGACATGCTTCTTGACATATAGCTGTGATGATTGTTATCTGATTATGTGCCAATTATGTGATATGCTATTGCCTTGACTAGACTTAGTATTGTCGGTCTAGTGATGTACATGATGTTTGACTTAATTCATATGTCTTATTGATGGTAGGTCTTCTTATATGTGCTATGCTTTTTTTCACAGTAAATTTCCATACCTTTAATGCAAATGTCCCCTTTTTAGGCATTGATTTTTATGTAGTGGATACGATGGTATCATACTTAGTACAAGTGATGTGCTAGCCCTATTTTCTACCTTTTCCCTAACATTTTAGGTTCCATTGTTGAAGAGATTTGAGACGGCTTTGAAGGAAGACTTGGAATTCTCACTCATCCACGTTGGGTAGGTCCTCACTTTCCAAGGGCAATGCCACTATCAATCTATTGAATGTTGTTTTAGTTATAAGACTTCTAGTTCTTTCTTTTCATTTGAATACTAAAGGTTGTATAGCCTATATGTGGCTTTATTACATTGATGTATGTGATAAGCCTACTTGATATACTCTTACTTAGATGGTTTTATGAAATGAGACCCCGTTTTAAATTTGTTAAGTAACCTATATATTATGAACAATAAAAGTAGAAGAGAAGTCCTACTCTTCTTATTCGAATGGTATTATATATATTATAGGAATAATAGTAGGGTAGGGTTTATATCTATCTACCTATAGTATACTAATATAAATGTAATCCTATTATGTTATTGGGCCGGCGAAGAGGTTAACACCATCCTCCTAGAATAAATAAAGATGAAATGTTTTTAAAAATTTTGCACATTGACCTATGAATGTAATGATGTAAGCTAAGAGCTTGTCTTAGTATTCAAAGAGGATGATGATGCTGGGGATTTGTGTAAGGGGGTGCTCCGCAGATTCAAGCTTGTATCAGAGCATGAGGTTGTATATCTTGAAAGTCGATGTCACACTCTACCACATCTATGTAGAGTCTTAATCGTAGGTTTAACGGGCCAAAATTTATGAATAGGAAACAATAATTGCTTAGGAAAACTCTTTCTTTTCTTGTGATCCAAGTATTGGTCTCACAGTCTTGCTCTAATGGTGCTCTTAGTATCTAATCCTTTTAGTTGTGATATAGACGAATGAAGTACTCCAAAGAGGAGACAGCCGCGTCGAGAGTAAAGTAAAGAAGAGAGGGATTTGCAATGGCGGCATCTTCCTCGCCCGAACCATCAAGTCCCCTTCTCTTAGAAAGTTGCTAATGATACCAGCTCCAAGTCAATCGCTTCTCTTTTGACATCATGGTTACATAAGGGCGGTCTTTCTCCACTTGACCAGCTCCACTACTCAAGCCAAGCCATGAATGCCCACGCTAAGGGTTGTTGGGGTAGGTTGTACCTCTGAGGCGATAAACCAACATGTTGGTACTATTGGTCTCGAACGTTTATGTATTTTAACAAGTAATCCCCCTACACGGGGGTTATATGGGGTGCGGCAGCAGTATAGAATACCTCAAAGATTCATTGGGATTGAAACCTAAAAGATCCTCTATGCGATGGCTGTTTGACGCACTCCTATGTGACCGGGTAAAATATTCTTTAGAATCTAAGAATAGGCCACCTTACCAACTAAGGATTGTTCCAAACTTGTTTTTTTTCAATAGAGAGAAATGAAGCCTTCAGAATGGATCGTTGACATCCGATGAGATTTTCAAGAAGACTTTTCTGTGGATAGGTTTTTTTTCCTAGGGATAAGGGGGCCAAAGGGGGAATTCATCAACCTGTCACAAGGATGTCCTATTGTACTTGAAGACTCTTTGAAATTCACTAATTTATCAATGTATGCTCCTTCGTTGTGTTTTTTGATTCTAGAGATATTAAATGTAGCCGGCGGGTTTGTTGACAGGAGTGTCGGGATAACGTGAAGAAAATGTCATTTCGGATATAACTACATGCTTTTAACATGGTTCTCTCTCATTGTTCATGCACACAGTGAAGAGACAAGGACAAAAAAAGAGATAGAGATGCCAAAAGGGAAGGTCTTTTGATAGTTGTTCTTCAAAGGGTAGGCTCGACAATCAAGACAATCCTAGGTTTAAGAAGAGGTCTTCTAATAAAGTCCTACACAATTTCCAAGGATCGTGATGATAGGGGCAAATTCCACACAAAGTCCTCAATGGTAAAGAGTACTAGCTCACCAAGAAAGACTTCAATTGTTGAAAGTGTGAGAGAAGCATTAGCGATTGCTATTGGGACTGAGAATTTCTTTGGGTGGTGGCAAAGAGTGCCACAATGTTTTGGGATTGCCTAAATTAAATGTGGCAAGACAGGTTGGGAAAGCTCCAACTAGTTATTCTAATGTAGATCCTCCAAAGAGAATAACTTTTTATCACTTCACTCAAGGGGTGACAGAAATCCTCCCTATGTGGTGACCTTTATGTGGCAATCTTCTCTATTGATGTTTATGTTTTTTACTTGATCCGGGGATTATCTTTTGTGTGCTCCCGTTGATAGGTAGAAAGTTGTGATAGTTGTTTCCTTACTGATTCGTAAATGACCGGGGGGTTCATGATACTACTGGGGGGCCTGTAGGGTGAGTTGTGTTGTCAAGATGGGTGTAATATAACTTTTCCTATAATTTTGCCAATATAGTGTACTCATGTTTGAATTAGTATAATTGATCTGTTCGATTATTGATTCGATTTTGGGTATGGATTGGTTGCATTCTTACCTTTCTTCCAATTGATTGTAGACAAGGGTGATGAAATTTAAACTGTTGCGCAATGAGACCCATTCTAGAGTGCAAGTGGGAGGGGGGGGGAGATTTACATCCTAGAGGTCGTATATTTAATGTTTGAATCTATGTAACATGATCCTCTCAGTGTTTTTTTTCCACCACATTGCATGAGTTGCCACAGGGGTGTTAGAGCTGGCCAAAAGTTCGCCCATGCGATTAGTCACGCCGTAGGTAAGGGAAATTGGTTACGGGAGGTGGGGGCTTTCCCTGTTGATTTCAGGATCCCTCCCGAACAGAAATGAGTTTGTATTGACATGCTACAGGATACCAACACCATTTCAATTCCCCTTTATCGGATGTATCTGGAAGAATTGAAAGAGTTGAAGGCTTAACTCGATGATTTGCTAGAAAAATGCTTTATTAGACCTAGTCTTTGTCCATGGGGGGCTCTGGTTTAGTTTTTAAAGCAGAAGATTGTTCATCGATTATCGCTAAATAAAAAA
The DNA here is from genome assembly GCA_027704765.1 of Solanum habrochaites. Classification (NCBI taxonomy): domain Eukaryota; kingdom Viridiplantae; phylum Streptophyta; class Magnoliopsida; order Solanales; family Solanaceae; genus Solanum; species Solanum habrochaites. The sequence continues at coordinate 43,910,832 of JAKWJA010002489.1, read as the reverse complement.
GTCACCACTAAGAACAAGTATCCACTCCCTAAGATTGATGGTTTGTGTTTATAAACATAAACTCCAACGGGCCAACGCTACTTTTCTAAGATGAAAAAAAAACTTGAGATCGGTATAATAAACTTAGAGGTAAGAGGTTGGAACAGAAACAACTTGCAATTTTTTTGCCTAGATATGGTTACTTGATTCTTAGTAATGTCTTTTGGATCTTGTTCAGGTCCGACGATATTATTGATCTCATGATAGTGTGTTTAAGTTTCCTCCTAGATTCATTTGTCATTATCTTCATTGACGAATATTGGGATATTCAAAAAATGAGGTGATTACAATGGAACACTTGAGGGTGGTGTTACAAGTACTTCAGGAGAACCAATTCTTTGAAAAGATAGTAGATGTGCGTTGTTGGTTAAGTTTCACTGTGTTTCTTTGTCACATATCATCCCTAGTAAGGGAGTGAAATTGATTCCAAGGACCATGAGGCGGTCAGACATTTGTCCCCTAGACCCTTGACCTCCAACAAACATTAGGAGGTTTCTGAGTATCTAGCAAGGTTATGATATAGGAGGTTTGTGGTCTGGCATTGGATCTCCTTAAGTAGCCTGTCCAAAATGTACAAATTTGAGTGGTCGGAGGCTGTAAGAAGCGTTTCAAAAATCTTGAAAGATAGCCTTACTTTCTGTGTCGGTGTTTATTGTCTAAAAGGGTAAAAAGGGAATCGTTGTTACTGTGTTCATCCCGAGTGGGCTTAGGGTGGTGTGCTTATTAACATGGGACAGTATAGCCGATGCCGTCTAGGCAACTTAGTGGCTGAAGAAATTATCCAACCATGATTCTTGATTTAGCGGCCGTGATATTTGCCTTAAAATATGTAGACCATTCTGACTGTATGGTGGTATATTTGATATGTATTACCAACCACAAAAGTCCCTCAATATGTGTTTACTCAAAAGGAGTTAAATCTCCGACAAAGAAGGTGGTTGGAATTGTTCAAGGATTATGACATGTGTATTCTATACCAACCCGGGAAGACCAATGTGGTTGTTAATTCTCTAAGTCGTATGACCATGGAAAGTGTGTCTTATGTTTAGGAAGCCAAGAAAGAACTAGTGGAAGACGTTCATAGGTTGGATAGATTGGGCGTTAGATTCGAAGATTCTTCGAATGGTGGTGTTATGGTTCAACATAACTTAGAGTCATCTTTGGTTTTTGAGGTGAAGTCCAAACAACACCTTGATCAAACATTTGATGGAGTTGAAAAAATCGGATCTTGGTAAGCTTAATGAGTCATTCACTCCTTGAGGGATGGTTCTTGAGAAGGTATCAAAGAAACATTATGTTTCCCAATGGTAGTGAGTTGAGGAACATATTTCTTTGAGAAACTCATGGTTTTCGTTAAACGCCATTCATCCAGGTTGTACAAAGATATATCATTAACATAGGGAAGTGTTTTGCTGGGAAGTCTTGATTGAAAACTACATAGCGACTTTGTTCAAGTGTCCAAATTGCTAACAAGTGAAAGTTGAACACCAAAAAAGTCGGGTTGTTTAAAACAAGAAATACAAGTTCCTATCTAGAAGTGGGAAGGCATCAATATGGATTGTTTGGTAAGTTTTCCTCAAACAAAAAAATAATATGACTCCATATGGGTGGTTGTGGATAGGTTTACCGAATCCGCTCAATTTATTCCATCAAGTCTACTTATTTAGTCGAGATTATGCAGGACATCTTCATAGATAGATTGTTTGTAGCCATGGTATTCCTTTATCCATCATATCAATAGGGATGCAACAATTTCACAGCTAGTTTTTTGAAGTCTTTTTTCCTAAAAGGTTGGGGTACCAAGGTGAAGTTAAGCAGCCACTTTACATCCTAAGCCGAAAAAATTTCAAGCGAAGCATACTATTCAAACCCTAGAGGATATGCTTATATATTGTATAATTGATATCAGGGGAAATTGAGATAAACACTTATCTTTCGTTGAGTTTGCTTACAACAATAACTACCATTTATTTATATCTATGGCTCCTTATGAAGCCTTGTATGGTAGGAGCTGTACATCTCCAATTGTATGGTTTAAAGTGGGTAAGTCTTTATAAAATGATATTGAGCATGTTGATAGTTTGATGTCTTTGCATAATTGACTTCAGAATGATATGTTGAGATCATGTTGTTGTGACAAGGAAATTCCTCATATCGTGATGTTGAGCTTTCTGTATAGTAAATAATGTTTTGCATTGATACATTTAAATGTCATAATTTATGTTTTAAATAATGTTATAACGTATTTTTGTTGGTTGGGCTTCTAGTCTCAAGTCTATTCCTTCCCTCCCCTGAGATTTTTGTGTCATATCAGTGACGAACATTCTAAGGCGTGGATATAATGTAACCCCTGAAATTCTAAACCGTGTTTTAGAGCTAACATGAGTGGTCAAGGGTTTGTGAACTTTTTTAAGTCCAACATAGGTTGATAAGGTCATTAAAAAGTTTAATAATCAACGTCAAAGAACGTCCATGACGCTCGGAACCAAGTTAAATGAGGTGCTAGTGTGCAATAGCCTATTTGACTAAGTTTTAGGAGTCACAAAATGAGGGATTTTGGTGGATGGGTGTATAACATGTATTAGAGATAGTTTATAGTGAAACATTTTGGGTATGACTCCCTAAGAACCAACCAAGGTCCCTTGAGGAGGACCCTTCCATTTTGGAAAAAAGCTTCCAAAAGGAAGTGTCCACAAACGAGTGCAAACAACGGATCGTGGGCCAATCGATGGGGAATCAATGGCCACAATCTATGGACACTTAGACAAATTTCATAAGGGCCTATTTTGGAAAGTCTATGACCAAAAAGATGGATCAACAGCATGGTTGGTCCCTTGGCTGTCGTTTGACAGACGGATCGTCTGTCGAGGTATTGTCTGTGAGCTCACTGACTTTATACACGTTTTTTAAGTTAGACAAACTTATTAATTTTGTGGTAAGTTAACTAGTTAGGGGTTAATGTAGGTCTAATTAAGTTGGTTAATGAACTATATAAAGACCCTAACCTAATTAAACTAACCCTACCCTCATAATTTCCCAAACTCAAATTGCTCCGACTTCTCTCATCTTTCTCTCTCCCAAAGATTGAAGAACAATCTAGAGGTGGGTTATAGGGATTAAATGGATTTAGTTTCTCCATCGAACATCATAAATTAGTAAGGTATGTGATTCCTTTCAGCTTTGGAATCTCTTTCCCCAAAGGGTTCCTCAAAATTAATATCAAAAAGTTGAGTTCTACCTTTGTGAATTGTTTTGTTTATGGTTTTTTTTTGTTATTATGAGTAGAGGTAAAACGTATTGTCAACTAATAAAGACATTACAATTTATAGTACTTCGTTGATGATTTGACCTAGTTTGTGAAAGATCACCAATTCCCCTTAACCCTAGGTTGTGATCTTGAATTTAATTGTATAGTATTGACTTAATTGGTTTAGTTAGTGTGTGAATTACTATCCTATGTTTTTATTATTCTAATTAAGAGTAGATTGTGATATATTGTAATCCAATTATACTAGTTCTTGACTGATTGTCCTAGTTTGTGAAGTAGGTTATGAACTCGACCTAAGTCTCTAATTATAGGCTATGAACTAGTGGTGAATTGTTGTATAATGATTCAATGGCCTTTTTATTATGTTGTTTACTGTTAAGTGATGATATTAATACCATTTTTTGATTGAATTGGATGGTTGATAGTAAGATCTTGATGATGGCATTGTGAAGGAGATTGAGTAAGTCTAGTGATCTATTCCTTACTTCATTTATGATTACTTGTGTTTAAGTGATGATGATGTATTAAGTATGCCTTATATTAAGATTAATAGGGTTGGTATGATTTTGAATTGAAATATCACGAAACATGGATTGTGAGTTGTTGGCTAAGATTAAGCTGTTATAAGGATGGTGATAATTTACAAATGTGCCTTATTATGATTTGACTATGTAAATGTGCTAACCACACTTGTATGAATTATAATGAAAGGGCAATACACATCCATTTATTCTTGAGCAATGATGATGATTATTATATAAAGGATAGACCCTATGACCTACATAAATCTATGATGATTAATATATGCATTAAAAACATTTCAAAAGGGACTCTAGCTTAGCATCCAGTGAACTAGATTAAGGAGTTTCTCTAACCACTAAGGGAAGGTAGGATCAGTTATGTACTCGAGAGGTTGGAGAATACAATGTATGTCGCATAAAGAGGGTCCAAACTATATCTCCTAGTTCTTGACTATGTTGCCCCTCTACGGAATACTGCTATTGATCCACTAGATGCCATGTTTCTGTTTGGTACTAACTGGTTAGTAGTCCGCTTCCTTCGGTGTATAGGGTTCTATGAACTGATTACACATTGGCTCCATTCGTCATTTTTGTTAAGACAATATGTTCCGGAAAGTTAAAAAAGTAATAAAATGAACTCTATCTAGGATAACTTGAGAGGTTTTGACTTAGTGTAGTTAGGGGTATGGGACTCTAACTATACATTGCTCTAGTTATCCTTGAGGGAAGTCTTAGAAGGATGATCTTATACATGACTATACTTAAAAATGTTAATGATATGTATATGATGATCTTACATTTGGATAATAATATATGATATTGGTTTTATTTATGAATTTATGTTTGGTCTCTATTGCTAAAGTATGATGATATGTACTCTTAATGACATGCTATGTAAAGTTTGACATTAGTCATAGTTCTTGTTGGGCTTACTTGATTGAGTAAGGTTATGTGGCTTTGCTTAGTCATTGCACTAGTTGACTTGATGATGGTTAATGAGTGATGGTCTTGCTTTTGTTATGATGTTACGAGCTCTTAGCCATGCTTCTTATCCATGTTTGTTAATATTATTTCTTGATGATACAGTTGTCCTGATTATGTGCTCAATTATATGGATATGCATGTTGTCTTGACTAGACTTAGTATTGTTGGTCTTGTGATGTACACGATCTAGACTCAATAAATATGCCTTATTGATTGGTATTATCTTCTTCAATGTCTATAAGGCTTTTGAAAGTAAATTTCATACTTTAATAAAATGTCCCTTTCTAGCATGATTTTATGTTGTTTTTACATATGGTCTCATACTTAGTACAAGTGATGTGCTAACCGATTTTCTCCCTTTCCCCCAAAATTTAGGTTCCCATCGTTGAAGGGTTTTGAGACGACTTTGAAGGAAGACTTCGAATTTTCACTGATCCAAGTTTGGTAGGTCCTCACTTTCCGAGGGCAATGCCACTATCAGGCTATTGAATGTTGTTCTAGTTATAAGACTTCTAGTTCTTTCCTTTTCATTTGGGTACTAAAGATTGTATAGGCTGTATGTGGCTTTATTATATATATATATGAACTCATAACAGATAAAAGAAAAGTTATTAAAAATTCTACACTTTGACCTATGAATGTAATGTTGTAAGCTAAGAGATTAGTCTTAGTCCTCAAAGAGGACGATGAAGCCAGTAATGTCTAGGAGGTGCTCCCCGGATATGAAAATATGAACTCACTTACGCCAAATCTTCATACCACACATTAACATGCAAAATAGTATTTCACGAAAGCAACAATACACAAAACACAATTAAGTGCAGATAAAACAAAATAAAATGCTCCCGCAATAACTCATTTTAACATGAACCTTGTACCTTATATGTACATATTTTTGCAGAACAAGTAAAATTATAATGTACTCATTATTTTCATTATTATTAGGAATAAATAACCTTAGTTAGGAAAAATATGTGGATAAAGGGACTTCATGTCGGTCTCATTCCATCCACATGTTGCTCCTCAACTAGGTGTTCTCCGTACAACCTTTTACCCAGTCTAAAAAAAGGACGAGTGCCCCTCCTTGTTCCTCAACTTTTTAACCTTTCTATCAAGGATCTCCACCGAAACCTCCTCATAGGAAAGACTTTAATCAACACCTAACCCTTCAATAGGTAGTATGTACACGGGATCACCAATGCACTACTTAAGCATGGAAACATGGAATAGAGGATGAAGGGAATTTAGTTCACTAGCTAATGTCAACTTGTATATAACCTTTCTAATCAAATGGAATATCTCAAAGGGACCCGCATACCGGGGACTTAGTTTCCCCTTTTTGCCAAATCTCATCACTCCTTTCATTGGAGAAATTTTCAACTGCACATTAACCCCTTCTTTGAATTCTAGATCGCTCCTTCTATTGTCAGCATAGGAATTTTGCCGAATAAAAGTTGTCTTCAAACGATCCTTTATCATGTGAACCTTCTCTAAGGCTTCGTAGATTATTTTGGCACCAAGTAGTGAACACTCACCAACCTCGAACAACCCAATCGAGACCTATAACACCTACCATAGAGTGCTTCAAAAGGTATCATTGAAATACTCAAATGGTAGCAATTATTATAGGAGAACTCAATTAACTATAGGTGGTAATCCTAAATTCCTTTGAAATTTATCACACGCTATCAACATGTCTTCAAGGGTTTGAATAGTACGCTCCACTTGACAATCCATATGGAGATGAAAAGCGGTGTTATGCTTAACTCTTATACCCAACCATTTTACGAAAGATTTCCAAAATTGAGATATGAATTGAGCACCTCTATTCGATATGATTTACAAAGGGATCCGATGTAGACTCGTAATTTCATCAATATGTATTCTTTCACAATCCTCTGCCTGATAAGTACACTTGAAGGGGATAAAGTGAGCGGATTTCGTCAATCTATCAACAATATCCCAAATTGAGTCATTTTTCCTCTAGGTTCGAGATAATCCAAAAAAAAGTCCATATTAATTTCCTCCCAGTTACATGTAGGAACACTAATAACTTAGTCAAACCAACCAACTTTGGGCTCATCTTTCACTTGTTTGAAATTCGGACACCTGGCCACTAACTCTACTATGTCCCTTTCAAAACTTCCCACCAATGAACTCTTGATGATCACAGTACATTTAGTGACACCTGGATGTAAAGAATATCGGGAACAATGTGCTTCTTGTAAAATTTTATTCCTCAAACTATCCACATCTGGTACAGTCTTCTTTGGTACCTAAGAACACCATCCCCCTTAGGAGAATGAGTCATTAAACTTGCCAAGAACCGATTCCTTATACTCGATCAATTAAGGATTTAGATGTTGCTTAAAAATAACCTCAACCACCAAAAATGATTCCAAATTATGATGGACCAAAAAACCACCATTTGAAGAATCATCTAACCGAACAACTAACGAACAACTAACAGAGCCAACCTATGAACATCTTTCACTAGGTGTTTCTTTCGCTCCTCAACACGAGAAATACCTCCCTTGGTCATAAAGTTCAAAGAATTCTCAACCACATTGGCCTTGCCGGAGTGGTTGAGAACACTCATGTCATAATCTTTCATCAATTCCAACCATCTTCTTTGACAGAGATTCAACTCCTTTTGAGTAAACACATATTGAAGAATTTTATGGTCGATATAAACATCCACATGAAGACCATACAAGTAATGTCTCCACATTTTTAAAGGAAACACTAGGACTGCAATTCATATCAATGAGTTGGATATTCTTCTCATGCGACCTTGAGTGTCTACCGTCATCGGTTCCACTCCTTCCATGTTGCATAAAACACACCCCAAACCCCTCGGTGATGTTCTACAATATAACTAAAAACCTTCATACCCTCCGATAAGGTGAACACAGGACGGAGGGTAAGCCTGTCTTGAAAATTTAGAGAACTTTCTTTACGTGCCTCCGACAACTAAAATTTAACACTCTTTTGAGTCAAGGTATTCAAAGGAGAAGAAATGGATGCAAAACCATCCACAAACCTCCTATATTACTTAGTTAAAGCCAAGAAATATCTAATGTCGATTGGATTCAATGGTCTAGGACAATACTTAACCGCCTCGGTTTTCTTAGGATTAACCTCTATACCCTCACATGAGATGATGTGACCAAGAAACGCCATTGATAACAACCAAAACTCATACTTGCTATACTTGGAAAATAGTTGGTGTTCCTTAAGGACATGTAATACCACCCTCAAATGACCCATATGATCATCCTCATTTTTCACATACACTAAGATATCGTCTATGAAGACATTTACAAAGGAATCTAGGTAATTTTGGAACACTCCATTCATTATTTCCATAAAAGCCTTCTAGTCATTTTTTAGACCAAACGACATCACCAGAAAATCTTAGTGCCCATATGTAGTTGAAAATGTCGATTTAGGTACATCATCACCTCTCATCCTAAGTTGTTGATATCCCAATCTCAAGCAATCTTAGCAAAGTAGCTTGCCTCTTGGAGTTGATCAGAAAAGTCTTCAATATGAGGGACATGACACTTTTTCTTAATTGTTACTTTATTGATTTGGTGATAATCCATACACATCCTAAGGGACCAATCCTTCTTCTAAAAAAACAACACCGGAGCTCCCCATGGTGAAATACTAGGTTGGATGAAACCATTATCTAACAAGTGTTTGAGTTAAAGCATTAAAATATTTAATTCCACCGGAACCATCAGATAAGGACGGATTGAAATAGGATTCGTATCCGGTAATAATTCAATACCAAAATCAATTTCCCGTTTGGGAGGAATTTCTTGCAAGTCATCCGAAAGACTTCAGAAATTCCATCGCTCTGTGGACCGACTCCATTGGAGGAATATCGGTCTCAATATCTTTGAATCATAAAATATGGTAAGTACACCCTTTAGAGATAATTTTACAAGATTTTAGATAAGAAATTATACGCCATGTAGGAATTAAATTACCCCCCTTCCACTCTAAGATGAGTTCACTAGGAATATTGAAATTAACCAATTTAGTTCGACAATCTACGAAAGTAAAACAAGCATGAAACAAATCCATTCCAAAAATAACATCAAAATCAACAATATGAGGTTCTACCAACTCAATCAAAGTAACTCTTTTGGGAAAGGATATAGGAAAACTCCTAGACACTCTTCTAGCCACCACGGAGTCAACCACCGGGGTTGTAACAAAAAGGCTCCACTACAACATTGGTTAACACATTAAAATCTGTAGATACTAAAGGATTGACAAATGATACAGTAGCACCCGGATCTAGTAAAGCTTAGACAGTAATAGAGAACACTTGTGAAATACCTGTGACGACATCGGAAGACTCCTCTTGATCATTCCTAGAGCGGAGAGCATAAAAGTGATTCTTCTTAGGAGCATCGGGATCGGGATCACTTGCTTGCTCTTGAGAATTCTCTCTTCCTTGAGCCCTCTATCGTAGGAAAATTCCTTTTCATGATAAAACTCTCTCCACAATAATAGAAATTTCCCGTACCACCTTGACACTTTCGATAATGTTTTTTACCACTTTTAGCACAAAGACACTTCTCCACATAAGGACCACTACCTTTCTCCTCCTTAGGCTTGGGTGTAGACCCTTTACCTTTGTTGACTCTTCGAATGGTATAACTTTTATAGAGGAACCTTTTCTTGAACCTTGGTGTAACTTGTACCTTAAATCTAGCCTTAGATGAATTTCCCTCATCGGCCCTTGTCCTTTTAAATTTCCTACCAACTTGCTTAATCTTTTTCTCCTCAATTTGTTCGGCATGAACCATTAGACGAGAGATGTAAATTATAGGAATCAACATAGGTGACCTATATTCATTCACCACAAGGTCCGACACCCCCATAACGAATTTGTTCATCTTGGCTCTAGAATCTGACCCAATAGTAAGAGCATACTTGGATGGTTGAGTTATCTTGAGAATATAGTCCTTCACACTCATACCCCCTTGATGTAAGTTGTGGAATTCTTGCATCTTCCTCTCCCTTAGTTATAAGGAAAAGAACCTATCAGTAAAAGTCATCTTGAAAGCTTTCCAAGTAACTTGACAATCTATAGCAAACCTCTTATTCTTCCATTGCTCATATCAAACTTGAGCCACATCATTGAGTTTGTAGGCAGCTATTTTCACCTTTTTTTAGAATACACCCCCATAGAATCTAGTACCTTGAACACTTCATTAATGAACCCTTGCGGATCCTCCTCTACCTTGAAGCCAAAGAATGTAGGGGGATTCATTCTTGTGAAATCCCGTATCCTTGATGTTATAATGCTAGCATTGGGGACGACTTGCACTCTACTGTCTCTAGAAAATTGTGTGGCTAACACTTGAGTCAAACTTTGAATAGCCTCCCTAATCTCCACATTAGTCATAGCTCCTACTTCAACATGAATTTGAGGGTTTTGAAGGAGGAATCGCCTCATTATTATTCTCCTAAACCATTCGACCGTTGTTCCTTCTGGTAATCATTTCCTATAAGAACAAGAAAGAGATTAGAAGATGAGGAAATGTAGAGTTAAGACTCTTGGGCATACCTTCAAGAATACGAACAAAGTGGGACTTTACTAAGCATCTCATATCCTTCCATTCATAATGGTGGAACACTTCAAAATCATGAAAAAGACTCTACTTGATGTTTTTTAGAGAGAAATCAAACCTATGATTATTCAACTTCATGCTTTAATACAATGTTTGTCACGATCGAGGAGCACCCCTTAGACGTAACAGGCGTTGTCCTCGTCACAGAGGACTAAGACTAGCCTCTTAGGATTCATCATTACATTACATATACCTCTCGCATACTATATGTGGAGTTTACTTTGACTCCTCGCATATGAAACACACATAGGCTTCTCAATTAGACCATATAAAGTACATGAAAATTAGTGTAATGTTTTGTCTCACATTGACCCTTTAGCCGAGTAAAAATTATGGACATGGACAATACAAAGGAAACATCCCAATATAGGCTTACATCAATATCCAAATGATAAATGACTGAACAATGTCATTAGGACAATATAACTTCAAAGATAGAATATCGAAATAGGGAATATCCCCAAACGTAAGGACCAACCAGCACAAGGAGAAAATAGTCCAAGTCTTCTTCAATTGGCCTTCTAAGAACTCAATGGCTGGAACATAAATTATTTTAGAAAACATAGATATATGGATTAGTACAAAACGCATGTAATAAGTATGTCTCCTATGCATAAAATCATTAATGAATGAGAAACGGAACAATTTAGTAAAAACCATGGTTTATGTTCAACAACTCAACATGCACATAAATGGAACATTATAAGACAATCCAACATGATGTTAACCCAACACATAAGCATTCTAAAACAGTACTTGTGCAATTCCAAGGATATAACACTAAAACCCTATCAAAAGCTCAGCATCACCTTAAGTCACTTATTACATGCATGCAACATAATCTCATACTTTATCATAATATACTCGGTTCATAAGTTAATATATAACTTTTGTTAAATAACATGAAATCAACTTACTCATACAAGAACACTACTAAAACAAACCCTTAAGATTCCACATGTGCAATGAGTAAGGGAAGTACCATTCCCTCCCTCACCTTATGTAGTAACCTTTAAGCAAGCCCTAAAAATGGTTCTCATACTTGACTTATGCATTTACAATATTACAGTAGGGAAGATAGTGCAATAATTGACATGATACAATGTGAGCTACATGAAATGCGGTGTTCTCCGCCTACACCGAAAAGGGCGGGTTAACACTTACCTAAGGTGTAACCAATCTTACATAGCTATCTAGGTGGATCCACTAAGCTATAGTCTTATGTGTTCCATAGTTGATGGTCAAGGAAATTGTTACTAGAAACCTTTACTTACTAACGTGGAGGTTTCCATCTCATGAGACAATACATATCGTTGGAATCCGTACTTGCTATACGTGAAGAAACCCATGTGGGAGGCCAGACTTGCTATACGGGAGACCTCCATCTCATTTACATGCCCTTTCGGTGATAAGCATTTATTCCCTTTAGTAATCATCATACTCATCATAAAAGATCACATTAGTCTCTTGTAGACCCTATGTGAACTCTCATTATAAGACTCAAAGAATTCATAAGTGAGAACTATCCTTTAGCTTAGAAACCACTAAACAAATTGATAACCTTTCAATTCAACACACTTTATAGATCACGAGAAACTACTTCAATCATATAAATCCCAAAATTAACTGACGTAATTGCCTACTTCATAAAAAATTTAAGAGCTAGGGTTTAGGATGAGGACCCCTTGCTATAATATATCACGACCACCATTAGACATAGAGCATTAAAATCTAAGTAGTTATACTACTCCACACTAACTTTAAGAGATCAATTTTCAATACTTCTTTCCTTTCATTGCCTCCTACTTTAATTACCAGGAAACTAGCCAGTGCAGTCATTAAAGTAAATACAAGAAGTTTTACCTCTCAATCTACATTCTAAATATTCATATAGTGATTATACTTCACAATTTCTATATAGTTTCAAAAACATAATGAATATGGGAAAAGACAAAAATTCAAAGGGGAAATCATAATTGATTACCAACAATTGAAAATTAATTCTTAGTTAATCAGTGATAAAGGACTATAATTCATCACAATTGATTAACAATTTCGTTTTGAAAAGAGAACAATGTCTTGATTGAAACCCTATTTTTGGGGATGTTGAAAATCATCTTCGGAAGGAACTCTAGGGTAGAGGAATCCCAAGATTGAAATAAAACACACTTTATTGATGATATTGCCATGAATTTGCAATGAAATACTTGTTGAATTGGTCCTCAAGTTAGATCCCTAGTGTTACTTCAATGGAGATTTTGAGTTTTGCAAGAGAGAGGTTAGAGAGATGTGGTTTTTTGGAATTAATGAGATTGTGTTGGTGAGTTTAATCAAGTTTGCCTAAAAATAAAACATAATATACTCCCTTAAATAATATAATTAACCTTATCCCCGGTAACTCTAGGGTATGCCAAGTCGTCGTGCGCGTAAGCAACTACTATATTAAATGTCACTGACTTCAAAGGGAGCACCAAATACACTAGACCTAACCTATAAGACCCCGACCTACAGTCCATAGTTCAGTTGACGCCCTCCCATGCCCACCATACTGCAGACGGTCATTTATATCATTGACTTGGTTTTTGGACATTTTTTGAAAATGGTTAAGTGTTGAACGTTTGATTCAATCAAACACCCATTTACTAGGGACACTTAGTGGTTTGGCTCATCGATAGCCACTTCATTTGATGACTTTTGGTCATTTCGGACTGTCCTCCTCAAGAGCAACTAAGGTTGTCCTTGGAGAATGTTGCCTTGATTTTAGGACCCTCAATGTACTCTAATACATGTTTAACACCTTCCCACAAAATTTCATTGAATCTCGACTCTTAAAACCTGATGAAAAATTCAAAGGCACACTAACCATCATTTCACAATTTATAGGACGTCATGGACTTTCCTTGATGTTTAGACTATAAAACTCCCTAAATAAGTTATATACGTTATTTTAGGTCTTAGAACAGTATTAATTGTCTCTTTTTTTACATGTTAGGCTCTTGATTTAGGTGTCGATTTGATTGTTACATTAGTGGTAAGTTTTGGTAGTTAAATTCGTTATGGTAATCGTGCAAAAGCGTCAGGATGGGGGAGGGGGTGGTGGCGGGGGTGGTGGGGGGGAGTTGAGGCGCTGCTAAATTGAGGGGTAGTATGGGGATTCGAGGGGGGGGGGAGGGGGGGGGGGGGGGGGAAGAGGGAATTGGTGGAGGGAAGGGGGTGTAGGGGGATAAAGGAACGAGGTGGAGGGGTTGGAAAAAGAGGAGATAGAGGGGAAGGTCACGTGAAAGGAAGGATATGGGGCGTGTGGGGCAGAAAGCCGCTCGGTGGGGGGGCGTGGAATGGGACGGCGGGGGAGGAGAGTGAGTCTTGGGCATGACATGAGTGTGTGAGTTAATGCGGGAGTCGAGAGACAGCTCCGATTTTCCTGGGGAGCGGGTGGGTGGTCCGTAACACGGAGACTGGGATGTGGGGCGTGCGGGCAGGGTTAGGGGGATTTGGACGTGATGATTGAAAGGAGAGCGTTAAGCGGGGGATGTTGATGACTAGGTCGGTGTTGAAGAAGGAGGTATGGGTGAAGAAGGCGTATCCGGGGACGGTGGGGGGGTGGGAGGTGGGCTGAATGATGGGGTGGGCAGCGGGCGTGGGTGGTTAGGAGCGGAGCCAAAAGGGTCAAGGTGAGGGTAGGGTAGTGGTGATTTCAGGTTGGTTAGAGTTTTGCGGAGGGAAAGGAAAGGAAGAGCCGTGGCCGGGGTGGGTTAAGGGTTGGGGGGTAGAGAGTGTCGACGTGGGGAAAAAACGAGGGGAGTGGGAGGTGGGGCGACAACAAAAAAAGCGCTATCGGAAGGTAAGTAATGAGGAAGGGTGAAGGTGGGATGGAGAGGTGGGGGGGTTACTGTGAATGCGGAAGAGGATTCTGCCCCCCCGCCCCGTTATGGACATTCGTCTCGATGACTTAACATCTTTTGTAGGAAAGGATAGACTCAATACCAGTAGCCAAACCAATTAACATATATCTACTTGTGTTAAAACTCAAATAAGAATAAAAATATGGCATTTACACATAGCAACTCTACTCAAAATTTTATCACATATAAGAGCTCAACATTACAACATGAAGAATTTCCTTCTCAACATCAATATGAGCTCTACATGATTCTTAACACATGTTCACATGGTCAATACTAGTTCATGAAGGCAACAATACACAAAGCAGAATTATGTGCAAATGAAACAAAAGTGCATTTTCACATGACAACTTTTTTTAACATAAACCTTGTACCTTAAATGTGCATAGTTTTGCAAAAGAAGTAAAATTAAAATTTAATCATTATTTCATTATTATTAGGAATAACTAACCTTAGATAGAAAAAATATGAGCAAAACTGGACTTCATGAAGGCCTCGTCTTCGCAATGTACTCCCTCAACTAGGTGTTTCTGCATAACACCTTTACGGTGGCCATATCCTTGTTCCTACAATTCATAACCTATCTATGAAGGATGTTTATCTGAACCTACTCATCGGAAATACTATCATCCATATATAACCCTTCAATAGGAAGTATGGACGCGAGACCTACACACTTACCATAGAATGTCTTAAAACGTGCCATTGAAATACTTGAATGGTACCCATTATGATAGGATAACTCAATCAACGATAGATGATCATCCCAATTGCCTTTGAAATATATCACACACTCTCTCGACATGTCCATTAGGGTTTTAATATTACGCTCCACTTGACCATCCGTTTGGGGATAAAAAGTGGTGCTAATCTTCACTTGTGTTCCGAACACTTTCTGGAAAGATATCCAAAGTCAAATTTTTGAATTAATCACCTATATATGATACTATGGACAAAGGGATCACGTATAAACTCACAATCTCATCAATGTATATTCTTTCATACACCTCCGCTAAATAAGTAGACTTGACGAGGATAAAGTGAGGATATTTTGCCAATCTATCCACAATAACCTAAATTGAGTCATTTTGCTTTCAGTTTTGAGAAAACCCAACAACAAAGTCCATATTAGTTTCTTCCCACTTCCAAGTATGAACTTTTATTATTTGACTAAGAGCACCCGACTTTTGGTGTTCGACTTTAAGTTATTGGCAATTTTGAAACCTAGCCACGAACTCCGCTATGTCCCTTTTTAAACCATCCCACCGATAGACATCATGAAGATCACGGTACAATTTTGTGGCACCTGAATATATAGAAAGTGCTTCTTCCAAAATTTGATTTCTTAAATTATCCACATCCGGTACACACAATTTGTGGGTTTGGGAATTATGGGGTGTTGGGTGAGTTTAATGAGGGTTATGTCTTATATACTCCCTTAAATAACATATTTAAACTTCCCCTAACCCCTAATTAACCACCTAATAAACTAACTAAATACTTAAAAGTTAGACAGCAAAACAAGTCTTAACCTACGAGACCCTGACCTATGGTTCGTAGGTCAGTCCGCGCCCTCTCATTCCCACCATACTGCACACCATCGCTTGTGTAAGAGACCTGGTTTTTGGACATTTTGAAAATGTATATGTGTTGAAAAACGGATTTCGTCAAGGCCCTGTCAATCTGGTGACTCCCTGTCATTTGGCTCGTCGATGACCACTATTATTTGATAACTTTTGGTCATTTTGGAAGGTGGTTCTTGGGGAATCATTCCTAGAAGTTATGACCCTAAAAAAACTCTAATATAAGTTTAACAACTTCCCACCATATTTCATTTAATTCCGACTCTTAAAACACCATGAAATATAAACCTAGGCACACTAACCTTTATTTCACAATTCACCGGATGTCAAGGAAGTTCCTCGATGTTTTGACTATAAAATATCCTAAATTAGTTATATACATTATTTAGGTCTTAAAATACTGTTATTAGTCTTTGTTTCAAAATGTAAGACTCTAGATTAGGTCTTAGACTTCCGTAGTGTTACAGAAATAAAAGAAACAAAAATAGTTAACAATATCTTTTAAGATTAAATACCCACAAAAAAAAGAATATTTAGTTTCTAAATAAAACATTGTTCCTTAGGTATTAAAAAGGACGTCATTTCAATCCTTTAAAAGTACCAAAATCAACCAATTTCGCTGCAGATCTAGGTACATTATATTATATTTAAAAGCTGACACATTTTCACATTAATGTGTAGTTACTTTTTGGAAGGGTTGTTATTTTTTTATCAAGCTGTTACTTTTACGATAAGTTATAACATTTTCAATTGGTTATAATTTACTTAAAAGATTGTGATTCATCTAATAAAGCGTGATAATCACCTTTTCATACTATCCTTTGGAACGATTTTTTCATTGTTTTTAAACTACAAATTTTGTATGTTTTGTAAGGATATTTTTAATATAAGGAACTTCACTCTCTTTCAGTTAGATTGTATGGCACCATATATTACTGCACATTGATTTTACCATAGGTTCCAACATATAACGATGGTAAAGGTCTGATTCATGAGCTTGTGCACCTTATTTTAATGTTACATATTACCCCACTACATAAGAAGATTTTCTTAGAGGAAGAGGGGTATGAATAACTTCCAGTGAGGCTGAGTAGAGGTCTCACTCATTACTAGAAAATTCCCAGAAATAAGAATATGGTCGACCTCACCCCAACAAGGTCGATAGCAACAACAACATTTAATAGTTTCAATCCCAAAAATATTGATCTTTTCATTTGTGGGAATTTATCCTCTTAGTTCTCTCAAAATTAGGAAGGATATATCAAATGAGATATTCTTTTTCCATATGTGTGTGTCCATCACAGATTTGATTTTTTTATTCCTAATCAATTCCCATGCAGAAGTACATGAAAATTGTCAACAATCTAAAGGCGTCCATATAGCCTCACTAACTTATATATTTCTTTTTAATGTGCAGGAAAATGGTGGTAATTAAATTTGAATTATGGCCAGTGGTAAACTCGATCTATTGTAGTGATCACTGAAGTTTTGTAATACATTGTCATAACTATACTTTTTTGAAGTGCATTTAGTTTTTTGGAATTTAGTTCGCGACAAATGGCTAAGATCATCAACTTTTTGATGATAGGTCAATACAAACCATTACTCAAGGACTCGCCTAACAACTAAACGATTGAGTTTGAGGATTAAAAAAAGTTTTCACTTGCATTGTACCGCAACGATAACTGAGGCATTGTTTGGGAGGAAACCCGAAACCCCTTTTTCTCTATAAATTTGCATATCGGTAAAATAATGGTTTGTTTGTTATACAGATTGATATGTGGAAAGTGCTCTAAAAGTGCAGGGTGATAAGAAACAGGTCAAGTTAGCAAGTACCGAAGACATCGGCGTGCTAGATTTCAGCAACTGTTTCACATAAGATGTCTTCAAGTTGGAGCCCGTAAAATATTGCTAGCTTGTGTAACTATTGGAGAATTGCTGACTCTATCGGTTATCTATAAAGAGACTGCCATTTAAACCTCCTAGATAACTGGAGATATCTTTGAAAGTCAGCAAAATAAATGATTACCTGGAGACGCACTACAAAACTCGACCGTCAGGACTAAGATTACTAGGTATGACCGAACTGGACAACATAAAAAAAAGGTTATCAAGTCGTTCTTTGAATATGGATTGTATTATAGCCAAGCTATTCAGCTTCAAACTGGTCATCAAATAACTATATTTCTACACCCAAAATCCCCTTAAAGTTATATTGAAATCAAGTGTACTGATGTGATTATATAGAAGAGCAAAGAAGATATCTGAGTAGAGATATTTCGTTCTTAACGCCATGTCTTTGGATTTCAGATCCACCATTCAGTAGGGGGGCTCTACTAAAATAGGTTCGACTTTCCTTAAGGTTGACTTTTTTGGCATAGGTTAAATTAAAAATGTTTTTGAGCATTTATGAAAGTGGATTGATAATAGGATTGTAGGTTGCTGAGCGGAGCTATGTAGAGTTGTCTCAATCACTAAACGGATCACCTAAAATCCTCACATTGCCTTCCTTTTCAATACTAAATTCGTTGAATGATTACACTCGAAGCACAAAAATAGCTAGACCTAAAGTCAAATAGTTAAACATACTACCCCGACGGATGGAGAGACTGCTGAGACATGATCCTTCTTTAATTCCATCCTTATCTTATTATACCTTTATTTTTAATACTTTTATTTTCATTTGAGTAAAAATACTTTCTTGTTGTGGGGTTAGTCCCACACCTTTTGGATTGGAACTCTAGTTTTTGTTTATATATTTGTGTTATTCATTTAAAATTTCTATATACTGCGTTTTGTGATTGTTTGATCTTATTGATCCCTTTTGTTTTTAAATTGTCAATGATTATGAGCTTTTCAAAAAATAGTTATATTTTCGCAATTTTTTATAACTCCTTGCATGCACTTAAATGTGGATGTTCATTACAATATTTGAGTCTTAATTTTGATCAATACAAATGACTAAATTTGTTACAACCCTAAACTGAACTAGATTTAAATAGATATTCACTTGTATTATAAGGGATGTTAACTATATTATTAGGAGTGTTAATGAGTTTCTAGGTCAGTCTAGTCGATTTTGCAGTCAAATGTTAAGGAACAACCAACACGTTCGACGAATGGTCTTCTATGTGCTTGTATGTGTTCTAGTGTCCTTTTCATGGTTCATAAGTTGTTTGGTGTCTAAAATTATTGTAGGGTACCATAAGACCTAGATGACAATATTTAAGGGTTTAACGTTCGGGAACGACTCCTCCAAGGACCCACGAGGGGCCCAAGAGGACATACCCATCTCTAACCAAGATGCTGCAAGGCAGTGTCAAACGACAACCACAAGGTACGACCAGTCGCTCAATCGATGGTAAGTCAATCTTTGACGTCTATTTGACCTGAAGGCTTTGCAAATTTTAGTCTTTTAACCAAAAAACGGACCCACACTGAAGAGGCGTCTGTCAAACGACGGCCAGTAGGTGGTGGGCGTCGTTTGGGCCTTCATTTTCCTACTGCAACTCGGCCAGGCTTGGGGTGATATAGTAAATTTACCACAATTCCTTTAAAAGGTATGGATGGTTTTTTTATGTTTAGTTGGGTTTTTTAATAGTATTAAAGTGATTAAAACTCCTCTTAGATCCTAACAACTAAATCAAAACCCTTTCCCTCCCAAGTTCACTCCAAAAGGCCCCATGAAAGCTCAAGGTCAAGATAGAGCTAGGATGGTAGATTTGTATGCCATTATTCTTAAATTATATTTGGAGTTGTTCTAATGAAGTATGTGTGTTTTTTATATTAGGCTTTCCATCTCCATAGAGCCAATTTCAAAGATATTTTGAAAGATCTCAAAGTTTATGAAAAAGTCCAATTTCAACTTTAAGTCATGATTTCTTGCATGTAACGTTTTCAAATGAATAGATATGATATTATTGATTCTAAATTGATGTTTTCCAATGAAACTTTCCGTAAACTCTTGATCTTCTCAAATCTCTAAATTTGGCTTGTTTTTTGAGTTAATTACTTATGATCTAATAAATATAGAATTGAGATTAGATTAGGTTGTAGTTTTGATTTCTATGGTTAATTATGACACTATATTGTGAATTGATGGAGATGTTAAGGAATGATGATCTTTGCTATTCGATGAAGGTAAGTTGACCTAATCCCTTAATTAATGGAGAATTGTTATGGAATTGCTACTGACTGGTATGTCCACTTATGGTGGCGGTACTTATTTGTTGAATATTATATTGAATCATGGCCTTGTTGACATTATTATGTTAATTGTAGTAGTATCATGTTAGGGTTTATGTTATGGTATAATGTGAAGTTTCTTTTATAAAATAACGTGAATATATGGAAGGTGTTATGGCTTATATGAATGTATAAAGTGAAGGTGCTCGTATGATGTCTATATGATATTGAATGAGTTCTATAATGTTATGATTCTTCTCCAATTGACGTTAGATCACAATGAAGGACTAAGAAGTTTCCTTACAGAATGATGTTGTATCTTGTGTGTGTAGATTTAGTTAGCCCTACATGGTACTTGACTGATATTTGATTAAATGATATGATGAATGTTGTGTCTTCATTGGTAGACTTAGGTCCCCATTCTTATACATGAAGGTCATGTGAATATGTGATCTCTTCACTTGGTAGTCTTAGGCACCATTGTCATATATGTGTATGAACGAATGAAACAATGAATTGAATTCTAGAATCTGTTGACCTAAATTTTAGCCCTTTTATGAAAAACTTATATAGAACTTTTAATATTAAAAGAAGGTTAAGAATTTCAAACCTTTAATATGAAAAAATGGGTTAATATTGATGCATTGATTGGTATATAGTAATGGTGCCCTTTTTGAGTAGAATGATTGAACTAGAGGTAGGTTGGATGGATCGACATTGTAATACCTCAAAAACAACATAGGTGTAACTAGAACCTAACACTTACGTCATAATGTTTTGAAGTCCATAAATGATTTAAAATTATGTTACGAGGAAGTGCTTAAAGTTTCATGATGTTTGGGGGTCAAACGTCCAAGAACGTCCATGATGTTTGAAAGGTTTGCCTTGAAATAACCTTGTGTGTATTAGTATGTTTTGTCAATTTTTATGTGTTTGTTTTGGATGAAATTTATGTGAGAGGGCCTAAACTCGTATACGAACATATTCGAGTCAGGAACGTCTTGGCAAAAATCCCCAGTGACCAACCAAGGGTCCTTGAGGAAGCACCCATCATGTAGCCAATAGTTTTCAAAACCAGCCTCACCTATGATTTGCAATCGATGGCCAGTAGGTCAGTTGACGCCCCGTAGGTGGAGGGCATAGTCTGACACATAGGCTGGTGGACTTGTCCTTCCAAATACCATTCTCAGATCAAAACCACGGACAAACAGGATGCTCCGGTTGTTAGGCTAAGAAGAGTCTACGGGTAGGCTAGGTGAAGTCTTCAATTTCGCAGCTTCACTGAAAAGTAAAGGGGTGAAGTGCTAATTTCACCCCACGTCCAAATAAATTAAAGGGAAATTCTATAAGGGTATTTTGGGTATAATAAATAGTCTAATAAGTCTTAAACACCTAGATGAATTCATTAATCCAAAACAAAACTCAAATTCTCTAGAACTCCATTGGAGTAAAAACTCAAGATAGATCTTGAATTGAAGATTTCTTTTGGGATTCTCCATCAAATCTTCATCAAATTCGTGGTCCAGCATCAATTATGGTATGACCTTCATCCTTGAATATCTTTTCTTCAAGGATCCAATCTTGAAAGTGATTTCTGAAGTCTTTGAAAGATGAACTTGTCCAATTTTGTAATTTATCCATGGGTTCTTGCATTAAATGTTCTAATTAATTCTATATTTATTGAATTGTTATTAATTACTTGATTTTAAATCAAAAACTCTATGAACCCATGAAATTCATGAACCCTAGATTTGACTTCTTTGTGGGTAAAGTGATTATGTCGTAATATTATTGAATTCTTATGTTGTTTGATTAGGCCTATTAAGTTATGATAAAATCATGCTAGAATTGTTAATATTTCACCCTAAATTCATATATATATGTTAAATTATCTTTTATTCATTGTCTTTTGTAAGAATTGAATTGGATTGGTCATATTGACAATGGGTAAGGGCCTTTGAGTATTGTGTCTGATTATTTAGCTATGGATTGAAGTGGTGAGAATGGATTAGTGGTATGCTGCCCTAGTTATTTTTATTTTCTGCAAATTAGGTCTTGAATTATGTTGTGATTGGTATGTTCCACTTATGGTGGCGCTGCTATGTGCTTTACTTGTAAATTATGTGGCCACGTAGGAGTTACTTTACGAAGTATGATGATCGTTACCTTGTCGGAATTACTTGATATATTATGATGATTTGTGTATTTATGTGAAGATTGATCATATCTATATATTTGTAAGTAATGTGAAAGTATGTGTTTCTTCTATTTACAATAGGTGATAATGTTAGACTATGACTATGTACCTATGTGTGTAGTCTAAGAATTGATTTATGATTCTTCCTACTTGGTTATGTGAGTCTTATGATGGTTATCTTAATGACATTGTAGTAGTGAATAGGGTGACCTATAGAGGATGTTTGTTATGCTTATTTGTTATAGAATGATATGCTATACATAAAATAAGTGTTGTGTCTTTCTTTTTGGTACACTTGTATCCATTACTTGATACATGTAGAATGTGAATATGACTTCTTGACTTAGCATGCAATAGATTCTTAGTCTTGTATGTGTGACTGACATGTGACCTTAAACATTGCTAAGAAGGTACTTTATGTGGAACGTTCAACCTAGTTGGAAGGTTATGATATACTTGCAGTCGAAAGTCATAATGTTATCCTTCTTGTGTGAATGGTAGACTTAGGGTTGATTGGCTGGAACGAAATGAAACATTCTTAGGGAAGTCATTGAGCTACCCTATTAACCATTTTAAGGGAACCCTATGGGACCTCTTTGGTAAGGTATAATGTGATTGGGTTGTGAACTTGATATGCAACCTTTCATGTACTCCTTTATTTAAATACTCTATGAGAACAAAGCCTAGCACCGAGTGAGTATGGTTTAGATAGTAGCTGTAGTCAAGGATGAGGCTAGAGTACAAAGAAACCCTTCAAATTTGTTAACCATTAGCCTACATGGGATGTGTCCTAGTTTTACCATTGCCAAGTAGAACACAATTTATCGGAGTAGGGTTAAATCCGGATTCCATGCATAACTACCATGGTCTATGTCGGTTATTGCCTATTCTCATCATATGGGATACATACTAGTATTTGAGAATTTCTATGAAGTTTAGTTTGTGGTATGGGAAACTATCTAGACATTGCACAATAAGGCTTTGAATATGTCCTTATATGTTTAATGTTTCTTAATGAACTAGTAAAGATAGTGACTTAAGTTAGAAAGAATGTTAATTACTAAGTACTTATGTAGAGTAGTTTAAGGGTTACTTATTTATGATATGAAGGGGGAACATGAATGGTAATTTCATGTAATACCTTGTGAAGTCTTAATAATAAATCTAGAAAGGGAAAGGAAATTGAATAAGTAGACAAGATCTAAACTTAGGTAGTCTTAAGGATTATTTAGGTAAGCTTGAAGAGGGTGTATGGGCGGTCTCTTCTTGCATTACCTAATTAAGTCTTTTGATAACCTTTGTGAACAGAATGTTATATTCATATGTATGCTAATATTTTAAGTGAGGATGATTTTATCGTAGGTAGTCTAAAGGATCTCTTACATTTGTGTGAATGGATTGTATGGACGGTCGCTTCATAACTTACTCAAGTGAACGTTAGAATCACCATTGGTAGGACGATCTCATATTTTTGGGTTTTGGATGTATTTTGATGCTATATTATGAAATATGAATTATTGGTGAAGTTGTAGTAAAGTCATTGTAAGTCAACTATAACCTTATTGTTAAGTACATCTAAATTGACTACAATTTGTAATGTCTTCTAATTGTGTGGTTTGGTGTTTAAAAGTGATTCTTATGCTTATATTATGAAGTTTTAATCAAAAAGAGCATGTTTCTGATAAATATCTATTGCTCATAATTTTATGCATTAAGTCATACTTAGTACATGTGTTTGTACTAATTCCATACATTTTGTTATATCTAAGGTGCAGTTGAAAGGTGAGAAGTTGTCTTGAAGAAAAGTTTGGAATCTAGTTATCGTTCAACCAAAGTTAAAGTATGTCCTCACTTTAATCGAGGGCATAATCGTCTTTAGACTTCTTTATTTAAAGTATTATAATAGACTAAATATTTATATGTTTTTATTGTATGGGCCGTGTCCATAGTTCTTGAGTCTAAGATTGGCATATGTTGAGACTTAGTATTTTCTATGATTTTTAATATGAAAGATGGTTTAAGATATTTTGTGTGAAAATTTATAATTCTGTACTACTTTTCATACATGTATGCAATGAATGATGGCAAAGCTCTTGTACAAGACCTCCGAGAGGTCAAGTACGCCATGTTGAGCTCCGAGAGTGTCATATCTTCTAGGGTGTGCTCTCGGGATGTGACAGACATGAAACCATCTCTATGAAATTCATAAGAGCTATCCTAATAGAGCTTGTTTGGAAGCCCTAGTGTACCAATCCTTGGAATAAAAAGTATTATAAGGTGGTAGGACTTAGTAATATTACCTTCTCTAATACACCTAAGGGTATTATTTACTCTATGAGACAAAACGAAAAATACCGAGTACATAAGCTTGAAGTAGTAGCTCTGAGTATGATACTAGAGTACAAGTAAGCCCTTGATATTCCTTAACCATGTTCAACATGGGATGAGTCCAAGTTCTACTTTGGCATGTAGAACTCCTTCCATGTTGCGGGGTATTATAACAACGGATTCCTTACCTATCTAATATAGTCTATGTTCGTTATTGACTATTCCTATCATATGGGATGAACACCTTAGTTATTCGATAATCTTTAAAATGTGTAGGTAGTGGAATGGGACGTTATCTACACATTTTACGAGTAGGCTTTGAAGATTCTTATGTGAGTTACTAGGTCCTCCAAGTCCATTATTTGAAGTCCTCGAATTGATTACTTGTATATTAAATGGATTTAACGAATAAGGTTTACATAGTAAAAGTATGTTTAATAGAAAGGTTCTTATCTAGGGTAACTTTGAGAATAGCTTAGGTGTGCTTGAAGAGGGTGTATGGGCGGTCTCTTCATATCTTAATCAAGTGAGTCATAGAGTAACATTCGGTAGAGAGTCTAAATGGTGAAAAGTATTACTTCATGAATATGGAAATTAAGTGTTATGTGTTGAAAAGAAAATATTGGTACTTTAGGTATTCTTGAGGATCATGTAGGTTTGTGCGAAGGGGTTACATTGGAGGTCGCTTCATATCATACGTAGGCTGATCTTAAGGTGATCTTTAGCAGTGGATGTAAATGCGTAAATGGATTTTAAGTGATTATGTTCATATCTTCTTGATTATTTGTGTATTATCTTATATGTGATTATTAACTTGTATTATGTATCTTGCACTCTTATAATTCAGGCTTTTATAAAAATGTCATGATAACATGATTCTATACTAAATGTCCTTTTTTCATGGTTTTTGCATGGCTTCCATACATAGTGCATTAAATGTTCAAACCACTTCTTTTCTATTTTTGACTATAGTGTATGGATTGGAATTTTTGATATGCCACGGATGATTGATAGGTTTCTAAGAATTGATGATGAAGTTTTGGTGAGTCAATCATATATTTGAGGACAAGACCCACATGTTCCATTTATGTATTTTTTTATTTATTTCAAGTCTTGTTTGGGCTTAGTCCCAAATGTTTTATTCTTAAGTATACATAGTTTAACAAGACAATGTAAAGGTAGAATGTTTTTAGAAAAGTCTTCCACTTGCTTGTTAATGAAAGTATTCTTTATGTGTGAAGAATGTTTTAAATTCTTATATATTTTGAGTATTTAATGCAATGAATGATCTATGAGGCTTGTTTGATACTTCCCGGAGTCTTGTAAGCTGGTAAATTCTAGGTGGTTCTCCCAGTCATTTCAAACTTGGAATCAGAGAATAAGGTTATGATAGTGTCGTAAGTTGTCTCAAGAACAACATCTAGTAGAGTCTTGTTCATAATCTGAATCACAACACATTATGAATAAGAGGATATTAGGTGCTAAGAAAATTCACTTCTTCCTTCTTCGAATCGTGCCTAAGAGTTTTGCTATACTATGCCTTTCCCTTGTTCCCTCTATGATGGTCCTTATCGTGTGACTTTTGAGTAGTTTTTTGTAGATGTTGAGGGAGAGCAAAAGATGTTATGTGTGACTTTTTAGATGAGATATGGAAGGTTGTGATTATGACCTTAGTTGATGAGTAAAGAGATTTGATGGTCTTGATCCAACCTTAGAGGGAGGAGGTGTATTTGAAAGAGTAAGTTTTAGTTTCTCTAGTAGGAGATGTTGTGGATACGTGATGAGACTTTTAAGAGTCTTTAGTATTCATAGACGAGAGGCTGTAATTACAACATTGTTGTTTCAACCTAGTTCTAATGAATTATAGAGGTTGGGTGGTTATAGTCTTGGTAGGTTTGTGGTTATTGATATTTGATCATTATAGTGATGGTTCATGTTGACGCTTAGATAGGGGAGTTCTCCTCCTATGGTTTGACAGGAGCGGGTGGGGGGGGGGTTCCCCAGGCTGAATTAAGTAAGGGCGTTTTTGAGTGAGATATCCTAATCTTTTCCTTATGTGCCTAGTCAAGCCTAAAACTATTCGTTCCTATTTTTTTGGTTTTATGTTGGGGAGTCTCTTGGTGAAAAAATGAGTTTCCTAATATTCTCCTATATTACATGGTTTTATTTTGAATTTCTTGTTAATGAGAAAATTGATTTCCTGCTTACATTCCTCCCTCATTTCATATTCTGTTGTGTAGATTGCCTATTTTTCTTCATGAGGCAACGTAGTGGCATGTCCTAAATGTTTGCATGAGTTAACTTGTTGAGATCCTCAAGGTTATAAAAAGACATTTACTAGCTAAGGTTTTATGAAAAAAATGTTGTGAATGGGCCTTATTGAGATGTTTCATTATCTGCTTAGTAATGTTTAAATGAGCATGATGTAACTTGGAGAGGGAAGTTCCTCCAATATCATGAGAAATGATAAAGGATGATGCATAAGGAGTTGGTAGATGTACTTCTACTTTCTTTAATTGCATGAATTACTTTGATGCCTTTAATGTTGAGTGAGGTTCCTCCTAACTAGGTGTATGGTTATGATATTGTATGCGTGAGTGTGGGCTGTTTTCTATGGTTGTTATCCTTTAAGTGTGAAGTGTCATTCGCAGACGAATGTTCCCAAGTGAGGGAGATTTTCGCAACCCTAAAAATTAACTAGGTTGGACCAGAGATTCACTTGTATTTTATGGACTATTAACTAGCTTATTTAATGTGTTACTGAGTTACTAGGTCAGTCAGGTTGAGTTTGAAATCAAACGTAAAAGAAGGATCAAGACGTTCGTTGACTAGCACTCTATGTACTTGTATGTGTTCTATTGTGCCTTTTTATGTTTCTTGACTTGTTTTATTTGTAAAATGATTGTGGTGGACCCTAAGACATAGATAAGCATGTTTAGGGGTTAATGTCCGGCTACTACTCAACCAAGGACCCACGAGGTGTCACGATCGCAGAGCACCCCCTAATCGTAACTGGAGTCTTCGTCCTCTTATATGATTAAAACAAACCCTTATCATGTAACATATGAATACAAGAATTGGGACATAGCCCTTAAAACATTATAATATGTCTCATAAGAGAGTAAAACATACTATTTACAATAACGCAATGAACAATGTATTTAGACTACTCAAATAGTAAGAACTAGAATGATAGGCTGCGTTCTTGGACTTCAGGGCTAAACAACATGGGAATCTATCCAATCTTCTTGAAATGTATCCTTGAAACTCTTCAATGGTCCGAATAGATATTATTGTAGAAATAGAGAGAATATGGGTTAGTACAAACCACATGTGTTATGTATGAGGACATATGCAAGTATAGCAATTAAAAACATGCTAAAAAGGACATTTGGTTAAAAAGCATGTTGAGTTAAATTTAATTCCTTTATGAACATCCCTAGGATATAGCCAAGTACAAAACATAGAAACAATAAGACATTTTCACATTAAATGATCATGAGCATCTTCATAATAAAGCCATAAGCAACATTAAATCAATAAACTACAAGACCTTACCTATAAACCCAATCCAAATCAACTAGTGCATTGTATATGTGATCCCCAATAGCCCCACTTAAACTAACTCAACTAGCAAAGATACCACAATGATTGCCCTTACATCATATAGAATTATTAAAAGTATACATAACCTCATACATGGCAATTTAGACCAACATGTATATCAAGTGAATGTAACATCATATGAAACAAACATTATATAGAATGATAATTATTCATTTCATTCATAAGTATATTAACAAAACACCGTAGTAATTCCTCAAGGTTCACATGTGTAATGAATACATAGGTAAGGTCTCATTCCCTTACCTACACTAGTACTATGACGACCCTAACAATTCACTAGGATTATATATATCTTCACTTGAGATTTAAGTCCTTTTAACTAGCGTAATTAGTGTGTTTATGAGTTTTGAAGTTATTCGATTGATTATGAAGTCAAACGTTAATGAACGACCAAGACGTTCGACGACTAGTACTTATGTGCTTGCATTTGTTCTAGTGTGTCTTTGCATGTTTCATGACTTGTTTGGTGTTTAAATTAATAGTGGAGTTTATTAAGACCTAGATGTTCATGTTTAAGGGTTTAACGTCCGGGTACGACTCTACCTAGGACCCACAAAGGGACCTAGTGGAGGAACTCAACTCAATGGAAGAAACTGCCAGGCAGTGTCAAATGAGGACCCCAAGGAATGGCAGTCGATTAAATGTAGACCCATCGACATTGGGCGTCGACTCAGCCTGCAAGGTCTGCAAGACTTGCAGGTTCTGAAGATGGTGAACCCAAGCGACGGAACCCTTTGAGTTACAATCACTGAAATAATGGTCCGTTATTGTGGGGGTGTCAACGGATTCATGCACACTGCCTGCAATTCGTCCTTACTTGGAATGTTTTGGGAAATTAACCCTGTGGTTCATAAATTTAGAGGAAGGTTGTTTTAGATGTTTTGGGTGTAATTTTTAAGTACCTACGATGTGATTCTCAACTCTCATTTCGCCCTCTAACACCCTAAGTCAAAACCCTTTCCCCTCAAAAAACCTCCATGACTACTTCAAGGGTGATACGGAGATTGTATTGACAATCGATTTCAATGTAAATCATCTTCTTCCATTTATCCTTCTGGGTTAGCCTGCTTCTAATAAGGTCGTCTCAGGGCCAGCATATTCTATCTAAGTCTTACTATCACCTTAGAAGAAATTTAAAGTTTATTTTCCGAATGTTATAATGCTAAGAAGTCCCCTTTTCTTACCATCACTAGCCCCACTTGCTTTCTTCTGCATGAACACATCCCGTTTTCACCAATGACATATTACATAGGACTCAATGATGGTTATTGAATGCAGAGTTTATGTTTTCTACAACGCTCAAACTACTGTGCGCTAAACTATCTATTGGACACCCTCATACCGTTCTCTACTCTCTACCCAACTCTTTGCTATCAATGACGGTGATTTTATCATGGTTGCTTGACATACATAACAAGAAATCACTGGTCACGCAATATTCTATTTACTATGGTAGGATTTTCGTCTTATTGTGGGTATCGTACATTGTGTGTAGTGCCGGCTGCCATTACTTTTATGATAAATGATGTTTGTATATTTATTTGGAATCATTGTTGGCAATTATTGGATAGTCTACTTCCATAGAATTGTCGGCTATGGTATCATGTCTGTTATAAGGACGACAGCCTATGAATATATAATTGTCATTAAACCATCTGATGAAAGAATTCACGATGATTACCTGATGGCCTGTTAAGCCACATCCGCTCGGCCCTAATCAAGGCCTTTGCTAAAGCTTTACTTTGCTCTCTTCTAACACCTTGTGTAGATTGATAAAGAATCTATTGATGGTATTGTCCATTCATAGTGGCCGGTGTATATCTGACCTAATTTACTGCCTGGCGATTGATCCATGGGCGTTGAGTATTGGTGGTCCCAGTCCTCGTACATTTTATGAACGGCTTTGTCACTCATTCGTTTAGTATCATGCTAGGGCTTATGTGAAGGTATAATGTGGTAGATGTTTATGCTGAAACTAAGGTCATCAGTGATCCATTTTTTATACTCTATATAATTCTGTTATGTGACTGTTACAATGTGAAGTATACTGACCCACGCTGGCTGACCTTGTCTAAGTTGAGATATCTGAAGGCGAAACTAACTCCTTGTATGCTTTCCGACATATGACCATTATATGGAATCGCTAAGCCTTTTACGATCTTCTTTAGTACTATATACTGGGTGATAAAGGATTAAAACAGTCGTCTTATTTGACCAATGTTTCATGTGTATGTGTGATGTGAAAACATGTTGTCCATTAAGTGATTAAGTTTAACTTCGGTAGATTATGATGAGTTTGTATATATGTTGATAGGATATTTTGTTAGGTAGACTTTGTGTCCCTACTTGGTACTTGAATGATATTTTATATGTTTTATGATGAATGTTCTGTGTTTATTTGGTAGACCGCATTCCCTCTTCTTAATGCATGAAAGATATGTGAATATGTGATCCCTTGACTTGGTAGGCTAAAGAACCCTTGTTATGTATGAGTATGAGTCATTTAAATGTTACCTTGAAACAAGTAAGGAAGACCATTCACTTGAAACCTTCAACACAACAAGAAGGTTATGATATCCTTGAAGTTGAAAGCCATAATGGTATCCTTCTCGTGTGAATGATGGACTAAGCGATCGGTTGGCTGGAATGGCATGAAGCCATTTCTAAGAAACTCATTGAGCTATCCTTGTTGACCATTGAGCGTAAACCCTAGTGGACCCATCCTTGGTAGCGGCATTATGATTATGTAATGACTAAAATATGGTACCTCTTTATATGCTCCTTATGTGATTGAACTTACTTTATGAGAACTTGGGTGGTACCGAGTAAATATTCTTGGGGAGTGACTCTAATTATATAATAAAGTACAAATAAACCCTTCATATTCCTTAACAATGTGCCTACATGGGATGTTTCATAGTTATGTCCTTGGCAAGTAGAACACCCTCAATCGGAGTAGGGTAGACCCTGGATTCCATGCCTAGATAGTCTATATCGGTTAAGTCTTAGTCTCATCATGTGGGATGCATTCATGTATTGGAGAAGTTCTGCAACGTTTTTGTAGTGGAATGGGACGTTATATTGACATAGCACGAGAAGGCTTTGAAGATGCTAGGATGAGGGTTCCCAAGGTCTTTCCCTCGACCAATATGTGAACTCCTCTAAATGCATGGTTTTCTCTCAAAATGGTTTTAATGAAAATATTATCTTCTTAATAAAGTATTTTTTATTAAAAGGTACTTATCTAGGGTAGCTTTGAAGATTTATTAGGAAGAGTTGAAAAGGGTGTATGGGCGTTCTCTTCAAGTTTAACTTAGGTGAGTCTAACCTTCGGTAGGGAGTTTTATGATTTAAAGGTTTACCTTATTAAATATGGAACTATGTCATATGTGATGAAATGGAATAACTTACATAAGGTAGTCTTCGGGATCATCTAGGTATGTGGAAAGGGGTTGTATGGGCGGCCGCGTCATATCTTACTTAGGTTGGTCTTATGATGACCTTCAAGAGGGGGTCTATGTGAATATGGTTAGGGTGATTGAGTTACTAAATTAATACTTCCATATGTATATTCTTGGGACGGGTATTAACTGTCTCTTGTAAACTCTTTTTTGACGGTTTTTTTTTTTCAAAATAACGACTGAAAGCCACTGTTTCTATACATCAAGTGTCCCTTTTTCGAGGGTTTTTTTTTTGCATATTCCATACTTTGTGCAATTCAAGTGCTTTTGCCCCTCTCCTTTTTCCCCTTTTGACTAAAGTATTAGATTATGCGAAGTCTGATATTTTCATGTATGAATTGGATAGGTTTTCTGCAAGTGTTTAAAGAGGAACGTATTTGGTGAGTCCCTCATTGATTTGAGCAAGACCCACATGTTCCTTTTATTGTCTTTTAATGTATTTAATTTTAGTCTTGTGTGGCCTTATTCCAGTGCTTTACATTAAAAGTATTAGATTGTTTAAAGAGACATTGTAAATGTTTTATGATTTTTAATAATGTCTTCTGCTTGTGTATTAATGAAAGTATTCTTCGTGGGTGAAGAAATTATAAAATTCTTCATTATTTACTAGAGTATGTTATGCGATTATTGTTAAGATAGGCTTGTGTTGGACTTCTCGGGGTCTTGTTTGCCTGTAAATTCAAAGGGGTATCATTGGGTCGTTAAAAGTACACCTCTAATGTCATCCTAGTTATTACGCTTCTATTTACTTTCATTCATTCATTTTACTTTCGGGAAACTTGGTCATAACCGACAATAAACAATGTGAGCTAAACATGTAATCCGGTGTCAACCCCTCACACCAAAAGGAGGGCATTGTACTTGCCTAGGTAGGATATACACATAATAATACCATCTACGTGGATCCTATAACTAGGTTTTCCTACGGGGCACATAGTTAAGGAACTAGGAGATTGTTAGTAGAAACTCTCTTTATGCTAATTCGCATTATAGATTCCATCTGATGAGACACTTGGTGAACCTACCTTCCTCACTTAAAGGGTATCTCTTATAATCAAATTCACTCATTACTAAGCTACATATTCCCTTTTTGAAGTATCTTAATGTCTTTCTTAACATTAGTTAATAGCATAGGTATTAAGAGACTTACCCCTTGTATAATATGATGACAACTCTTAGGTTCTAGAACCAAAAACTCCTTTCGTTACAACCCAAAATTTAATGAGAACATTACATTATAATCATGGTAAGGAGATGCATCTAAGAATAACCTTCAATCCCTCATAATACCACCCCTATCATCATCTCACGATTCATGACTCATAATGTGCTATCATATTCATAATATCATCATATTCCTATCATACTCACGTATTCATACTTTAATTGAAAAATAAAATCAAGAATAGACCAATATAATTGAAGTAAAGAATTCATGATCTTGAAAGTATTACGAATGGTCCAAAGAATCTCATCAAATATATTACCCTCAATTGAATGATATTTAATCAAGGATTCACCAACCATCATAATATAATACCAATATTACAAGAATACATTCAATTATATCTCTCTCAGTCCTAAACCAACATATCTCACAAATTGGGGTTAGGAGAAGAAGAGGATCCATGGGTCTTGATAGATATTTAGGTCAAACTTTATGAGATACATCAATCCACACATAAACATACATATATCAATATTATTAATCGAATAAAGACTACACAATTCAATTTAGAAAGTAGGCCCACAAAATTAGATGAAAACAAGCTTTTTGATAAACATTGTAATCAAATAGTTAAAAAGCATCTTGGTAAAAAGAGTCCTAAGAGTGAATTTCCTCCAAACCTTGATAATCCTTTAAGAATGGTGAAGTAATGTATTGATCTTGAAATCTATAGAAAACATGGTCTTCTTCTTTTAATGGGGATCTATGTAGTAGCGAGAGAAACAACTGAAAACTGAGAGTGATTTTGATTTTATATAGGGATTTTATTTGGGTGGAATAATGACTTCAAAATTACCTAAAATCAATACATAGCCATCCCCTAATTTATCAAAAACAACCCTCACTTAATTGGATCTTTTAATAAAGTCAACTTGACTTTAAAAGGACGCGATCAAATTGGGACATGGTTGTGCGTACCAGATGCACCTCCAAATCTTTTTTATGGAATCAAATTTGAGGAAGAGAGGTTCATGACAGTGGTGCGTCGCGAGGCAAATTTTTCCCTTTGTGTGCTGGCTGCGCGATGCTCAGGCACCCCAAGAAAAGGGATGTTTCCAAGCTGCCTTTGAAGCCTTTCTGCTAACGCTTGAGCCCCCTTCAAGGACCACTAGATTGGTCCTTTTGGGGGTTTTTACTGGATGTTTTATCTGTATAAACATTATTTTACCGATTGAAAGTATTCATGTAAGTTTTATACTTCATATGACACTCCCAAACCTTCGCAAGTCATAACGAAGTTTACTAGTGTCGTCCCATGATATTTTTGTTGTAATACTTCTAAATCAAGTTTATTACCTTCTTTTAGGCCTTGAAATAACTTTTTAAATCCTCAGATACTAGGTAAGACTTTTGCCTAGTTCATTGGATTTCCAAGGTGTAATAATATCCCACTTTCAGGAATATTTATCCTCGAATGACATATTAAACAACCTTTTGGAATTACAACTAAAGACTAACATCCCACAAACCTATGAGACATATCCAATAACAAAGGACGAAACATTTACTCCTTTTTCAACACCAAAATTCACAATTTTTAAGGTATAAATCATGTCAACTATCAAAATGCACATATTTCGTTATTTCATATTATTTAAAGAGGAGTGTCCTTCTCTTTTTAATTTAACTCAACATGTTCAACAAGAAAACACTATGTATGAAACAACTCTAAAAACAAACTAGGTGAAGCTACAACCTAACTTATGTGACATGAGTTGAGAAGGTGTTAAAATGGTTAATTGTAGTACTAGGAGCCAGTGTTGAGTTTTAAAGAGTTTGGAGGTCAAACGTAAAAAAACATCCAAGTCATTCGGAAGTTTTGCCTTGAGAGGTGCTTGTGTTTTCTAATGTGCCTTTGCATGTTTTACGTGTTCGTTTGAGTTCAATTTTGTAGGGAAGGTTCCTAACATCTAGACGAGCGTATTTGTGTTTTAAGCATATGGGCACGACTTCCCAAGGACAATCGTGAGGGTTTTTGAGGAGGACCTAATCTTTTGCTAAAAACTGTCAAAAATAGCCCTAACCAACTAAGCAAAACGACGCCCCGTTGTCTAAAATTCATTGTTGGGGATCTTCGCTCCACACATAGGTGTGGGAGATAAACCCCAATTTTCATGGACTAGGTTTAAAATGACTGATATGCACGACGGTGGGTTCTCTACATTGACGGTTTATCGACTGCACACGTCGATTGGGGGTCTACAATTCCGTATAATATTTCGTCAAAGGTAAGGGCAATTAAGGTAATTCATCTAGAATTACAAAAATAAATTGGGCAGTTACTTAAGGTCTTCTAGGATATTTTAAGTGAATTTATACGTCTAGAACCTATAA
This sequence comes from Solanum habrochaites, assembly GCA_027704765.1. Classification (NCBI taxonomy): domain Eukaryota; kingdom Viridiplantae; phylum Streptophyta; class Magnoliopsida; order Solanales; family Solanaceae; genus Solanum; species Solanum habrochaites. Next base: position 43,875,521 of record JAKWJA010002489.1, on the reverse strand, counting down.
TGGAGTTCTTTATTAAAAATCAAAACCTAGGACCCTAAATAGAATTCTCAAGATCTCCATTGGAGCTTAATGCAAGGTTGAGGCTAGGATCTTCATTTCTCCATAAAATCTTTATCAATTTCGTGGTTAATCATCAATGAAGGTATGTTTTTTCATACTTGAACTGTCTTTCTTCAAGGAGCCAAAATTAAAAGGTTTTTCTAAGACTTCTAAAAATATGAATTCTTCTATTTGGACTTCTTTCCAAGGGTTATTGCATAAAATGATTTCAATCAATGATTTATGATATAATTGATTTTATTGGTTTTGATTAGTATGTATGGCTTTTGGTAAGAGCCTTTGTGAATTGAATTGGTTAGAATGTGTAAGGATTGGAAGTGTTGATGATGAAATGGTGGTATGCTGACCTAATCTCTTAAATATTGTGTAATATAGGTATTGAATTTTCAATGTTCATATTTACATGGTAAATGTCCGTGTACGAATTCTTAAATGCCTCGCAAAAGGTCCCACAAGAAGGAGGAAAGAGATGTCGAGACACTGTCTTGGTAGTGTCAATCGACGAGCCAAATGACGACCCATTGGTGGATTGACGCCCCATCGATTGGAAGGCGTCGATGGACACTTAGCTTGGAGAAGTCTTGGGCACATAACATCCTTAGACCCAATCGACGGAGGGCACAAAACGGCCCGTCTTTGAACAAATGCCCCTTCGTTGGGTATGTCGATGCAGGCTGGTGCATCACTGCCTAGCTACTACTCATTAAAAGGGTAAATGGGAAATTCATCCCACGTCCTAACCTTACCGTAATTGGTTTATTTAGCCATTTTTCGGTGTATTTAAGGGATCTAACACGTGAAAAACCCATTCCAAATACCTTCTACACAAATTAGACTTTCCCTCCAAAATGTTCTCCCTAAAACCTCCATTGAAGGTGAAGCTCAACAACAGATTGGAGCTTGGATCTATATGATTTCTTCATCAAGTTTTATGAGGCTTTTCACTAGACAAAGTTCTGGCCTCCTTCATCTCTTAATAAGCCCGTCACTTGGCGAGTTTCTTCTCAAACTTTTTCAAGAAGTTTTCATGTATCAAATCTCTTCTTCTTCCTTCAAGCTAGCATGCTTTCTTTTCTAAAAATGGATTATTAAATCATGATCATTGTAAAAGTGACGTTTTAGTGGGAAAAACAATCCAATTGCATTGTGAACCCATGTTCCTTCCCAACTCGATTTAGCCCTTGCATGGCCATTGTGATCATGACTTGTTATTAATTGAGTTGTGATTCTATTACGTTTAATTTCTCATATTTACTACTATTTAAGTATGTGGATGGTGAATTGTTGATGGATGATCCAATTGGATCAATGTATGAAGATTTTTTAAAAAACTAGTCTATCATCTATGTATTCACTGTAAGTATGGCTTCATGGTGATTGTTGTAAGATTTTTTATTATGTTACCTTTATTTTAGATACTGTTTTAGGTTAATATCATGATTGAATTATTTATAGGAATATCTTATGTTCAAGTAAAGAAGGATTGGCATGAACTGATCTAGTTTCTTCTAGTCTATCGATTGATAATACTATGTATGTGATGTGATCACAATTTTAGATTGGACGAAACATGATTTCCTTTTGGGTAATGACCTGCTTAGATACTGACTAAAATGTAAAAAATTATTATTAAAATACGATTGATGATCAAGGCCATAGGGAATCAGTCGTATTGCCTATACAGTTTAGTGCCTATGTTGGTATCATGATCTTGTACGGATTTAAGCATGATTTTTTATGTTAAGTGTATGATAGATACTGCCCTAGATAAATACTATTGATGAAAGTTTATGTGTAATCCATACATTCTAGCATGTTAATGATGTGTTGTACTAGTTTGTAGCATGGCCTTGTAGTAGCTTATGCATGACTTCATAAATGATTATTATGTCTTAGCTACGGCTATACTTGAAAAATTTGATGAAGAAGGTAATAGTTCAATGATAACCAATGCTACAAGAATTGGTAAGGTTTGTCCACTCTTCTACTTTCTCTACTTGCTCTATAGTGTTGTTTGATAAAATCTTGAGGGCTTGTGGGGGTATTGTGGGCCCACTTATGATGCGGTTTACCTTATTGTAAATATAGCTACATGGATGTGAACATGACGCGTGAAGGAAACTATTACTATTAATGTAGAGGGTTATGAAATCATCCTATGTGGAAGCGCTGAGTTTCCGTATTCGTACTAGTGATTAGGTTTTGTTTTGCGTAGTGTCAGAGCATGTAAGGGGCTATGTTAAAGTTAGATGTACTTGCTATCCTACTATAAAGTCCATAATTTTGCATGTTGATGTATAGGTACTGAGGTGCATGTGACTAAGCTTACTATATCGATTTGAATTCTTAAGATAACTGAGGTCTTTCTTATGCAACATTCGATGATTTTTGTTGATGTATCATGCACTACCGATAATTTATAGGTTTCTAGTATAGGCAAGGTAATGGGACTTGTCATATGCATCCACATGTGTACCTTCACAGTATATTTTTCCTCGGTTGTGTCTTTCTAATTGCTGCATATGATGGTTGAACTGTTATGACTATGACTTCGATATTCTTTGCATTTAATTATAATGATATGATAAAGTATAAATGTGCATAGTGTCTTCGATTGTTGATATGAAAGGATTTATCATCTAGGTACACCTATAGACTGATGAGTTTACATATGAACATTTTTGACATTTATGTGTCATGTGAAATGTTTGCTCACATACTAGTACACACACAAATGTATTTAGATCTAGTCAATTGAGGGGCCTTGAAAGGTGTTCTCATGTGTACCTTAAAACTAGATAGGTGCTTGCATATACTATAAGGATATAAGGAATAAATATTGAAGCCTATGTTTATGAAAAATGTTAATAAAAGACTTAAAATAAAGGAAACATAGATTAGCACTGAGTGAACTTGACAATGGAGGTGTTGATTTCCTTTGGGGTAAGATTCACCATTTGTTCCTTATAGAGTTGTTACTTTCCTAGAGAAATACGCACCTAGGATCCAATGAGTGGGTTACTTCCCTTCAGGAAGGTCACCCGATGTTATTCCATGAGAGGAGCCCAATTGCCAATGACATATAGAGGGTCCTACCTATCTCATAGTTCCATAAACTATGCTTGCCACGTAGGATGAGTATTTGGTTGAATTCACATAGAATTATAGGTACATGTTAAGGTTCTACTTTGGCTAAGTGGAACACCGTTCATTGGTGTAAGACTCTCTAACCCAATTCCATGTTTTTAGCACCCATTTTCTTTATGTTACTGTAGGGTATTTTTTCCTATGATAAATGGACAATGCAAGTAAATTCCTAAGTGCCATAACTAGGAAGACTTAAGGAAGGTTACTTAGGTAAGTGGAAGGAATTAACCCATCTATACATTGCACAAGCAACTCCTTAGGAAAATCTAGGAAGGTGGCCTAAGGTTTATGATTATGCTTATATCTTTATGCATGGCATTATAGTATTTGTCTAGTTGTTATGAATATGTGCGAGTTTTAAACCTAAATGATGTGAACTTTTCTCTATATGCATAATGTTTATCTTAATGACTATTTATAAAGGTCTTTCCTAGATTGGGTGAATTCCCTTACTTGTTAGTTTGTTTGAAGTGTTATGCTTGCGGTCTCAGATAGGTTACTATTGTTGTGAGGTATGGGGCTTCACATGTAAAATGCAACTAGTCAACTAAGATTGAAGGCAGGATTAAGGTGTTTAACTAGTATGTGAATGAAGTGAATATATGGCATGGCATTTAACTTATTGTAAAAGCCAATGAAGTCTGACTTAAATGAGTCCCTATGATAATGTATAGCTTATAGTAATGATATGTGTTGGCTTATGTAGGTTGATTGTATGCTTCCTTGGTGGCCCTACGGTGATGTTGCCCCAAGGGTATCACTAGAGGTGTTACTTGTGCGGGGTTGTAATTATAAACGAAATGATAACTGCCTTAAATTCCCCTATAATGTGGGATATTATTGATGTTTGACGCCTTGAATATGTCAGGGTAGTAAGTATGGTGACATTATATAAATGCTGATTATAAGCTACAGTTTTATAGACGATTTACTCACCAAAGGCATGAATCTGAATTTTCAGAAATGTTCCCTTTTAGATGCATTTTTTACATGGTTGCAATTTAGTGCATTCTTGTACTAATCACATTCTTCCTATACTTTCTACACAATGTATAGGTATGGATGCTTAAAAAATATGTTCCCTATGATTGAGGGATCTTGATATGGTGAATGTCCCAGATACAAGGAAAGATCCGTAAAGTTCATATTCCTAATACCCTGTCTACTGTAAACTGTATAGGTTTACTTATAATGATGTTTTAAGGGCCGGAGGGTTTCCCCCGGAACGGGGGGCGTCCCTAAGGTACTATAGATGGTTGTGTCTAGATGACAAATAGACTTAATTTCTAAATATGTCTTATGATATATATATAAATATATCTATAATATATTAATATATTATATATAGAGAGATGAAAGTCTCTAGGCATATGAAGTGCTATGAAGATTTACATTTTTTGCTACATTTAATATGAAAATGTATGAATGATAACATTGGCTTAGGTTAATAACTACGAGAGGTCAAGTACGCCATGTTTCTTATAAGGGGTGCTCCCCGGATGCGACAAACGTGGTATCAGAGCATGATGTTTTAAAATTTGTTTAGGATCCAAGAAGTCTCATATTGGCACATCTAGTAGAGTCTCGTAATATTGGTGGTGAGTCGCGAAACATCAAATGGTATGGGAGGCTATAAGACTATAGAGTTTCCCTTATTTATCATTCTTATATCGTGTCATAAAACATAAATCTATAAGATCTCTATATTATATTTTTCTTGTTTGGTGGTCTTTTAAATGTGATTGCTTGGATGAGATGATATCTTATATGCTTGAGGGAGAAAAGGTGATTTTAATACTTATTTTGGTTTTATAGTTTGATATGTATGTGTCAAGGTTACTTTTGGCATGTTTTGATGATGTGATGCCAATTATGGATATTTATGAGATTTATGTGAAAACGCATTTTATGTTGAGAAATGTATGTTATGATAGGATTAAAGCATGCTAGACGTATTATGACTAAACTTAGTTTACTTTGGAATGATGTGTTACTATATGCTTTTACATAATGGTAGCCTAATATTATGATTTGACCTTTAAGTTCTTAGTGACTGCCTATGGAAGCATGCTACCCTAAGAATATGTGCTTAAAAGTGTTCAATGTGTCCCTTTTGTATATATATGTGGTCCTTTATAAGTTGTGTAGTGTGGATTGGAGTCCTTTGTATAGACTTGACCCTAGGTGTGATGATAGTATTCTTGTCTTGGTAATGTTTTGTGTTTGATATTGTCATGATTCTCCCATCAATTGCCTAATTTGTAAGTTGTTTTGAATTTTTGAAGCATGTTCAGTTAGCCAATGCTTGGCACTAATAAATGTCGATTTTTTGGAAAAGAGGACTTAATGTTTTTATTGGAAATTGCTGACGATGTGTATAGATTGATGCTATAAAGCATGAACTGAATGTTAAAAGTGGAGTTTGCTATTGTGATGAAGATGAGAGCCTTATGGGCATGAGGTGAGCTTGTAGATTTTGTTCTAACATGAATTATTTTGTTGTGATTCCCTTTGTTTTGTGGAATGGGTTGGAGGTTCCCGTTAAATTGAGGGTATATTCTTATCTTTATGGGTGATGATGATGCGTTTGAATTGGACCTAGAAGTTGTGTTTCGTCAAATGTTTACAAGAAGAGAAAGGATGTCCTTTTGGCTAAGATTACCTTATTTTTTTACTAGTGTTGCATGAATTTGTGGCTATGTATTGTATGAATACCTTATGTGTTGAATAGTATGACTTAACTTAAAGTTGGGGATGCATTTGATAAGTGCTAAAGTTTGGGGCAAGGAGAAGTGCCTCGAAGACTTATTGTAAGTTATTGTAACTACTTGGTTGGTTTGAAAATGTGGGGCTGAAGAGTGAATTCTGTCTTAAAGGTTGTTTGGTACTATCGTTACTCTTAATGGTTGGTTTTCCGGGCCGGCTCTAGTGTGGATGGTATGGAGTAGTAATGTTGTACTATATTTCCTACCTTGTCCTTTATTTGGTCACGACTCAAACGAGCCACGAGGTGGCCTCCCACACGTTATCTTAAGGTAGAACAGACCACAATCTAAACCCCTTGTTTACCAGTATAAATTTTTGAATAGTAATAAAATTCGGAGAGATCCGAAACTCATTCACGAAATCATTAAATAACTTCTAAGCTAATTACTTATCAAGCCCCAAAAGCTGGAATCACACATCAAATATCTTAATCCTCAAATTACTAAGTCTAGAGAGTATGGGTTAATAACTAAAAATGTCAGTGGAGGAAAAAGATGGTCATGTCCGAACTTCAAGACATCAAGCGTGAAAAGAGATCCAGCCCGAGCTAGTGATCATATGCTCACCCGAAATCTGACGTGCTAGAAAGACTGGCTACATTGCGGACGAAGTCGGATGCGGGGTGCGTCATGTGGTACACTGTCTGCCACTCAACCCAAAACACAAGAAGAAAAACAAGTAGGGGTCAGTTACAAAGGACACGTTACTTAGGTAGGTACACAGGCCAGAACTCAGCGAATACTTAAAGCAATTATAAATCTTAATCCTAAGTATAAAATCAAACACACCGATACTTAAAGGTGACAATCAACAAGTACAGAACATTGGCAAACAATACCCAGCACACCTATAGGACTTAAGCCTCCACCCATACTCTGGTTGGGAAGATAGGTTCTTCAAGGATTGAGTATATTAAAATAATTCAAGAAAATACTTCTCTTTATGCTTATCTTGTCGAACGGTGACACTCCGATCCCAATCTACGTGTCGGAACGTGACGACTCCAAATCCATTGTTACTACCGGAGTGTCAGAACGTGCCACTCTATCCCCTAAAAAAAATACTACGTGGTCTGACGGTTACACTTGATCCATTATTACCACCGGGGAGTTTCGGGAACGAGTGACCCTAGGGGTCAGATCCTTTGGGGTAATCTTCATTAGTTCAGTTCATCAAGCGTTTCACTTTAAAAATAAGGATCAATCTTCATCTTAATAGAGAGTATTTTAAAGATTACAAGATTCAACGATTCTCATCATTCTAACTACCGCGCAATTATACGAATCACACGATACACACGACACAATCAGATAATCTGAAGCCTATACAATCCACCCAATACTATCCATCGCTAAATAAATTAGAGTTGTATACTATCACATAGAACTAAAGCCATAACCTACATCGACCGAAGGAAAGTCGGATCGAGGGTCAATCTAAGTCGTCCCCAATGCCTTTGCTTTCCTCTTCGTGCTCGGGGGTTCTTCTCCGGGGGTCAAAGTGGGAAATCTCAGAAACCCTCCGGGGCGGGTCATAAAGAGCTGGGGTGTGTGGGGACAATTTGGGTTGTAAATAAATGGTTATACTATCGTGTACCGAAGAGGGGGGGCTTGGGGTGATAAAGAACCTTGTAGTCACCAGGCTAGATGGTAATCATGAAATGGAGAGAAAAAAGAAAAAAATTCATTGTGATAAAATAACCCATTACTCTTTATTTTTAACGTTATCTCTTTTAAACCCCCAAGTTGAAATAAATAATTTTAAACCCACTTAAAAACACAAACCACTAAATTTAACTAATAAAGTTTGGGTCATGAAGATCCAAGGAACGGCACGCCGCTTGGGTAGAAAAAAACAAACTTTCATAACAGAAATACGACCCAGTTGGGGTTACGCAACCTGTGACGGTCCAATACGTGATCTATGATGGGGGGGGTCCGTCCTACACGTCCGTACAAAGTTTAGAGAGATAAATTCAGTAAAGGGGTTTGTGTTGACGGTCCCTGTACGTTTTAACGACTGCAAACGTGGCTACCAGTCCGTTGTGAAGTTCATAGATTTCGAATCTACAAACCCAGATTATCAGAAGTGTAATCCAAGTTTTTTGGAGCGAACCGGAAACCTCGACGGGTCCTTCGTGTCCCATAGAAAGGGGGAACATGTCCGTCGCTGTGATCCTTCGACCCAGTCATTTATTTTCAAAATAATTTTAACTGGTGACTGTGGGGTGAGAGACCTAACGTAAACAGGTATGTTACAATAGATCAAATTTACCCGCATCACCCGTTTCGTTGGGAACCCCGAACTAATCAAAGGAAAGAAAAAAAAGCAAGGGCGAGAAAAAGTAACCTGAATCTGTAAAAAGATGTTGATATCTATTTAGCATATCTGCCTCATTCTCAGGGCGCGGAGAAGTAGACGTCTATCGAACAGCGGGTAAAAGGGGTCCGAATTACGTGCAAACATTGAAAGAGAGGCTTGAGAATAGGATCAGAATCCCGTTATGATCTCCACTTGCAGACTTCTCTATCTAGAATTCAACGGCTCCTCCTCTAATACAATTCACTCAAGGAAGAACTGAATCCCAACGAATAATGTAGTTCCCATCCCCATGGTAACTTTTTCAGCATAGACACATGAAATACCGGTGGCATCCTGGAGAGTCCTGGAGGCACTGACAGTCATAAGCCACCTCCCCACGCGCTTCAAACTTCAAATGGCCCATTACCTTGTACTAGTTTTACCTCGCTTACGAAACCGCATCACCCCTTTTCATGGTTGTAAACCCTTAAGCAAACTTGTTCACCCTCCATAAAATTCAGAGTCGCGCTAAGCTTTTCGATCTGCATATTCCTTCTGCCTGCTTCGAGCTTCTAGAAGCTTATCCCTGAATGAATTTGCCATTATCGACGATTCCCCTCAAAATCGGTAACCCCAGGTCTAACCTCCAATGCATCAAACAACCAATGGGAGACCTACATGCTCCTCCCATACGTGCCTGCAATGGAGCCATATCAATACTTGATTGATAGCTATTGTTGTATGAAACTCTGCTAAGGGTAGATAATTTATCCAATGACCACCAAATTCTATCACACATGCACGAAGCATATCTCTACACCTGAATTCGTTCGCTCAACTGACCATCGGTCTGAGGGTGATGCAGTACAAGATCCAGCCTAGTGACCTAATTCAGCATGTAGATAATTCTCCAACATATAATAACTGCGTTCCTCTATCTGAATATGATGGCCAGTGGAACTCCATGCAATCGAAAATTCGCGAGATATGAGTTTGGATAACTTCTCTGCATGTACGTCATCTTTGACAGAATGAAGTGAGCAGACTTATTATAAACCTGGTCAACATTACACAATATGAAACAAAACCTTACCAATGTCATTGGAGACCAACCCCAAGTCGCATTGCAATTCTTTCCCACCTTCTCATTCAGAGGGCATTCTCTGAGTGTTTCTCTAGGCTTCTGGTGTTCATACTTCCCTGCTGACATTTTGGCCATGGTCAACAAAATCAACAATGTCGCACTTCATTCTACTCCCCCAAAAATGTTGCTTTGTTCGCGATCATTTTGGTTTTATCAGGATGTATCGATTACCTCGACTATGAGCCTTTGTAATGAATAGTGTGATCAATCATCACCACGGGGCGCACATACCCTTCCCTATCTCAAAACTCTTCCTCATCAATTTTTCCGTCTTTGCGCACCCTCGTAAATACGCATATCTCGAATTCGGCTCAGCTTCCTCATCAGCACACGTTTTCCTTTTGTTTTATCTTGTCAAAAAAGGATCTTGCCTCCACACAGGCCCAAAGTCCTCCTTTCTCTAGTACTTCCAGCCTCATAATGTCATTAGCCAAGTCTGAACTCTCTAGGCCAATGGCGTCTAGAAATCTGGTAAATAGGCTAAACTACCCATGCTTCCCGCTTTTCCTACTTAACGCCTCTGCACAACATAGCTTTTCCTGGTTTATACAATATTGTAATATCATAGTATTCAATATTTATCCTCCACTCCTCTACCTCACATTCTAATCTTTCTGAGTAGAGACGTACTATAAACTATGATGACTGTATAAACCTTCACACTTGACCCCATATAATATATCTCACATTGCTTTGGCATGGCGAAACAGTACCGGGGCTGGGGCGAGAGCCAAGCGCTAAATCATGGTGGGTGGCGGCGGATAGTTACGTTCATGCACTTTTAATAAGAGCCTCGAAGGCATAAGCAATTACTTTCTTAGTTCTGCATTAGCGAGTGGTCACCCAAACACAGAAAAAAAAAAAAGAACAAAAAAGAATAAGATGCATCACAATAGACAATGAAATTCTTACCTCACTGGGAAGGTTAAGAATTGGTGCAGTAGTCAACAAAGTCTTGAGTTTCGGGAAACTTTCTTCACATTCATCCGACCATACAAATGGAACATTCTGCTTAGTCAATTTTGTTAGCTGTGAAGCAATAGAAGAAAATCCCTTGACAAATCGACGGTAGTAGCTAGCTAAACCAACAAAGCTCCTTACCTCTGTAACATTAGTAGGCCTTACCCAACTCTTCACTGCTTCAATTTTGGAAGGATCCACCATCACTCCATCCTTAGAAACCACGTGCCCCAAGAAGGACACTGAATCTATCCAAAACTCACACTTGGAAAATTTGGCATAAAGTCTTTTCTCCCTCAACAACTCCAATACAATTCTAAAATGGTCCTCATGTTCTTTCCTTCTCTTTGAGTATATCAGTATACATCAATGCAATACCATAACAAGAGATCCAGATAAAAAAAAAAATGGCTTAAAAATCCCGTCATCACACTGATGAAAGCGCAGGGCATTCGTAAGCCCAAAAGACATTACTAAAATTCGGATGGCCCCCATACCTTGTCGCAAAGCAGTCCTTAGCACATCTGTCTGCCTGTATTTTTCAATTGATGATACCGGATCTCAGATCAATTTTTATGTCTGGTAAGACACAACACTTGTAACTATCGACAACCCTCATCACATCGATGAAATAGTAATCTTGTTCTTTATAGTTACCTTATTCACGACTGCCTGTAGGCTATTACTTTCCGAACGCTTCCATCCTTCTTTTGTCTCAGAAATAAAACAGGGAGCCCTCAAGGGTATGCAACTTGGTTAATAAACCTCTTTACCTAACAACTCCTGAAGTGGGCCTTTAACTCCCTTAACTCAGCTGGAGCCATTCTACAGGGGGGATGGAAATGTGGGTCGAGTACCCGGCGTATCCAAATCAATACAAAAATCAGATATCCTTATCCTTGGCATCAATGAAGGTCTGGCAGGAACACATCCAAACTCACAGACTATCGACATAAGACCCATCAAGTACTTTTTTGAGTAGCATCCCTAATGTGCCACAAATGGCTAAACAACCTATCTAACCATCCTCTTATCGCTAGAAAGAGAATCTACGACTGGGGTGGGAAAGGTAGTCACCCTCCCACAGAACTAGCGTATATTGTCCCAACTTGGCCAATGTCACAGTTTTTTAGCATTACAATCTAAGATTGCAAAATTGGGGAAAGAAGTCACCCAGAATACTCATCAAAATCAACCATTTCTTTTCCTAGGTAATCCAAAATCTACTAGGTAAATTGCTCCTACAAAAATTCACAAGGCAAGACCTAGAACAACACCTTCTCAACTATCCCACAAATCACAGACTTACCCACAGCGAGAGAGACACTAATAAGGCATGTCAAGAAAATCGCATATTAAACCAAGAAAGACTCCTTAAGCAAATAGGAAGATACATATAAAAATGGTTGATCCAAGGATGGCAAATAACTAAATAAGCCATGCCAATCACAGCCCAAAAATTGCCTTTGATAACAGCATCATATGTCTTCTCCTGCTCTTCAGACCTCGCCAGGGAAGAATAACCTAGGCCCTATCACTGTTGTCTGTCCATTGCCCCTATCATGTTTGCGCTGCAGCAGTTCCGCTTGCCCTCCACCCCGACTGATTGGTGACCACCATACCACCCTTAGCCCACCATGTCCTCCCAAATGGCGCCTCAGCCCAAGGACCACCTCCTCCCACCTCTATCTATTGGGGGTCTGTAACCTGTTTTTGGACAATACTTTCCTATATGTCCAGTCTCCCCACCATCTAACATGCCCTGGAGTCAAGCATAGGGTCTTCGTGAAATTGACGGAGCCTGGGATAACGCTCCAAAAACTCAGAAAAAGGCTGACTGGGCTGCAATGTACCCCCAGCAAGCTGTAGGGAAGACTGAATAGGGCGGTTGTTTTGTAACCTCCTGAACTCTAGCCTCATGCGTAAGCCGGCAAAAAACACATCCCTTACGGAATGTTCTTAGATGTCGAGGCCATGGTGAAGTTCGTCTGTCTTCACCCCTCCCACTTCTATCACAACATCACCAATTCCTGAGAGATTTTTGCTGCAGAGCTACCTGTAAGGCTGGGATCCGCATAGCTGACCTCAACCCTTCACAACGACGAATCCGCACTTGTGGACATGAAACAAAGATGAGTGTCATACATAGATAGCACTAAATTTACCTTCATAAGCAGCAACATACATCCTTCCTTGCTCTAGCTTCAGGAATTCATCTCTCCCCTCCTATCTCTCAAAGGTCCGGGGTATATACTTCTCCATAAATAAGTAGAGAAGAATGCCCAAGTCCATAGGTGGTGCCTGTTCTGGTTGACACTCAACATAACGACCGACACCACCTTTTGGCATCTCCCCCTGAAATGAATAGGTTTGTGAACGCCACACCGAATCGTTCTACTTGTCCCATCGTATGTAGCAGCTCAGGACAATCAACCAGAAATCATAGGCAGCTTAAATTCAACACCACTGAGGTTTTAAACTTTACGACTTTAGTGCGAAAGTTCCTGTTGATCACTAAGTGCCATTAATGGACCCTGTCGATCGAGTAAACGTGCTACTTCCTAATTCGGCCAAGGCATCCTACGGGGAGCCACAGCGAGCTGCAATATTGTAACCCCTGACCTGAGGTGCTAGTGCGAACAAAAAAAAAACCGCTTGAGGTGTCTGGCCTGTATCAATAACCCTCTAGATGGTAAGAACCTGGTTAATCTCTCTGGGGAGGCTAGGTGGTAATTCTTTCATCTGAACCTGCCCTTTTTCCCCTTCTTCATCTTTCACCCTCTCTAACTACCCTCTCAGTCGGTGGAGGAGTCATGCCCTACTTACTTTACGGACCCGTTTTTCCTCTACCTCAGTATCTAAGAGGGGCGTCCTCCTCCTGCGACCGCTACACGGCCTCTTCCACTGCTCCCTCCTCAAAAGAGCTAACGTTCCCAATGTTGGCTCAGAAACACACCCTTCCTCATGTGCTGGTGTTACCACAAGTGTTGCTTAGTTCTAACCATCTTCGAGATAGAGTGAGATTCAGATACCAATTTGTATCACCTAGATACCAATGGACCATTAATAGAACGAAAGAAAGAAAGAATGGAGTTTTCCTAAAGTCCTATAACCTAAAGTTCTTGTGTGATGAGACCAACGAACCTTAATTATTCTAGATAAGTATTACTTCATTTAACATACTTTCTTAACTTAATTTATTACATTCATTAGTTCATTAAACACTCATTTACCACAAAAAGGACATTTAAGTAATGGTCTTAAACAAGATCTAGTGACTCTCATTAACTCCTTCAAAGCCTATTTTGCAATGTCTAGATAGTGTCCCATACCACCACCTAAATTTCATAGAATTTCTCTAATGCTACTAAGAATGCCATATGACGATAATAGGCAATAACCGACATAGACCATGGTAGCAACTCATGGAGTCGGGAGTTCTAACCTACTCCGATGAGGGTTTTCTAGCTGCCCAGGGTAGAACTAGGACACAATCCCATGTAGCACATGGTTAAGGAATATGAAGGGCATGCTTTGAAATCTATGTCCCCATACTTAACTAGAACTACTCCTACCATACTCCTCGGGTGCTAGCCTAAGTCTAACTAGATTAACTCACATTAAAGGTTCACATGAAGATGTTTCGCATAACAAAGTTCATAAACCCAATCACATTAACCCTACCAAGAAACGTCCACAGGGGGCGACCGTGCCAAGACGACAAGGAAGCTCATTATGAATTTCCTATGGATTTGGATGATGTTGTTCCAGACCACTCTAACCTTAAGAAGTCCATTAATTCCTTTACTCTTGAAGGATACCATTACGTTACCACTCTCAACAATTTCATAACGTTTATCCGACTAGATTAAAGGTTCCTCTAAAGGAACCCTATCAACAATCATTCAAATGGTCTCACCTACATCCATACATCCAAGACGCTAACTATCAGTAGCATCCTAGAGTAATGGACAATCACATTTCATATTCATACAAAACATCATGTAAGGACACAGTAATCCAATACAAGACACCTCAATTTTTAAATTCATCAAGCATTAAGGACACAATGACCAAGAGCAGAGACCCCGACATACTTCACCTGCAACAATATTACTAATCCATCTATAAGCACATAGGAATAACCATTATCATCTTTAAGTCATACTACACCCACCATATCATCACAGCTAAACCATTACACTCATCACCCCTCCCTTCCTAGTTGGGGGTCTTAAACACTATAAACTATCTTAACAACCACAACTTCACATTCTGGCAGTACACCATACCACTACTTTCAACATAACTACCCTTGAAAAGGTAACCAAACAAATCAAACAAGTAATATCTCATCTTTTCTCTACCTCAACAAAAACTTTATAAAATCACCCTCAAGGGACTAACACATAAGGGATACAAGAAAAAGACACCATATACAAAGCTCTTAGGCACGATTACATGAATGAAGAAGTGACTCATTACTATCACCCAATAGCCTCCTATTTATAATATGGACCGGTTCACATTATAAACAAGACTCTACTAGATGTGGTTTATAAGGAAACTTAGACACTCCATAAACCTGCCTCTGATACCATCTTTGTCATGACCCACAAGTACATCCTCGAAGTTAACCCATCCTTGTGTTTTCACACGGCAAATGAGGCTTCATGAAGTCTCGAGCCTCTCATATCATTCATTGCATAATAAACATACTAAAATAGTAATTAATTTAAACTTTCTTGTCACCCACAAAACTCTTCATAAACAATTACAACAAGCGTAAGCTTTCATTTTAAAACATTAAATCTTGACTAGTTTCACTGAAACCATCTATCTACATTAGATTCCTACACAAGACTTGGACCAATCCCATACAAACATAAAAATAAAGACTAGGACATGAAGCCTTGTAGATATGTCTCGAAATCGAAGGACTCACCAATACATCATCTTCAAAACCTTGAAACCTATAGCAACCTCCTAGCACATCAGACTTCAAATTCCCTACACTTTCGTTAAAAGGGTAAAGAAGGGGTTAGCAATTAGATGTACTAAGTATGTGAATGCCATGCAAAAACCATGAAAAAGGGACAATTTCGTAAATCTATGTTTTCACTGAAATTTCGATTAAACATCATACATATCATAAGAACAACATTTTAACAACTTCGAAATACATAGAATCATTTAAGGCAAAAAGCCACATTTTTTAGTACAACATTTTAGTGAATTCCTTCACTTCACTTTACACCTCTTTTAGCCTGTAATAATCCCACTTAAAGCTATCGAAGAACTAATAACTTAAGGAACACAAAGAGAGACCACCCATACAACCTCTCTAAGAAGACTAACTGATCCTCAGACTACTTATGAATAGTCAACACCCGACACTTCTTACAACTCAACATAGACATGAGATTCCCCTCCTACCAAAGTGATTCTACTCTCATTTAGTGAGTTCTGAAGAGACCCCCATACAATCCCGTACACAAAAACTTAAGACGCTCCTATAGACAACCTAGATAGAATCATACTCAATTTAAGACACGAACACAAATAGATTATGACATTTCCTCATCAAATGCTATCAAAAGACTTACTTAAGTAGATCAAGAAGATAAGTCCATGATTGACCTCTTCAAGACTATCTAAATAATCCTTAAGACTTCCTAATATTGGATCATGTCTAACTAGACTCATTCTTAAGACTTATTTAGGTAAGATAAGAAGTGACCATTCCTAGGCCCCCTTCACACCTTAACTAGACAAACTTTAATTACTCTAAATAAGTAGTACATCATTTAACATACTTTCATAACTTAAGTCATTACATTCATTAGTTCATTAAAGAATCATTCACCACATAATGTAAATTGAATTAATGGTCTTAAACAGGATTTAGGGACTCTCACTAACTCCTTGAAAGCCTATTTTGCAATGTCTAGATAGCGTCCCATACCACCACCTAAACTTCATAAAATTTCTCTAATACTAATAAGTATCCCATATGATGTGAATAGTCAATAACCGACATAGACCATGGTAGCAACTCATGGAATCCGGCGTTCAAACCTACTCCGATGAGGGTGTTCTACTTGCCAAGGTTAGAACAAGGACACATCGTATGTAGGCACATGGTTAAGGAATATGAAGGACATGCTTTGTAATCTAGTCTCATACTTAACTAGAACTACTCCCCTTACCATACTTACTCGGTGCTAGTCTTCGTTCTCATAGAGTAATTCACATTAAAGGTTCACATAAGAGGTTTCCATAACAAGTTCATAAACCAATCACATTTACCCTACCATTTAAAGGTCCACTACGGCTACCTCACAATGGCGACAACATGCTCATTATGACTTTCCTAAGATTTGATATGATGTCATTCCAATCAACCAACCTTATGTCCATCATTCCTTTACTTTGAAGGATACCACTACAGCTTACAACATCAACAATTCATAACCTTACCACTAGGTTCAAGGTTCCACATAAATGACCCTATTAAAATCATTCAAGATCTCACACATCATTCATACAATCAAGACAAATAGACTATACCATCCTAAGTCAAGACATCACATTCATATTTATACAAGCTTCAAGTAAGGTACACAAGTCAACCATGAGAAGACACCACATAGTTAACCTTAACACATATTGCTAATCATTCTACAAGCACAGAGGAATATCGATTATCATCTTTAAGTCATCCTACACACTAACATATCATCATCAATATAACTATTATAGACTCATATAATCAAGTAGGAACAACCATGCATCAATCCAAAGACTACACATAAAAGTACATTGCCATAGTCTACATGATTTCCTAACATACATAGAAAGAACACATACTTTCACATTACTTCACATATAGATAGATATACTCGTATTTCATATAAAGAAACCATAAAAACATCATAGTACTTCAAGTAGTACCGACAAGGCCATGAGCATCATATTTCACAAAGTAACGCCGACAAGTCCACATAAATTCATATTGCACTGCCACCATAAGTGGACCATACCAATAACAACTTAATAAAAGTCTAATTAACATTGAATAAATGAATTAGGGCATCATACCCCCCACTCCATCTTACCACTTCGATTCCAAGGCTAAATAATAAAATTCAATATCATAAGGCCCTTACCCAAGTCCATAGCCAACAATTCAATACAATTATCTCAATAATCATTGAAACTAGGTTAATTCATTACATACTTATAAATCTAATACAACGTAGATATCGATTGAATATAATTATTGCATCATTAGAGCCTATAGAAAATCTCATTAGAAATCATAAGCCTTAAGTCAATATCAATTCAATAAGTCTAACATTCAATGGATCTACGAATGTTAAATACTCAGTTGATCAAATTGAAACAGCCTATAAACAAACTAACCATAATCTATACATGAATCAAAATACCCATAACATTATACACATGAATTTATCAATCTCAAAGCATGATCACCGAACTCATGTTTTAGTCAAATTTAAGAGATTTGTGAATGTCAAGGGTTCATGCATAAATTCATTGGAAAAAATCAATTATACATCAATTACATCATATCTTAACGTTTGAAAAACATTTATGCAAGAACCCAAGACTTAGAGTAGATAGTGGACTTTTTCATCTTTTTGAAATCTTTGAAAATCATCTTTGAAATTTGATCTAAGGTGATAGAAAGCCTTAGATGAAGAACTCTTATACCTTATTAGTATAACCCAATTATAAATGAAGAATAAATTCCATTGAAGAACCATATTCAAGATCCATCTTAACCTTGAATTCACATTGAGGTTTTATGGAGAACCTTTTGGAGGGAATATGTTTTGATTTAGATGCTAGGGTTATAATGAGAGTTTAACGACTTATATACTCTTAAAATACCCATAAACACTCAAAAGAACCGTCCTCACATTTAATAAGACTTGGGGTGAATTTGCAACTTCACCCCTCTAGTTAATAGAAAGCAGGCATAAAATAGGCAGCCTATCAACGGATGGATTAACGACTCGTGGTCTCACCCACATCCCGTCGATGGGGGTCTCGTGAGTTGCTTTTACAACTCCCCAACCTGAAGGACAAGTGGCTCCATCGACGAGACACATCTAAGGGACGTTGCCCGGTTAAACGGCTGTCATTTCGATCGTTTATTACCACTGCCTGGAAGTGTTGAGCTCAAATGTTGGGGTCTTCCTTTAGGGCCCCTTGCGGGTCCTACATGGAGTCACGTACCAGGAATTTCCGCCCCAAATATGTTTTTAACGAGAGTTTCCATCTAAAACGGAACACAATATACAAAAATCGACGAAAATTGCATAGACGCACAAGGAGTTTTTTTTTCAAGGTAAACCTTCTTTGAAAGTCATGGACCGTTTCTTCGGACGTATTGACCTCCAAACTCATGAAACTGCACACTGCATATGACAACATAACTAACTCATTTAAGGACCTATAACCTCTGACTCACATATAAACAAATATTAAAACCAACCTATGAGGAAAATAGTCACTTTAGTCGCGAAAGTCGTGTCGTACGGTGACGTCTTGACTTCCACTGACCTAAAACCTTAGATACTGCCTTCAAACCCACATTATAAACAATTTAGGACTTTATATAAATCAGTTAAACCATGTTAGTCTCTATATTCATCTAAGTCCATTTCGGGGTCTTAGAAAAACCCCACTTGGACAACATTAGTCCTCGAATGATATTTGTAAAAACTCATTTCATATTCAATATCATACATATATACATAAGTTCTAACAACATTACAGCAATTTTAGACCAATTAATCAATTAGTCAATTGCCCAAATTTTTAACAATGAATAGTCCAATGCTATAGTGATTTTTAGCAATTTTTTCAAAAATGAATCTTTTAGACAGTTTGATATAACCAGGCTATAGGCAACAGTAACAGTGTATAACAATCTACAACAAATCATCTCATAAAATCACTAGACATTATCCAGCATTCACTATATAAAAACAGTTAGAACCTACAATAGATTCCCATGAATCATGAGGAAGCTACCTTACTGGAAAAACTCATTTCTTATTCAAAAAACATCATAAACATGCATATATATAATAAAGGATAATAATTTGAACTCATATAACATAAAAGACTCCTACAAAAACACAAGTTACTAAGAACTCTTTGTTTTAGGCTTGAATAAACACATAATGAAAGGTTAAGGGTTCTTCACTCCCCACAAGAATACTCTCCACCGTACTCCCCCACTTAGATGAAATCAATCCTAAGGTCAACATAATGTAACTATAAGCAACTCCATCAGGGCACCTTAAACCATATTAATGCTTTCTTACCAAGGTATACCTCTACTTACTAAGGACTCACAAAGGTCTCATCATTTAACCATTACATCCCCCTTACTAGGAGAACTCACCTTTTTACTCTTTCAAAACTCATCACCTCCCTTCCTATTGTTGGGGTCTGAACAACTTCAAACTATCGTAACAACCACACCTTCACATTCTAACAGTATACCCTACCACTCCTTTAAACTTAACTACCCTTGAAAAGGTCACCAAACCAATTTAAGGTCAAAACCACCATCTATAACACCTCATCTAACAAGTCACATCTCATATTTTCTCTACCTCAACCAAAACTTTATAAAGTCACCCTCAAGGGACCAACACATAAGGGAAACAAGGGAAAGACACCATATACAATGCTCTAGCGCACAATACTGAAAGAAGAAGTGAAACTTCTATCACCCAATAATCCTCCTAATTATAATATGTGTGCGGTCATAGTATAAATAAGATTACAGATCAGGTTTCATTTCATAAGACAACAAAGACACGTCCAAACCTGGCTCAATCCATTCTATGTTCACGACCGCAAGTTACACCTTAAAGTTAGGGCCTCCTTGTGTGGTCAAATGGTAATGGACTTCAAGAAGTCTCCATAGTAGCCTCTCGTATAATTAATTTGCATATAACATACTAAAATAGGTAAGATTAAACATTTTTTAACACACAAGAATCTTAATAAACATACACTTCTTTAAAACATTATATTTAACAAAAATCTACTGACCATCTAGACTTTAGAGGTACAATACTTGGGACCAATACCATACAAGACATAACAAATAAAGACTACGACATCATAGGAAACTTGTGGATATTGTCCTCCAATAGATGCCGGACCCCGACCAATACATCATTTTCAAAACTTAGAACCTACCATCGTCCCATAGCACATCAAGACTTAGTATTTCCTACACTTTAGTCAACAAAGGACAAAAGAAGGGGTAGACCGATTAGATGGTACTAAGTCCGGAAGACAGCAAAAAAACATGAAAAAGGGACATTAGTAAAATCACATGTTTGCTCTGAATTCGATGACGAACATCATAATAAATCATAGAACCAAACCTTTAACAACTTAGAAAACACAAATAACAATCATTTAGTCACCAAAGCAACATTTGAACGACATTTAAATTGAATTCCTTCACTTCACTTAGACATCTTTCTAGCCAATGTATTATCCACTAAAGATTAAACTACGATCAACTTAAGCAACACAAAGAGGAGGCTGACCATCAACCTCTCTAGGATGCCTAAATGATCCTCAAATTTGACTTACTTATGATGAGTCACATACACACTTACAAGACATCACATTTTCTTTTTAAGAATGAGATTCTCCTACCCAAAGGTCGATGTAGTCTCCACTCTTTGAGCGAGTTGTTGAAGCGATCCGCCAATTAAAACACATTAGAGAACAAATAGACTACCTAAGAGAGACATAAACGCTCTTAATTACACCAGCATAAAGATAATATACATTTCATCATAAAGCGTTGACCTCTTCAAGACTACCTAAATAATCTTTAAGAATTTCTTAAGTTGGGATCATGTACCACAAATCAACATCTCTTAACTAGAAAGTCATTATTTACGACCTAATTAGGTAAGATAAAAAAGTGACCATCTATGCCCTTAACACTTAACTCGACCTTAATTACTTAGATAGGTACTATTTCATTTACCCATACTTCCCTATATTAAGTAATTAACATTCATTAGTTCATTAAGACTCATTCACCAACTCAAAGGCATATAAAATAATTGGTCTTAAATAATCATCAGGGCCTCTCACTAACTCCTCAAAGCCTATTTTGCAATTCGAGATAGAGAATTCATACCACACATAAAACTTCATAGAATTTCTCTAATGCTATAAGTATCCCATTGCTGAGAAATTTCAATAACCGATATAAGCTATGGTAAAAACTCATTAGAATTTGGAGTTCTAACCTACTCCGATGAGGGTGTTATACTTTCCAAGGGTTAGTTAGTTTTTTAGTCGTTCCGAACTAACGGACACAAATCCAATGTACAGCCATATTGTTAAGGAATATAAGGGTAAGCTTTGTAATCTAGTTTTATACTTAACTAGAACTACTCCTTTACATACTCCCTCGGGCAGCCTTCGTTCTCATAGAGTACATTAAACATTAAAGTTCACATATAAGAGGTTTCCCCATACCCACAGTTCGAACCCAAAGCACATTTAACCCTACCGAAGAATGGTCCAATGGGCTACCTAGAACGGCGAGTAAGAAGCTCATTTATGATTTTCTAAGTTTTGATATTATTCTGTTCAATCCAATCAACCTTATGTCCATCATTCCTTTATTATTAAGGATACCATTACGACTTACAACTTTAACAATTCATAACCTTATCACTAGGTTCAAGGTTCCACATAAAGGATCCTAATAACGTCATTTAAGGTCTCACATATCATTCATACATCCAAGACTAAGATACTACAGCATCCTAAGTAGAATCAAGTAAGGGGCACAAATAAACCAAGACAAGACACCACATACTTCACCCTAACGCATATTATAATATTTACAAGCACATAGGCAATAACATTATAATCTTTAAGTCATGCTATACACTACAATATCATCATCAATATAACTATTATAGACTATATAGTCAGAGTAGGCAACAGTAGGAAGGAACAACAATGCAGTAATCCTAGACTACACATCGAAGCACAGAGCCATAGTTACATGATTTGTAAACATTACATAGAAAAACCACATACATTCACATTAATCACAAATAGACTATATATACTCATATTTCACATCAACAAGCCACCATAAAAAACATCATATTTACTTCACGTTAACTAACCGACAGGATGATACGCCTCAAACTTAATTTCCAAATAAGAAGTAAAGCGGTCGTGTAAAGTAAAATAACCCCAAGTGAGGTTTGGGATGTTCCCACGAGGAAAATATGTTTAGGGACTTAAACTCAATCTTATTATTACTATGTTCAGTCAATATTCCATGAAAGTAAAAATGAAAAAGGGGGTTTTCTATTTCTAAATAAATGGAAAATAAACCTAACGAATTAAAGAAAAGAGAAAACTAACGCTTCAAATTTGCGAGTTTAATCAATTAATAAAAGTACTACGGTTTACTTGTTCCCACAGGTTCATAACTTTATAAGTTTAACTATAAACATTCTTTTCTCGTATCTTGCTGCAAAGTTAAACTTATGTATTTTAAATCTGGTTCCGTCATTAGAATATCTTCACTCGCCACCCTCTGGCTCCGGCTACGTTTGTTGCTATACTAACCTTACGTTTACCTTATATGAGCATCCAAGATTGATATTTGACAAAGTTTATTACCTACGTACACTCAATACTAGCCTATATTAGATAAGTATACACTAAATCTATGTTGATAATTCTGTTCCTATTATCTACCGCCTTGGTCTGGAAAGTAGCTTAAGGCGAAGTTATAAAATTGCGGCCATACCGTTAAATGACATTCTAAGAGAAAGAATTATCAATACATGCAAGGGACACTATTCTAGAATTGTTATTTTAGTTAGGTTTTACCTATTTATTCACCTATGGGTCCCACAAACCCTAGTTATGGAGTTGTTAACCCATCGTCCTAATCACAAGGTTCAAATATGGATTATAAGAAATTTCATGCAGTACTTCAATGCATAAACGGTAAATCCAGAAGTTCACTTTATTAACAACCAAAACACAGCAATCACAATTATTAAAATTAATTGACTATTAAAATTCTCCAAAGTGTAATAGTATCACAAAAAGTCTAAAAAGAGTCTACAAAATATTCAAGAATCTAAAAACAAGTCTAAAATTAATCAAGGTCTAACCCCAAACGAGGTTTTTAGAACTAGTTACAAAAAAACAAAAAACCTATTATTTTAAGGGACTCTATTTGCTGGAATCTGTTAAATGCGGCTGGATGAGACCAACTCGAGAAGGATGGAGTGGGGGTTAGGCGGAACGTACTATGGACCCGTTGTCTCATACTTGTGCAATCTCTTCTGCCGCTCTCTTTATTACCCTCGACGGCGGTATGACGGATCGTCCCAGGCACGATTATCTGTCGAGGGTCTCCGTTCCAAAAAACTTAAAACTCTTGGAATTTGGGTACTAGGACTACTTTCACATTGTTGTTTTCCCTTTTCTTCTTTATTTGTGTAAGTGACTCACTTCTTTTGGTGCTCTGGATTTCTTGTATAGGTTTTTTTTCATTACTTCTCTTTCTTCAACGATTTAAGTCACTTTATCTTTGTTTCTTTTCTCTCTTTGTTCTTTCAAGTCCCACTTTCCAGAACATGCCTCATAATAGCCACTCAACTAATGGCTTTGCCATGAGTCAAACACAATACCCCAAAGTTGGGTCAGATGCCATTTAAAAGGGTTGTTTACTGCCTAGCCACCCTCAAGTTATGCTTTTGGCATATAGATGCGGTGCACGTGTCAAGGAGGCGGACCAGGGCAAACACATTATTCTTAGAAAACATATCAGGTAGTGTGAAAATAAAGACTCTAGTTTAAGCTCAAATCTTTTGGATCAAATAAGGATAAATTTCATTTGGTTTTATACTATTTAGGATAAAAATGGGCTATAGTGAATAAATGCCTATGATCCTTTCCTAATTGTCTATTACAACTTACTTTTAGAAGGACTAACAAGGCAAGTTCTAGCTCTGTACAAATAGTGGACTATCCAAATCTTCCTCACACTCACTTGACATCTCATTACTCTACCAGATTATAAGGCACCTAGTTCGAATTATAGACTTAATGTCATGCACTGGTGTACCTCTATGTCATGCTTAGAGCCACACATTTATCAATTACTATGTCTAGTCATACATTATTTTTATTTTATCAGAATATCATTTTAGCCATCATGCTCCAGAATTAAACTATGTACACAAGATATAGACATGTCGGTTCAACAGAAAAAGTAATCAGTCTCTTGGGGAATAAGAACACAGGCAATAAAACCCCAAAAGAGGATAGTGAATTTGGCTACTCAGACTTCACCCTAGCACTCACTTTCAATTTTACCCCACCCCCAACCAAAAAGACATGCAATTGTCCCAATGCATAAAAATTGAAATACAAGCTATGGGTCTGGTTCCTCGGACCCACTACCGCTGTAATCTGGACACCCTCATTAGTGTCCTCATCATCAACAACACTATCAGCAGTGCCTCACGCTATCTCCACATATCTGGAGCTAGACTCCCCAGCAGCTAACCCTACTGATCTCATCTAACGCTCCTCCTCATCAGCAAGCAAGGCTCTCCTCACAGCCTCCATATTATGGCGCTCCTTCTTCCGTGCTCGAGCTTCATCCTCCTCTCGACCCGTACGCCTCTTGGCATGATCTAGAGGGGGAGGTGGTGAAATCTCTGAAGTGGCGAATAGGGACGCCATCACTGTGTCTTAAGCAGGTTTTGCAGAAGAGGACTCAGACTCAGGCACCCTAGTCACTAAGATCATGTTGATGTCTGTGCGAAGACTGTCGACCGCAGCTTGAAGGATCGACACATCCACCTGAGGGGCTGGTCAGGCTAACACCCGCAACTCAAAAGCGTCCAAGTGCTGATGAACCTCAGCGATCTTCCGCTCTGTGTGCTAGACCATTCTTCGCTCCAAGCGCTATTCTACCTCAACAATAGACCTCTGCATCCAAGGCTGGATGTGATGCAGAAGTGTAGCCATCTGTGCCTCTAATTTCTGGACCCTAGAAAGCGGGACCAGAGCGGGGGAAAGGGGCTGACCGAGAGGAGCTCGAAGCAGTGCTACTACCCGGGATAGACTCGACCGGGGTAGTGTCAGTGGAAGACGCCTACGTGCCGTGCAGGCCTGTGCTACCGTATCAGCCAGATTGTCACCAAGTGGAGGCAACTCTTGATGGGACCCTTTGGGTGGAGCCAACTCATTGGCCTCATCCCTGATGAGGCCGATATCAACAATGCCCAACGGGGTCTTGAGCTGATCAACATGCCATATAGGCATACATGCGGACTTGCATAGAGAAAATATCATGCACCGGAAAGGGTAGGTAGTTGTAACCATAAAATCCCTCTCGTTTGCCTGTAGAAGCCAAGGAAAATCCACCTCAAACCCGGATATCATCGCCGCCATCAGTACTGCTCGATCCCATGTGAATATATTATGAGCGGCTATGGGGAAAGGCAGTGGCGGACAATCAACCACAAAAAATTTACCGTGAAGGTCAGGTTGGCCTTCTTCATGACTCCCTTCGGCTCGGCCACCCAGTCAGCACCCTCTCCATCAGCGGACAAATGCACGGCCATCCACCTCTTATTGGTCTCTCTCAGCGATGGCTCACGCAGGAATTGGCAATCTTTGACAATCTGCCATTGATAGTCAAAATCGGCGGTGAGAGGGGTCCGGTTTGCATCAACATTTTTGTCGTATAGATACCGACAGATGGCAGGGAGCGAGATATCAACCTGAATTCCACGTACTCGAACCTGCTCCAGTGGGGCCTGTTTGGCGGGGGCAGCCCGCCTATCAATCTGTGATCAGAGAGTCGCTATGTAGGAGGCATAGAACATTCGAATCAACTCTTCACTATAACGTCCCAACGGACGTGTTGTCTACTACATTTGATGTCTAGTGAAGAGATTATGGATCTATGGCATCGTCGGAAGACTTCCCGTAAGGACCCGTCGCTCCGATGTAAGTGTCCGAGTCAGGACTCCATTGTCATTCATGAACTTTGCAATGGAGTAGACTTTATACTGCCCATCGACACACCACCAGTGTGGCTGGTCGGTAACAGGGGTGAGAGCACGAGTTGGTGAACCAGGTGTGGATTCCGAACTGTCAGCCTCATCAGACGAGGCAAACTCTGTAGTGGTGGCGGGTGCTGGAACCTCTACAGATCTGGAGGCTTCCTCCGACAACGAAACTCCTAAGGATCCAGACAATCCTTCTTCATCAGTAGCTGACCCAGAAGGTTTACCGGTCAGTGTACGCTCTCCTCAGTCATATTGTGAGGCAGTGACTACCTACGGACACCACCTTTTGTTCGGTGTGGCTCTGGCAAAAACGTGCATCTGGTATGGGGTGGAAGTGCCTGGGGGCCCGTAACTGGGGTCGCGCCTCATACTCAGAGCCAATACCAGAGGGCAATGGGGGCGACAAGTTTTATAGCATACGTGCGTAGACTCGATCCTTTTTTATAGTGCCATAATAGAATTTTTGAACCTGTGAAGAATCAATATTAGTACTAAAAGGAGAAGACAAGACTAGCAAAACCACACAAAATAAATAAAAGAGTTAACATGTAATGACATTTCTATTGTAAAAGTGAAACACAACGGACCAGGTGATGGCTCGTCGTGAGTAAGACGGATCGCCATGGGGTCCGTCGTGTCCTACTTAGACTATGTTTATATGGAGAAGCCTGAAGAAGAATCTCTGACAAGTATGATGGTATATGCAGGATGAACCGACACAGTTACGATGGTCCATCGTAGGTGTCCGTCAGAGGACACTTGAAAAAAAATATGGAGACCTTTAGGATAGTGGTCTCTAACAATCATTAAAGTCATGCAGGATGGACCTTCGAGAGTATGACGGTCCGTCGTAGTCATCCGTAAAAGGACACTTTGAAAAAGTATGGAGACCCTTAAGAGAGGGGTCTCTGACCGTCATAACGGTTATGCAGGACTGACCATCATGGGTACGATGGTCTATCGTAGTTGTCCGTTGGAGGACACTTAGAAAAATAGAGAGACCCTTAGGAACAGGGTCTCTGACAACCAGATTGGTTGTGCAGGACGGACCGTCATGGGAATGACGGTCCATCGCATGTGTTCATTGGAGAACACTTAGAAAAGTGAGAACACGTAGAATATTGTCTCTATAAAGACCAGGAACGGGTGTGCATATGGCCCGTCAGTGGTGAACGCTGGTACTTCGAATTGGCTGTTGGTGGATACGTTTGATAAAATTGGACAGTGGGGTGTTAGGGCTATTGGAACGGACCAATATGGTCCGTCGTGGTTATGACCGTATGTCCATTCGTGGTCTCGTTCTGTAACTCAGTGACAGAACATTGCGATGCCCCATTCATCCCCTATGACCCAAATAAAATGGTAGGGTTTTAAAACTACATTTATCCCTAACAACCCAAATACCAATAACTAGCATGCTAAGCACCTATATCTAGAGTTTTCAAACAACGGCAATTTAGAGGATTTTCAAAACCTAGGTCAGACGAATTTTAGTTAAAGAAATGAACCTATCAAGAAAACTAGGCTAATACTAATTAAATAAACAAAATTGAATAAATGGGTACACAAACAGAGACACATAACCTAAGAATATGGAAAAACCAGCGAGGAAGGTACTTGGTGGATTCAAGTAGAGACCCACAGCCGCAGACTTCCGACTAGTATATAGTTAATTTTTAAGGAATTGGGAGTTTTTGAGAAAATGAATCGGTTGCAAGAGGGGGGTTATGATCTTTGGAATTGAAAAGGGAGGGAAATGGTGAAAAGGGAGCATGGGGTGAAATGAAGGGTGGGGGGTTTTAATGATGATTTATTTTTAAAAAACTCCAGCGGGTCGGGTCGGGTACGCTTCCCATAAATGACGCGATGAGTACCCGACGACGTCCTTCAATTTTGGACGGTTCGTCGTTGGTTTCCGTCGCTTAGTGCCCAGTTTTGGGAAAATAACAGATAAACGTACCTAGACCCGAACGGATTCATAGCGATGGCCCGTCACCGGCACAACGGGGTCCCGTCGATTATCCGTCAGTGACTGCTGCAGAGTGAATTTATACGAATTTTCCTGGTGTTTGTGGCCCCTGCAAATTTAAACCCATTAGTAAAATGACCATTACTAGAAAAAAAACTTAAGTAGTGGTTGCCTCCCACAAGGCCTGATTTTACGTCGGCGGCCCGACTGAGGAAACGTGATTAACTCCGCCTTCACAAGATGGTAACCTCAAGCACTTCATTCAACACACCGTGCATAGCCAAAATAGAGTTTTATTCGTTCTCCATTCAATCTTAACAACCGCCCTCCCTCCTTGGTTTCTAACTCAACTTCTCCATGAGGAATGCCTTGGGTAATCAAGTAGGGCCAGTCCGTTTTGGAATTGAGCTTGCCCGGCAAGCCCAACAACCTGAACTGTCCAAAAAAAACACCAATCCCCAACCATAAACTCTCATTTTTCCTCTTAAGAAGTCATTATCGCCTTCTTCAACTTTTCTTTGTGGGAAGCGCATATACCGATTTGGAGCTCACCACCTACCTCATGGACCGACAAATGTTGAAGGGTCGCTTCTGTCTTCATTGTTCAACAGGAATTTAGATGTCTTTTTCATATCACCTAATGCTCGTACCCTAGCAGGATGGCCCTCCCAAGAATAATATAAGGACTTCAAAACTCGACTTCACAATCAAGAATACAAAATCTGCCGGAAATATACGGCTCCACTTTTAATAGCAACTCGTGGAGTATCCCTATAGGCTTTTCATTGTTCATAACACTCAGTAGACGCATCGCATTGGGATTTGGGTCACCCAAACCCAACTTCTTGTAAATCGAGAGGGGTATGAATTTAGCTTGCCCCCAGATCACGTAATACTTTCGCAAAATGCATGACCACCGACTGTACAAGGAATAGTGAAATGCACCCCGGGATCTTCTTTCTTTTGTACGAGAGATCTTGTATAGAAATGCACTACAATGATGCTTCTAAATCATCCAGGAAAGTGGACCGATCTTTCTTTGAACCAGATCTTTCACAAACTTAGCATAACCGGGCTTTGTTCTACAAGCTTCTAACCAAAGGTGACATTGATAGAAGATGCTTCAACATTGTTAAAAATCCATTTTACCATCCTCAGTCTGTTAACTAATTCTAGAAAAGGGGTTATGTCTAGGCAGGGGGGGGAATTACCTTTATAGGGAGCTTCTGCATCTTTCTAGTGCTATCTTTTGCTTCACCACTACCCGTCTTACCACTATTATTATCTTTTATAACCTTTTCCTCATTAGACGGCATAGAAAATGGGTCAATGGTTTTGTTTACCACCCCGGTAGTGTTGACATATATGTGCATCATTGGTTCGGATTTTGGACAATGTGCTAGGAAGAGGGCCCGGTTGCCGTGTGTCAGCAGCGGCAAGATAATTGTCCATTTTGCAACTCGAACTGCTTAATCGATATTGCATGTGTATCGACTTTTTGCCCACCCCGCTAAATAACTCCTAACTCTATCATGGCTCATAACTAGCATCGAACCTCCTCATCCATTTTGTGTCAACTATCCTCAACTCGCCCATAACTATCTCCACCATCCCTAGGAGTAACATCGCGATTTTGGAGAAGGGACATAGGCCCATATCATATCATTTTCGGTTACCATAGTTACCCCTGTTGAAGTTATCGCGGTTGTAGTTTCCATCTCAGACATAATTACTTTCACGGTTATAGTTACCATAGATCTGACCTTGGTTCCCTTGACCTTGGCGCCAATTATCCTAATTGTGCCTTAGGCACTCGGTCGGAAACCCCCCATCTTCTCATTTACTGCATATGAATCCTCCGCATAATAGCATTCATCATTAGGTGGTGGTGGTTTAGACAAGTAGTTAACTATATTTATCTTTTTGCACCCCTAGTGATATGTTTTAGTACCAATCCAAGCTCAGTTCTCATCTGAGCCATTTATTCATGAATCTCATCTGTGGCTGGGTTGTGAGTGGACTGTACTGCGAAGATATTTCTCCCGGTATTTGACTTCCTTGTACTCCAAGCTTTATTATTCCTCGAGATTTTCTCTAATTTTTCAGCAATCTCAACATAAGGACACTCCCCATAAGATCCACCTTCTATAGTGTCCAACACCACTTTATTATTATCATTTTGTCCCCGATAGAAGTATTCCTTCAGTGACTCATCATCTATACGGTGATTAGGGACGCTTCTCAAGAACGAGGTGAATCTATCCCAAGAACAATGAACTGACTCTCCTGGTAGGGCCACAAAGTTGTTCACTCTGTCTTTGTGGTTTAGCTTCTTGGAGACCGGGTATTAGCGTGCTAAGAAAACGTCCCTTAGTTGGTTCCAAGTAAAAATTGAGTTGTAAGGGCGCTCAGTGAACCAAATAGCAGCCTCTCCCGTCAGTGATAGAGGAAACACTTTTATCCCTATTACATTCAAGTCCAAGTCAGGCCTCCCTACAAAGCAATTGCACACTGCCGTTACCTTAGCTATATGGGCATGTTGATCCTAAGAAGGTAGCCCTAAAAACAAACCTCAGGCAGTGAGCATTTGCATCAGGCTACTAGTTACCACAAAAGTGTGGCCTGGTGGTAGAGGGGGCAAGACAAGTGGCGCATCAGAGTCTGCTATATTGTCATAGCCTCTGTATTATTCTTGGGGCCGTGGAGCGGGATTTTGTCCCCTCTGTTGGTGTTAACCCGGAGCATCGGGTAACAACTGACCATCCACACTAATCAGAGCTGGGATGTTCTTGTTTGGATCATCATCATTAATTCCTAAGTTTCGATTCATGTTGCGTAGTGTATGCTATAATTCGTGATCAAAGAGAAACAAGGGTCCTCTTCCTCTCCGTGTTCTTGGCATACAAGGAAGATGGTTCTAGAAGAATCAAAAACAATAAAACAAAGTAAAACCAAGAAAATATGGACTAAAGTATAATAATAAGTTTAAGTTAATCTAAAACCTACTTTCCTCGGCAGCGTCGCCAAAATTTGATACGCTCAAAGTTACTTCTCAAATAAGAAGTAAAGCGGTTGTGTCAAGTAAATAACCCAACTAGTGAGGTTGGGATCGTTCCCACGAGAAAAATAGTTTACACTTAACTTAAATCTATTATAACTATTGTTCAGTCAATTACTTCCTTGGAAAGCAAAAATGATAAAAGGGGGTTTTCTATTTCTAAATAAATGAAAATAACTAACGAAATTAAATGAGACAACTAACAGCTTCAATTGTTGGAGTTTGATCAATTAATAAAAGTAACTAGGGTTTACGTGTTCCCCACAGGTTCATAACTTGATAATTCTAACTAAAACAATTTTTTCCTAGTATCTTGCATGCAAAGTGATAAGTTATGTATTTCTAATTCCTTGGTCCGGCATCTAGAAAATTTCACTCCGCACCTTGGTCTGCCTACGTGTGTTGCTATATTAACCCTTATCTCTACTCATATTAGGCTCATATTCGATATTTGACTAAAAGTTATTCCTCGTCAAATCATATAGCTTATTAGCTAGGTATAAGCTAAATTCTAGTTGATAATTATTTTCCTATTATCAAAACTCCTTGATCCGACAGGTAGCATAAGGCGAAGAGAGTTCTCTAACGTTGGAAATCCATAAAAGACTCTTATAAGTGAAGAAAGAAGAAGGGGAATTCTCAAAACAGGGCAAGGACACTATTCTAGAATGTTATTTTAGTTAGGTTTACCCCATATTCGCCAATGGTTCCAAACAAACCCTCGTTTATGGAGTTTATTAACCCTAGTCATAATCACCATATTCAATATCCGATTCTACGAATTCATGCCTTACTTCAATGGGAAAGAGTAAGCTCCAGAATTGTCACTGATTATCAACCAAAATCACTAACAATCAATTACTAAAATTAATTGAAGATTAAAGATTCTTCCAATGTGGTAAATAGTAATCGCCAAAAGTCAAAAGAGTATAAAAATATTCAAGAATTCTAACAACGAGTCTCAAATCATCAAAGGTTCTAACCCTTAAAAATGAGGGTTTTTTGTGAACTATTTACGAAGAAATAAAACCTAATTATATAAAGACTCTATTGCTGGAGAGCTTGTCAAACTGCTTGGGGAGGATCGACGGACCTCGAGATGGATCGTCATGGTCACGAGGGAACATCATGGACTCCGTCGTCTCATACTTGTGCAATTTCTTCTGCTGATCTCTTCTGACACTAGCGGAAGGTATGACAAGATCGTCACTAGGGGAACAACGATCGCTGAGGGCTCCGTTCCAAAACCCAGAATTGAAACTCTTGGAATTTAGGTACGGAGGCTCTACCTTCTCTGATCTCATGACGAACCAGGCAGGGACAGGACCGTAGGTCTACGACTGTCCGTCATGCTTTCCGAACCCCAAACTTGGTCAGAACTTCTCATCTTCCTTCAGCAGCTGCACTAGATGCAACCTACGGGACCGTAAACGAGGCTGATGGACCGTCACAAGCTCGTAGGTGGTACTTTCTGTATTTTCTGCTCAAAAACCTCTGCATTCGTCTTTTAGACAATTTCCTGCAACTAAAGATAAAAACATATATAAAAAATTAGCACAAAAAGGATTTTGGACACCACTAAAACTTAGGAGGAAAGTATTTTAATTATTACGTGAAACCACGGTATATAACACCCTCAACTTAAATTTCATTGGTTGTCATCAAGAGACCCACTATGATCAATACAAAAGTTTGTACATAGTATTCCAGTTTATCTCGCAATCATGTGGGATCAATCCCGAAACATTATCAATTTAGCATGCTATCATATTAGCAAAGAAAATTAGTGTTGAAGCAGAAACAGACACAGACTCACCATCCACTAACACCTATCCACTTCAATTTCTCACCGAGGTGCTATATTTCCGTTACTGAAACTAGTGTCTTCACTTCAAAACAATATCCTAATTTTTCACACAATGTTTCAGTTTGAGTATAGGATTACTTTTCAACAATAACTCTCAAACAAAATTCACACTCATTACATAAACATGGCCATAAGCTTTCGCTATTTTCAATGCTCTTTGTTCGTGCTATACAACTCTTAGGATCACGATCAGGACTTCTTAGCTTTTGTAAAATAGGCTCAGGGTCAGTAGGGGTATATTTAGGTATACTTTAGTGATATTTTTCTCCTTCCTTGGACATATAGGCTATTACTAAACCTACCATGTTCTATCATTTTATTTTTTACCAGTTTCTCTATTCTTTCACTTGCTATTTTCCCTTTTTGTCTTATTTGTGTAAGGTACATCTTCTTTTGTGCTGGTATTGTATTGTTAGTTTTGTTCTTTACTCTTTTTCAAACAAGTGTTGAGTCACTTACTTTGTTCTTTCTCTTTGTGTGTTCTGTTCATCCCACTTTCCAGAACATTTCCTCATAATAGCCACCCCTCAACTCATGGCGTTTCCATTAGTCAAAGTAACAGAATACCCCAATGTTGGGTCAAAGCCATAAAAGGATTGTTTACTGCATTAGCCACCCTCAACTTATGCTTTTGGCATAAGCTGAGGTGCACATGTCCAAGGAGGGACTAGGGCCAACACATTATTCTCGGAAAATATCAGTTAGTGTGAAAAATAAAGATCTAGTTTAAGCTCAAATCAATTGGATCAAAGAAGGATAAATTTCATTTGGTATTATTTTATTTAGGCTAAAAATGGGCTACATTGAATAAGGGCCTATGATCCTTTCCTAATTGTCTATTACAACTTACTTTTAGGAGGACTAACAAGGCATATTCTAGCTCCTTACAAATAGTGGACTATCCAAATCTTCCTCACACTCACTTGACATCTAATTACTCTACCAGATTATCAGACACCTAGTTTGAATTTTAGACTTAGGGTCATGCAGTGGTGTACCTCTATGTCATGCTTAGAGTCACACATTTATCAATTACTATGCCTAGTCATGCATCATTTTTATTTTATCAGAATATTATTTTAGCCATCATGCTCCAAAATTAAATACACAAGATATAGACATGTCGGTTCAACAAAAAAGTAATCAGTCTCTTGGGGAAAAAGAACACAGGCAAGAAAACCCCAAAAAAGGATAGTGAATTGGGCTACTCAGACTTCACCCTAGCACTCACTTTCCATTTACCCCACCCCCTACAAAAAAGACATGCAATTATACCCAATACATAAAAATTGAAATACAAGAGTGGTAGGTGAAGCAAACATGGGGCACCAAGCACCGACGATCAGCAAGTTGGTGGGTTCGGTTCCCTGGAACCCACTACCTCTGTAATCTGGACACTCTCAGAAGTGTCCTCATCATCAACAACACTATCAGTTGTGCCTCACGCTATCTCCTCATCAGCAAGCGAGGCTCTTCTCGCATCCTCCATCTCATGGTGCTCCTTCTTCTGTGCTCGAGCTTCATCCTCCTCTCCTACTCCTCTTGGCATGATCTCGAGGGGAGGTGGTGGAATCTCTTAAGTGGCAAATAGGGCCGCCATCACTGTGTCTTCAGCAGGCTCAACAAAGGGGCTTCAGACTCAGTCACCCTAGCCTCTATGATCATGTCGATGTCAGTGCGAAGACTGTCGAACGCAGCCTGAAGGATCGACACATCCACCTAACGGGCTGATCGGGATAACACCCTCAACTCAGAAACGTCGAAGCACTGATGAACCTCACCGATCTTCCGTATGTGTGATGGACCATTCTCCACTCCAAGCGCTCT
The DNA here is from genome assembly GCA_027704765.1 of Solanum habrochaites. Lineage (NCBI taxonomy): Eukaryota > Viridiplantae > Streptophyta > Magnoliopsida > Solanales > Solanaceae > Solanum > Solanum habrochaites. Next base: position 43,840,268 of record JAKWJA010002489.1, on the reverse strand, counting down.
TCTGCCTCAGCAATAGACCTCTGCATCAAAGGCAGGATGTGATGCAGAAGTGCAGCCATCTGTGCCTCTAATTTCTATACCATAGAAAGCGGGACCAGAGCGGGGAAAGGGGATGAGCAAGAGGAGCTCGGGGTAGTGCTTCTACCCGGGATAGACTCGACTGGGGTAGTATTAGTTAAACCCGCCTGCGTAGCCGCGCGGGTCTGTACTATCGTATCAGCCAGATTTTCACCAAGTGGAGGCAACTCTGGACGGGGCCCTCTCCGTGGAGCTAACTCATTGGCCTCATCCCCGATGAGGCCGATATCAACAGTGCCCAGCGGGGTCTTGAGATGATCAACGTGCCATATAGGCACACCTGCGGACCTACATATAGAAAATATATTGCATGGGAAAGGGTAGGTAGTTGTGACCATAATATCACTCTCGTGCATGACTGCCTGTAGAAGCCAAGCATAATCCACCTCAGACCCGGCTATCATCACCGCCATCAGTATAGCTCGATCCCATGTCACTATATTATCAGCGGCTGTGGGGGAAAGGCAGTGGCAGACAATCAACCATAAAAACTTTGCCATGAAGGTCAGGTTGGCCTTCTTGATGGATCCCTTCGGCTCAGTCACCCAGTCAGCACCCTCTCCATCAGCGGACAAATGCAGGGCCATCCACCTCTTGGTGGTCTCTCTCAGTGATGGCTCACGCAGGAATGGGCCATCTTTGACAATCTGCCATCGGTAGTCATACTCGGCGGTGAGAGGGGTCCGATTGGCATCAACATTTTTGCCATATAGATACCGTTAGATGGAAAACAGGGAGATATCAACCTGAATGCCACATACTCAGAATTGCTCCAGTGGGGCCTGTATTGTGGGGGCAGCCCGCTTATCAATCTGTGATCTGAGAGTTGCTACGTAGGAGGCGTAGAACTCTCGCACCAACTCTTCACTAAAAAGTCCCCACGGACGCGCTATCCACTCCAGTAGATGTCTGGTCAAGAGCTTTTCGATCTCTGGCATCATCGGGAGACTTCCCGTAAGGACCCGCCGCTCCAATGTAAGTGTACAAGTCAGGACTCCTTTTCATTCAAGAACTGCATCGGAAAGACTTGGATACTTCTCGTCGACCCACCACGGTGGATGGTCGGTAACCGGCGGAGAGGTGAGACAACGAGTTGGGGAAATGAGTGGGAGCCGAAATGTCAAGCCTATAGATGAGGCAGGACTGCGCGTGGTGTGGGTGCGGTGGAGGTCTCCAAGATCCCTTTTGTGTTTATTTTTTTATATGTGTTCTTTGTTTTTCTTTCGTATTTTTACTCTTAGTGTCTCGTACCATACTCTACATTTCCCCAATACTTTGTGATTGTTTATCTTAGTACGCTTCTCTTTCTTCTGTGTAGTGTCTCTTATCATTAGTGTTTCTTTTTTTTTTTCCCCCTTCTCTATGTGTTGCCATGTTAATTATTCTGTGTGATGCTCCTCATTTTGTTGGTTCGTTTTGTTAATCTGAATTTGTGGTCCGCTTCCCATTTGTCCCCTCCCTCTTGCGTTGCTACTGTGACGACGCACGGACGCCACTTTTGGGTGTGTCTCTGGCCAGCACGTGCAGCTCGGGATGGGGTATTAGAATTTTCCTCTCTGACCCGTATGGTTGTGTCCCCTGTGCACATTAATCGCCGTTTTGCTTTCCCCTCCTTTCCTCTTCTCTTTCTCGCCCTTAGTACGTCATCATCAGAGACAAATTACCAGGTGGGCAGACGGGGCGACAACTTGATCGCCCACGTGCCGTAGCCGATCTTGTTTGTGAGTGCAATAATAGATAGATCTGTGTAAGAAATAATATTATTACTAAAATGAGCAGACAAGACTAGGCAAAACACACAAAAATAAATAAAAGAGTCAAGATGTAATGACAATTCGATAGTAACAGTGAAGTGAAACACAATGGACCATGTGGTTGAGGCTCGTCGTGAGTACGAAGGACCATCATGGCGGTACGTCGGTCTTAATTAGACTATGTTGTATATGGAGAACCCTGAGGAGAGTCTCTGGACAAGTATGATGGTATATGCAAGGACGGAGTCGACACACGACGGTCCATCCTAAGGTGTCCGTCTCGAGGACAGGTGAACAAAATATGGAGACGTTAGGGAGAGCGTTCTCTGACAATAATTATTGTCATGCAGGGATGGACGTCGAGGTATGACGGTCCATCGTAGTTGTCCGGTAACAGGACCTTGGAAAAAGTAGGAGACCCTTAAGACCGGTCTCCACCGTCATAACGCGTAACAGGATGGACCATCGTGGTACGACGGTAAGTCGTAGGTTGTCCTTTGAGGACACTATGGAAAAATAGAAAGACCCTGAGGAACAGTGTCTCCTTACAACAGAACAGTTGGCAGGACAGACCGTTCGGGGAAATGTAGGTCTGTCGATGTGTCAGTTTTTGAGGACATTTAGAAAAAGTGAGAGAAGGAGACCCTTAGGAATAGGGTCTCTGAAAAACCAGAATGGTTGTGCCAGGATGACCATATGGGAACGACGGTCCAGTCGCATGTGGCCGTTTTGGTGGAGTGAAACTTTGAGGCAAAATTGGACAGTGTGGTGTTAGGGCCGGTTGGAACAGACCCAATGACGGGCCATCTGGCGTACGAAGGTCCGCTCATCGGGGTCTCGTTTGTAACTCCGAGTGCAGAACTGGGGATGCCCCATTCATCCCTTATGACCCCCAAATAGCAATTGGTAGGTTTTAACCTACATTTGTCTAAACCAAATACCTAGCTAAACTAGCAATGCTAAAGAACTATGTTCTAGAGATTAACACGGGGAAATTTACGAGGATTTTCAACCCAGGTCGACACAATTTATTTTTTTTAAAGAAGGACCTGATCAAGAAAAAACAGGCTAATACTAATTGATAATGAAAAGCAATCTAATGGGTTAAATTTACAAAATTAGAGGAACATATATGAGAATATGAGAAAAAAAAGCGAGGAAGGTTACTTACGATGATCAAGTAGAACCCAAGAAGCAAAATCCGACTAGTAGATAGTGCAAAGTTTAGTAATTGGGCGTTTGGGGAAAAATGATAGTTGTAAGAGGAGGGTTATGGATCTTTGGAAGTTGAGAGAAGGGAGGTAAATGGGTGAAATGAGGGAAGGAAAGGGGGTGAAATTAAGGTCGGGTGGGGGTTTTAAATGTTGAATTTTTTTAAAACCCCAAGCCAGGCGAGTCGGGTAGCATCATTCATGAAAGCGACGGAGTACAAGACGATGGTCTTCCGTCAATTGTGATGGTCGTCGTTGGTTCCTTCTCGATGGGCTCCTAGTTTTGAAAAGAACATATAGAGGACCTGGGCACGATAGATTCAGGCGAGGCCCGTCACAGGCCAACAGCTTGATGTATCCGTCAGTGACTGCTGCCAGAGTGATTTCTGCAGAATTCTGATGTTGGGGACCTGCAAATTTAAACCAATTAGTAGGAAAATCCTACCATTACAGAAAGAAAACATAAGTATTGGGTGGCCTTCCTACAAGCGCCTGATTGACATCGTGGCACGCACTGCGGACAAATGATTTACTCAGGCCTTATCAAGATGGTATCCCTCTATCAATCATTCACGATGCAGTATTGCCACAAAAAGAGTTTATTCGTTCTCTTTCATCTTAAATGCCGACTCACTCCTAGGTTTTTACTCAACTGCCTCCTGAGGGAATACTTGGGAATCATATAAGGGCAGTCCGTTTGGAATTGAGGCTTTTGCCCAGAGCAAGAAGCCAATGCAACCTGGACGTCTAACAGCAACCAAGTCCCCAACCATAAAAATCTTGTTTTTCACTTTTTTGCAGGTCCATTATTCTTCTCATCTTTTTTGCGGGATATTAGAAGATACCGATTAGGAGTTCACCATTGTGCCTCATGGACCTACAAATGTTGAGGTCGTTTTCATTGTTCACGTGATATTTAATCTGCCCCATTTTCCAATTATTAAACTAAATTGCCTACCCGTCAGAAAGGAAGTGTCCCCCAAGAATAGAATAGGCACTTCAAATCGACTTCACAATCAAGAAACAAAATCTCCGGAAATATGAACGACATCATAACTTTAATAGCACATCATGATATCCTTATAGGCCTTTCACCTATTCGATAGCAATCAGTAGCCGCATCGACCAGTGGGCTTTGGTTCACACCCAAACCCAACTTCTTGTAAATCGAGAGGGGCGTGAGATTTTATGCTTGCCCCCAGATCACATAATGCTTTCGCAAAATGTTAATGACCCAACTGTTTACAAGGAATACGGTGCAACGCACCCGGATCTTGTTTCTTTTGTACGAGAGACTGTAGGAATAGCTACTACAACTGATGCATTCTATCATATCCTCGAAAGCGAACCGGTCTCTTTTCTTTTGTAACCAGTTCTTTCATAAATTTGGTATAACTCAGGCATTTGTTAAAGAGCTTCTACAAAAGGGACATTGATGAAAGCCGCTTCACAACATTTTTATTAAAAACGTGTGATATTACCATCATGCAGTCTTCTTAGTTTTTTCACATCTATTAAGTAAGGGGGGGGGGGGTCTAGGCATGGGAAGGAATTACCCTTTATAGGGACTTTCTGCATCTTTTCCAGAGTGCTATATTCTCTGCTTCACCACTACCCTCTACCACCTTTTTCAGTTATCCTTTCTTTACCTTTCATCAGTAGAATGCGATAGGGGGGTCAAGGTGCTACCACCCGGTAAGAGTAGTGATGTGCAAATACAGTGTGCAATCATTTTTCGGATTTGGACAGTGTTGCTAGGAGATTGCACTTTGTGGTGTGTTCATCGTCGCAGATACATTGGGGCTGCTTATCTACGGACTAAGAGAAAGGAAAGTTTCTAGCTATAATTGGCTATGAAAGTTTTAAATTTCTATTAAATGTACACATGTCATGCGATTAATGATAACTATTGTATTTGTATAAGACCTCGAAATGGTCAAGTTACGCCATGACTACTCTAGGCGGGTGTCCCCAGAGGTGACAAACGTGGATATGAGCATGACGATTTTAAAAAGTGGTTTAAGGTCCAAGAGTCTTATATGGCAACGTACATTGTAGAGTCTCGTAGCATTGGGTGGGTGAGGCGATACATCAAATGGTTTATACAAGAGCTATAGGATCTAAGTTTCCCTTCTTCGATTTTGTATCGTGATTTAACTCTTATGATCTCTGTTTATGTTTTCTTGTCTGGTGGTCTTTTAGATATGATTGATTGATGTTATTGTTATTTATGGTTGAGGGAGAAAAGGTGAATTTAATTGCTTATCTTGGTTTTATGGTTGAATGAGCATGTGTTAAGGTGAATCATGACATGTTTTTATAATTTGATGCCAATTATGGCTTATGTTGAATAATGTATGTCATGATATTGTTAAAGCATGTTAGAAGTTATTATGGTTGGCATGAGTTTCTTTTGGAGATAATGTGTTACTATATGGTTTTGCATGATGGTAGCCTTATATTATTATTTGAGCTTGAAATGCTTAGTAACTAGCTATGGAAGCATGCTACTCTAGTAATAGGTGCTTAAAACTGTTCAATGTTTTCTCTTTGTTTATGTGTGGTCCTTTAGAAGTAGCCTAGAATGGAATGGATTTCCTTGTATAGACTTGATCATAGGTGTGAAGATACTATGTTTTTTTTGATAGTGAAGGAGGGTTTTAGTGAACTAGAAGTCACCTTACATAATGTTTAAGAAAAAAAGAAGAAGAAATGTTATGCAAGTCTCCTTGTTGTTCCCTAAGTTGTATGATCGTTTATGGTTGTCTATTATATTATATTTAAACTTATTATGGTTTATGGTATGAACTTTAACTTGATAATTGGGGATAAATTGCCTAGTAGATGAAGTTTAGAAGCCTTTGTGACTAGAGTACCTCCTTTTAAGTGCTCCATGTGTGATCTACACTCACCCACCTCACATTGTATCATTGTAGGGCACCGGCAACCCCCTTAGACAATAGCTGGCAACGGCTCGTCACTCCCTTTCCCACTCACGTCCCTCTCATATCAGGATAGATAAGATTTACGCCATCCAAGCTAAGTTGGGAAAGTGTTATTGGGTCTATCTAAGTGGGGGTGGTGAGAGTGGTGAAAAGTTTGTAGATTTTTCTACCGTGTCCTTCTGAGTTGTTTGAAGTTTGTGAACCTAATGAATTTCATGGAAGATGTTTTCACGACTTCAAGAATAAGAGTTTGATTAAAATATGAAAGGCATGAACTTTCATGGTTGTATTTATGAGTGACATTACCTCTTAGGATGTCTTTTAATAATTCGAAAGTGCATGCTAGAAAAATTCTTATAAAATCCATGTTTCTTCATGTATATTGTATATCTTAGCATGCTAGTTGTGAATTCGACTTCATGAGGTCAGCCAAGAAACATGGTAATAGTCACTTGTGAGGCGTAATGGTTTAGCCTTATATTGGAAATTTGAGTATCTTTAAAATTAAAACTTATTGAAGCTCTTAAAATTGATGTTGACTTGTATGGTTGGGGAAAGCAAAAAAATTCTTACTCATTTCTTGAAAGTGAAAGGCAGCTAGATAAGTGCCTCATGTGTGTGCCTATGATTTGTAATTCTTCCCAAATGTTGCTTACTTTGAAGGTGTGCGTTATTTTTTAGTTGGAAATTGACATTTATGAAAATACTTCCTATTCGTTGTGATGTGCTTGGGGTGACTTACAATTTGGACTTCACTAGGACAAGGAAACATGAGATGGCCTTGGTTTAAAAGTGAGAATTTCTCATTTAAAATGTAATGACCTTGTACTTCTTTAGATGTGAATTCATTGCTACATTGTAAGTCTGTGAAGGAGTCGGAAGAAGGACATTCCTTCATCAACACCACTAAAGATGACATGTTTTGAGTATGACCTTCATGGCCTAGGTCTAACTATAAGGATCTCTGTTGATTCAATTAACTCAAGTCTGTGTGCATTGAAGTATGAGTACCTAATTTCTTCTCGAGTGTTGTTTAAATCTACCTAAGTGTGACTTAAAGAATAGTTGCAAGAAGAGCTCTTAATGAATTGAAGTGTAATGACCATGTTGTAATTAGGATAAGGATGTTCCTCCTATGAGCACTATAAGAGCCTTTGTGTTTGATGCATTAAAGAGTGAAGATGGAAGTTTTTCTTGCTTGTGTGCATTGAGTGCTAAAGTGATTCGATGATTTTATAAATGTGATGAACTACTCTATGATGCATTGAAGTCCTTGTTGTGATTAAAGCATTCTAAGTGTCATTTGAGAAAGAATTTCCGAAGTGGGGGATTTTGTAAGACCCCCAAAATGAGTTAGGGTGACTAGAGATTAACATGTTAATATTAAGGTTTACTAAAGGTCAGTACAATGACATTTTATATTTTTAGGACGTCTTGTGTAGTTAGGTATTTGAAGTCAAACGTCAAGAGACAACAAAGACGTTTGATGACAAGCCACCTATGTGCCTCATGTGTCTATGCCTATTTATATATTGTATGTAATGATATTATGAAGGATTAAAATGAGTTATAATGATGTTTAGTTGTAGAACATGAATTTTCATGAAGTTTGTAGGTTAAACGTCCAAGAATGTCTAAGACATTCGAAAGTTAGCCCTTGAGACGTCCAAGTATGTCTTGATGGGGCCTAGCTTGTTTGGACTTGTTATGTGTATTTGTTTTGGGTGAAAATTATGTGGAAGGTCTAAAACTTGTTAAGTGTTGTATTTAGGTTGGAAACATCCCGGTACGACCTTTAAAGGGCCTCACAAAATGGCCAACAAGAAGGACTCAAGGCTGTCGAGACAAATCCTTGGCAGTGTCAATCGACAAGCCAAAGGACGCCCAGTTTGTTGACCAACGGACCGTTGGTTGAGTACCGTCAGTGGAAACTTATCTTGGTCATGGATCAATCAAATTCTCGGCCAAGGAACAATCATCCGAAGCCACAGACGGCCCGTCGATTGACCTATTGTCCGTCGATGGTGTCGTAACTGGTAGCCCGCAACTGGTGCCTTGCGCACTATTTTATTAAGGGGTGAATGGGAAATTCACCCCATGTACTAAACTGACTCTAATGGACTCATTTAACTATTTTTGTGTGTATGTAAGTAATCTAAAACGTGACCAACCCATTCCCAATCTCATTCAATCAAATGGAACCTTCTCTCCAAACTCAATTCTCGCTAGAAACCTCCATTGTTGTTGAAGATCAAGAACAACTTGTAGATTTCATTATTATGGTTTATTCACCAAGATTTAGAGTTTTTCACTTTTATAAAGCTATTGTTATCCTTCATCTGTAGTTATTCTTTCAACTAGAGAGTTAATCTCAAAGTTTCGAAGAGAAAATATGATCAAGGTTCTTATTTTTCAATCTATCCATGGGTTCTTTCTCAAAATATTTTTAATGATTAAATCATGATTAATTGATGTTAATTTATTGATTATAACGTGATTCTAATCAAATTGAATGATGAACCCATGTCCCCCCCACCCCAAATCGATTTAGTCCTTGAATGGCCTTTGTGATCTTTACTTGTTATCGATTCAAATGAGTGATTTCTACTACTTTGAAGTTGTATATCAAAGTTATTTACGTGCATGATGTTGAATGATGTTTTAATGATCAGTGGATCAGTATGAAGGTTTGTTGAACATGCCAGACTAGTTATAAATGGATTACTGTAATGTGGGTTATTAATTGTAAAAGTGGATTTCGAATCATGTAAGTTGCGTTGTAATTATCATTGTTAAGGTTTAATATTTCAATGTCTTGAATTGATGGATATGAATCTTGTATGATTAAAGTAAAGATGTCTTATATGAATTGAACTAGGTTCATCTAGTCTATCAAATAGTAATTTGTGATCTGAACATTAGGTTGGTTGACTTGTATCTCGATTTCATGGTAATTGGTGCATGATGTTGTGTATGGTCAATTGTATGGTATCTAATGCATATAATAGGTCATAATGATGAAGTTTGTTTTGTATCTAATGTGTACTGATGCTTGAAGACTTTATCCCTAATTCCTCTCTATTGTAATTCCTTAATTGTTCACTGTAATCTTGACCTCTTGGCGAATTGTATTAGGATTTCGTCTACGCCGTGATATCTTAAACTACTGACTTTTTGGTGTTTTATTGATTAATTGTGATCATGACAAATGGATAATCAAAGTGAAAAAGAATTGATAAGAGATCAACTTCCCTTAACATTCGATTAATATATAAGACCATGAACATAATGTATTCTTAATTTAGGGTAGATGAAGCATAATTTAGTCTTGATCATTATGTATTTAGATACTTCTCAATAGAATGATTTTATTATTGTTATAATATAAAGGATAATCATGGTAATCACAGTAAAGAGCTAGCAATGTGGAAATAACCTCTACCTTCTAGTAACATGTGAGATGCCTTGTATTATGTATTATATGGATCTTGTAGAACTTGTACATGGTTTTTTTTATGATTAAAGTAAAATATAGCTACTTATCGCTCTCTCTCTGCGATCTATCTCTCTATCTCGTCTAATATATATATAATAGTAGAGATAGGTAGATACTATAGTCTATATTAAGTATATATATTATAATATAAATTGGTTGATTAAACAATGTGTATGACCAATAAATGATCAAATGAAGGGTAAGAAATTAGTAAGATGTTATCTCCTCTACTTTTCTAGATAATGTAGTTGATGAAGCCTTGTATGTTCATGGGTCAGTATGGTCCACTATGTGGTGGTGTTTAATTTATTGTCAAATAGATATGTGCGACCATGGCCTTGAAGGAAAAGTTTATGAGTATATGAAGGAGTGGTTATGATGATCACCTTATGAGACTGTGCCTAGTTTCTTCTCCTCTAGTTGTGAATCTAGGTGATGTTACTATGTTGTTGCATCATGTGAATTGCATATGTTAAGGTTATATGTACATTCTCCTATGATGGGTGGTATTATAATTCATATATGATGTAATCAAAGCTAAGTACGTACAAGACTAAGCTTAATGCGAATGTGTAATGACTTAAATAATGAGTCTTATGTTATGCTAAAAATTATATGATGTGTTGTGTAATCTATCAGTCACTAGGATGAATTGATAGATGTTCTAGCATAGGAAAGGGAATGGGATTTGAACCTATGCCATTGCACATGTGCACCTTGATGGGTTGGATAGTTGCTAGGTTTGTCTTCTAAGAATGATAGGATTGCTATGATCAGTATGAATATTGGACTTATATTATATGATGTTAAGCATATGATTTGATGAAGTATGAATGTGCATAGTGTCTTGGAATGTTCATATGAAAAGATTTCTCAAATCGGTACATATATAGATTTATGCATTGATGTATGAACATGTGTGACATTAGGTGTGATGTGAAAGGTTTGCTCACATATAAATACATACACTTATGAATGACGATCTACATAATAGAGGGGCCTTGAGAGGTGTGCTCAAGGATAATCTAAAATGAGATAGGTGCCTTAATATGCTATAATCACATGACGAATGAATATCATAATCCTATATTTTATAAATAAATGTAATAAAAGGCTTTTCAATTAAGAAACTAGCTTAGCACCGAGTGAGTTGAATTGACATTGAAGAGGTTTTGACTACCTGGAGAAGATTCAACATTTCCTTATAGAGTGGTCCTCTTTAAAGCGAATATCCTATGGATCCAGATGAGTTATTTACTCCCCTTTGAGGAAGATTCACCATGTTTTCTCGTGATAAAAGGCCCCAATTACAAAGTGGTATGAAGAGCGAATACCTATCTCTTAGTTTCATAACTATGCTTCCCACATAGGATCTAGCAAAGTGAATTTACATAGGATGATAGGAATTATGTTGTGTTTATACCTGGCTTAAACTGAGGAAACTTCCGTTGGTTGTGTAAGACTCTTACAACAGTAAATTCCATGTTTAGCACCCATGGTCTTAGGTAGGTTAAGTCTATAGTTTCCTAAAGTAAGTATAATGGACAAGGAAGTAAATGATTAGGTTTCCTAAATAAGACGGACTTAAGCGGAGGTTACTTAGGATTAGGTGGAAGTAATGAACACATCTAGACATTGAAAAGTAGCTCTTTAGGAAGTCCTAATAAGGTGACCTTATATGTATGTCCATATACATGACTTTGTAGTATTGGTGTACTTCTTATGAAGATATGAATGGTATTAATCTATATGATGTGGTCTGATCTTTATATGCACTATTTTGGTCTAAATGACTATTAACATGAATGAGTTTATCTTCACTTACTTTTTGATGTATTAATTGAATGTTAGCATTTGTGGTATCATGAAGGTTTTACTAAGTATGTGTGAGGTTATGGGGCTTCATATGTACATTGCACTAGTAGACTAAGATTGGGGTCATATACAAAGTCCTATAATGATGGATGTTAAAAGAAGTAAAATATGTCCAACTTGAAGTAGCTTAATGTAAAGCAAATGTAGTCTAAACTAAAATGGCTTGATTAAATTAGGCTTTATATGATGATTGTGGTTATTGCTTAGGTGGTTATATGTATGTATTCTTGGGGTCCCTAAAGGTGATGCATTGCACCAAGTATCACTATAGGGTTACGTGGGAGCTAAATGATTAAAAGAAAGAAAGTTCACTATCAAAGTAGATAGCTTATTATAATGGACTTGGAAATTTCATAAATTCTATATGTAATCTTATGAAGGGTTTGGCCTTGAATATGTTTATATGAAGTATTGATGAATGTATTAATTTGCTATCAGATAAAGGTTTTATGACCGATTTACTTCAATAAGGCATGATGATGCATTTCAAGAAATGTCCCTTTTAAATGCATGTTTTTGCTGGTGACACATACTTAGTGCATTCTTGTACTAATCCCATTCTTCTCTTAGTTTTACAAAAAGTGTAGGGTTATGTATTCTTAAAGTATGTCTTGAACGGTTGGAAGAGATTGATCGATGATTCCCAAGCTCAATGAAGGAATCCTTAGGTCAAGGATTCCTATGAATTAGTATTTACTGTAAACTTATTCAAAATATTTTTTACTTATGATTATGTCTTAAGGTTCGTGTCCCTAATATTACTCGATTAAAGTGAATCTAAGATGGGCCACGAGAGGCTTCAGTCAATATGTATTATCACTTTTATGTTATATATATATATATATATATATAGATAATAATATATATATGGTATAGAGATATAGATAGTAGATATATATGATAGGTATTTTATATATGATATATATATATATGTATATATATATATACCACAATTATAGAGTAAAGTGTTCTAGCATATGTTGTTCTATGATAAGTTTTAATAGTTCCGTTAAATTTACTATGTCAATGCAATGAATGATAACTATAGGCTTGTATAAGACCTCCGAGAGGCAAGTATCGTTATGTTACTTCTAGGGTTGCTACTCGCATGTGACAATACCTATCTCTTAGATCAATAAACTATGCCTACCACATAGGATCTACAAAATTGAATTCACTTAGGATGCTAGGATATATGTAAAGGTTCTATTTTTGCTAAGGGGAATACCTTTAATTAGAGTAAGGATCTACAACACCAAATTCCATGTTTAGCACCTATGGTCTTAGTGTCAGTTAAGGTTATAGTTTCCATAAATTAAAATTTACAATGGATGTAAATGAATAGGACCTTAAGTAGGATGACTTAAGGGAGGTTACTTAGGATAGGTTGAAGTAATGAACCCATCTAGTCATTGCACAAGTAGCTTCTTAGGAAGTCCTAGGGAGGTGGCCTAAGGTGTATGATTATGATTATATCTTTATGCATGACATTGTAGTAATTAACTACTTTTATGAAGTGTGATGTTATAAGCCTAAATGATGTAACTTGATTTCTATTGCATAATTGTTGGTCAAGTGATTATATGATGTGAAGGTCTGCCTAGACTGGGTGAAGTTTTCCTTTATTGTAGTTGATGTATAAGTGTTAGGATTGTGGTCTCATATGGTTTACTAAGTATGTGTGGAGGTTATGGGCTTCACATGTACATTCACTAGTATACTAAGATGAGTCATGAGTAGAGGTCTTATAATGATTTATGTGAAGTGAGTGAATATGTGTGCTTAATGGATTGAACTTACTATAAAAGCCATTGAAGTCGTGAGTTAAAAAGTTCTATGAATATTTGCTTATTATGATGATATGTGTTGGCTTATGTAGGTTGTCTGTATGATTTCTTTGTGGACCTAAGGTGATGCATTTCACCAACTATAGCAAGAGGGTTACTTGGGAGGTTAGTGAGTAAAAGAAAAGATAGCTCACTGTAAAGAAGGACATAGCTCACTGAAATGTGACTTTATGTAACGCCTCAAAATGAACTAAGGTGAACGTGAGCCTTGTTAGTGTTTCTTGAGTTAATTTTGTTTAAGATAAGTTAATTTAGTGTTCTTAGGCAGTGTACAAAGTTTGGTTAAGTTTGAGGTCAAACATCCAAGAGCGTCCATGACGTTCGGAAGATATTCCTTAGAAAGTGTTATTGTGTCATGTTGTGTTTGAGTGAGATTTACATTTTTTTTTACCTTGATACCGATGTGGCATGTTTCTAAGACCTAGACGACTAAGTTAAGGGTTTAACGTCCGGGCACGACCCCACCTAGGATCCTCAAAAGGCCCTAGATGAAGGGCCCAAGACTTGGAAAAACTTTTAACAACACTACTCAATCGACGAGGTAGTATATTGGGCATAGGCCAATCGACGCCCCGTAGACTAGGGCGGGCATCCCCTCCCTTGATGCAGGCCCTGGAGACATTGAAGCCCAGCAGGACGAGACGTCAACCCATGGACGCCTAGTAGCTTGGGTCGTCGATTTGGCTTTTTGCAAAAGCTGCTGAAGTTGCTGCTAATTTGGGGTGCTTTGTATAAATTATCCCCAAGTCTAATATAACCCTAGTTCGTTATTTTTAGTGTTTTAAAGTTGTATTAATTTAATTTTAATCCCTAGACCTAGACAAGATGCCTCACTTCAAATATTGAAACTCCCTCACTAAAGAAAACTATCTCAAAACCATTGGAGATAAGACTAAAAGAGGGAATGAAGGGCTGGTTTGGACGTGTGTCTTCATAAAATATTAGAGTGTTTACTTCTCTTTGGGGTATGGTATACATCCTTGACCCTCTTCCATTCAAGGAGTCATTTCTAAAATATTTCGAAAAGGGTTTTCAAACGAAAATTCCTTCTATCTTTGATTTTAAGCGTGGGTCTTCTTGTAAAAGTGATCTAATCAGTTAACTATGTTTGTTCTTGTATGAAGTGATGATTTTCATGTTAAAAACCTAATCAAATTATATATGCATATTTCAATCTTTTAGCTTAAGAAATGGGTTAAATGAGCATGTGTTGGTAAGGTATAAACTTGGGTTTTCTTATGTTAATTATTGGTTTTAGCTACTGCCCTAAGGGCCTTATTATGACCAAATATTGATAAATTGATTATAATTTATAATGGCCTGGTTAAATGGTGAGTTTCTTATATTGAATAGTTTTTGGTTGCGGTGTTTATTTGATGAATTGATATTACTTATTATGTTTTTTAAGTGTGGTTTTGAAGGTCTAGTATATGAAATGAAGTGATATTGAAGACGAGTCTTGTCTTGTGCTTTGTGAAGTTGAATAGCATGTTTGGCTTAGATTATACCTAAGTAAAATATATGAGTTTGTGAAGCATGTCAAGTGTGTATGTTGATAAATGTAGGTCTAAAGCATGTATAGTAATTAATATTAATGAAATGATGTATATATGCAAGATGTGCTCACTAGTACTCACACACACTTAAATGAATGTATGAAGTTAAAATTGAGTAAATAGAAGAGTTTTCAGGTGAACACTCTCCGTGACTTGAGATGAAGTGTTTAGTAGCAACCTCACTACATCCTAAGAGCTTTCTAAGATAGGTCGGAGGATGAATGCCCTTCGTGAGTTGAGATGTGGTGTTCACTAGATATCCTTAACCTCTAGTTTAAAAGTGTTTAGAATAGATGGGGGTTATGTCTAACACCGAGAGGATATGAAGAAAAGGTGGTTAAACTTCGTAAATTGAGATGTTGTATTCCAATGTACCTGTTGAGATGAGTACTCCTCGTTATTAGTGAATGAGTTACTTAGTAGCATCCCCTTATCCCTTAACTATGCACCCACATAGGTGTAGACATTGGGAAACGCATGTAAAAACTAAAAAGAATGACCTTACTCTACGTAAGTGAGGATACCTCATCAGATAGGGTTAATGTCGGGATTCCATGTCTAGATCTCAAGGTCTATATCAGTTAAGCTAACTTACCATAAAAGAATTGATTGAACTAAGTCTTCTAAAAGAATGTACTACTTAGGGTAGGTGGTGGTATGGGACGCTATCTACTCATTGAACTAGGTATGAACTTCCGAAAGTGAAGACTTGGTTCCAAACCTTCTAAAAGAATGTACTACTTAGGGTAAGTGGTGGTATGGGACACTATCTACTCAATGCACTAAATTGGCATTCCGAAAGGGAAGACTTTAGTGGTTTGTTGGGTGTCCTTTAATGTTTTTCCATTGATTGAGGGCCTTGTTTCTCCCGAGTTGAGTAACTCGAAAGGCATAGTCTTGAGGATTGCTTTGGTGTGTATTTAAGGAGACATATGCATACTTACTTCATGTCTTACCTTAGTGAGTTTTACGATAATCCTGAGGTAGGGAAACTCTTATCGAAAATGAGTTCACTTTCTCTTTCACTTGGCCTTGGAAGTTCACTCATTTAAAATAAGATAATTTGTTGTGAATGCCTTAAATGATTCATTGTTAAAGTTCAAATTAGTTCACTGTAATTTTTCAGTTTGCTATAATATTTTTGTGAAGTTACTGTAAAGGGTGTTTTTTAGATAAAATTATGGAAATTCTCCCCTAAGTGTTGAATGATGATTCTTATGATGTTTTGCTTTATATTCTTGAATGCTTTACTTAAATTGCATGAAATATTATTTTACTGAAATGTCCCTTTTTTCATTTTTTTGCATGCCATACTTAGTACATTATTTGTCCTAACCCCATACTTTTCTATACTCTCTAAGTATGGTTGAACACTTTTTGGAAGATTCGAAGGCGAAGCTTGGGAAATTCACTCTCTCAATAATTGGTATGTCCTCATATATTCGAGGACATAGTCTATTGTTTCTTAGTTTTATTATTAATATTTAATATGTATTTTATTTCAATGTAAAGGGCCATGTCCCTAAGATATTATATGTTGTGTCTTGAGTTTGGCTTGTGACGATGACATTTCGTATGTATTTATTAAAGATACCCTTTTTATTAATTGATTCGTGAAAAGTCTTAATTTCGCACTACTTTTCATGTCTTATGTAATGAATGCTAGTTAAACGGGTTGTACAAGTCCACACAGGGTCAAGTACACCCGGTTACGAAACAAGGGTTCACCCTAACTTCTAGGGGGGTGCTTTCGGGTCGTGACACACTTGGTATTAGAGTATAAGGTTCTGGGAAATAGTATATGTTCGAAAAGCATCACAAGCCACATCTAGTAGTATCTTGGCCATCGGTGTGAGTCTCAACACAACCATGGACAAGAGGCTACAAGATGATAGAAGTTTCACTTTCTTCTATATTCTAATGTTGTGCCTTAGAGTTGAATCATATAAGGTGTCCTTTCTCAACCTCTTATCTCTGTGTTTATAGGATATGAATACGAGGATATCAAACGCTATAAGGCAGGAGGGAGGTGTAGCTAATGAGAGGATCCCTCTCGTATTCACCAAGTTCCTATTGTTGGTCTAGAGGAAGAGAATGAGGAGGTTCCCCTTCAAGAACCTCAAGTGCCTCTGGAACCTTAAGAGCTTCAAGCGCCTCAAGTGCCTCCTACGCCTCAAGCTTCTTTTGTTGAAGGAGATATGACTAATGCGGAGTTGAGGGCTGCCCTAATATACTTGACCAAACTCATGAAGGCTCAAGCTCATGTCGTCAAAAATCACTTTGTTTCCCAAGCAAACCAAGGAGTTGGACCCAACCTCATTCTAGTACTCCCGCTTCTTGAATTTAGGATTTCAAGAGAATGAACCCTCTCATTTTCCATGGCACTAAGGTGGATGAAGACCCTCCAAGGTTTCATATATGAGGTTTTCAAGGTGGTAGATGCTATGGGTGTGACCCCTAGGGGAAAAGCGGAGTTAGCCGCTTACCAACTCAAAGATGTGACTCAAGTGTGGTTTGAGAAATGGAGGATTGTGAAACCCTTAGAGAGAGGTCTGGTTGATTGGGAGTAATTCAAAGAGACTTTCCTATGTAGGTTCATTCCCCTAGAGTGGAGGGAGATAAAAAATGGTTCAATTCATGAACCTTCGTCAAGGTGGAATGTGTGTGCAAGAGTACTCTCTCAAATTCACCGAACTCTCTAAGTATGCCCCAAGAA
The DNA here is from genome assembly GCA_027704765.1 of Solanum habrochaites. Lineage (NCBI taxonomy): Eukaryota > Viridiplantae > Streptophyta > Magnoliopsida > Solanales > Solanaceae > Solanum > Solanum habrochaites. The sequence continues at coordinate 43,822,790 of JAKWJA010002489.1, read as the reverse complement.
TGGTAGCCAACCCTAGGACTAGTATGAACAAATTTGTGATGGGAGTGTCTAGTTTGTGGAGAAAGAGTGTCTTATGGCAATGCTTCTCAATGACATGGATATTTCTAGGCTCATGGTCTATGCACAACAAATTGAGGAGTACAAAATTAGGGAGATAAGGCAAGAAAATATGAGGCCTACATCGGATGATTCTATTCTCCAGAAGCCTAAGAATATGTTCTATCATTAAGATTCTTCCATGGTATACAACGAGAGGGCTCCAAACAAAAATTCCTAAGGTGGTGGCCATTTTTTTTAGAGGACTAGGTGCCCTAATTGTGGAAAACAGCATTTGGGTAAGTGTCTTGCCGGAATGGATGGCTGTTTTCCATTTGGTAATAAGGGCCACATGATGAGGGATTGCCCTAACATCAAATCAAGAGGGAAACAGTCCAATCAAGCTTCCCTAGACCATAATACTCCAAAGAAGAACCTTCATATGGGATGGAAGCTAGGAAGGATAATTAATCTGGAGTTGATGATCTTGGGTAAGTATTAAATCTTTATGAGTTTTTTTTTTATGATATGAAATGAGTTTATGTGGTTTTATAGTTCATATGATCGTGTCATCTTGATCAATTTCTCAAAGAATAAATTTTTGAAAAATTTGGCATGCTTAACAGTGACACAATGAATGCTCACTGAAAAAAATTTCAGTTTTGAAAAAAAATTGGTTGCCTTGGATTTAAGTTTAAATTTGTGCAGAAGTGTTTTACATAATCATCTTTAATGTTGGAGAAAGTAGTTCATTCATAGGAGAAAATTAAGGTGAGTTTGAAAATTTGAAGTTGCTAGAGTTTTAGTTGCTAAGTGTTTGAAAGTGTGAATGATGCTCCTTGCTATTTATTCTTTGCATTTTGTGTGTGTTGCATGATTTTAATGTGTTTTGTGAGCAAGTGAGACAGTGGTGTGCTTGGGAAGTTTAAGTGTCATGAGAGAGGACCAAGGGTATTCGAAGGTGGGGGAAGGAAGTATAAAAGCACCAAAAACGAACAAAGGTGAACTGAGCTCGTGAGTTTTTCTTGAGTTAATTTTGTTTTATAGGGAGTTAATTTAGTGTTGTAGGCATGTATAAAGTTGGAGTTAATTTAGAGGTAAACTTCAAGAACGTCATGGACGTTAGGGAAGTATGCTTAGACAGTGTCTTGCGTTCTTATTGTGGTGCTGTGTGAGTTTTACGGTTCGTTTTCCTTGAAACAGATGTGGGATGTTCTTATGTTATTTTTTTTCACGCTATTCCCTGCGTTTTACCCCCGCATCTTTTTTCGTTTGAGGTTTTTTTTTTGTTTAACGTTCTTGGGCCTTGACCCCATCAGGATCCACAGGGGCACTAGATGAAGTGCCAAAGACTTGGACAAAACGCCCAAGGACAATGATTCAATGAACGCGGTAGTCAGGGGACGTCGGCTTCCCCATCCCGATGCCCCAGTTCGAATTTAGTGGGGTTAGCATTTATGTGTTCCTACCCTCCAATATAGGGGAGCCCCTCATTGTTTATTCTCCCCCCTCCCCCGTGATGCAACCCCTGAAGCCATCGACGCCAACTAGACACGGGACATCGATCCCCCATCAACGCCCAGTAGCTAGGGTCGTCGATTGGTACTTCCAAACAATCTGTTGAGTGCTGCCAACTTGGTGGTGTTTTGGTTTGTAAATCGCCCCCAAGTTTTTATAGCCCTTATGTTATTATTATTTTTTTAGCTCCGTTTTATTAAATTTTTTTTTTTTATCGTATTATTTTTGTTTTAATCTTAGTTTTTTAATCCCTAAACCTAGATAAGAAACAGCCCTTTTTCAGTTTTTCCCCATATGTCACCTCACTCTCTAAACGAATACTTTTTTTTTCAAATCGCTCAAGTCACCATTGGAGCAAGACTCAAGGCAGGTGTAAACGAAATAACTGCGTTTTTTAAGTGTGTACTCTCCCATAACACCATGTATGGTGTGTGTTCCTTATCTTTAGTTATGTATTCACCATTTATTCTTCTTTTTTAACCCTCTTCATTAAAGGGATTTTTTAGTTCTATAACCCTCCCCGTCCATTAAGGAGGTATTCCAATAAGATGGCACAAAAGGGTTTTAAACCTCAAATTTTCTTTCCTGTTAAGCATGGTTTTTTCTTGCAAAATTTTAATGTTTAACGATGTCTCTTCTTGTATGGAGAAGTGACGATTTTCATTTTTATTAAAACCATAGAAATTATGTAGGATACCATATTCACCCTTTTCGCTTAAGAATGTGGTTAAAGGAGCATGCTGGGGTGGGGTAAGGTATGAAATTGGGTTTTCTTCTGTGATTATTTTGTTTAGAGATTCCCTAAGAACCTTATATGATTTAAACATTAGCAATTGTTTATAGTTTATAATGGACTTGTTAAAATTGTGAGTTTCTTATATTGCGTAGTTCTTATTGTAAATTTCTTTTGAATGGTATGGTCCACCTTCTTAGTGGCGGTGTTTTTTAGATGAATTTATATTACTTAGTTCATTTTTTGAGGTCTAGTTTATGAAATGATCGTGATATTGAACGGATAGCCTTTTTCTTGTGTTTTGTGAAGTTGAATAGCATGTTTGCTTACAGAATTATTGCCTAAGTAAATATGTATATTAATTTGTGAGCATGTCAATGGTTGATAGGTGATGAATGAAGGTAGGGTCTCTAAAGCATATATAGAAATTAATATTAATGGAAATGAGGTTTTTATAGTAAGAGGTGGTCACAAGTACTGACCACACACTTAGATGAATGTCGAAGTTACAACTTAGTTAAATAGAGGACTTTTGAGGTGTGAACACTCTTCGTGAGTGAATTTAAGTATTAGTAGTAGCAAAACTCACTACATCCTAAGAGCTTTCTCGTTAGGTCGAGGATGAATACGCTTGTGGTAAATGTGGGTTTCACTAGGTATCATGTACCTATTGTTTTATAAGTGTGTACGAACCCTGAGGGTGATGTCTCCACCGAGAGGATATGAAGAAGAGGTGGTGACACTTCGTGAGTTTTGATGTTGTATTCCAATATACCCCTGAGATGAGTACTCCTCTTGATTAGAGAGATGATGTACTTAAGTAGACAATCTCATATTCCATTTCAACTATGTCCTCATGGTGTAGCCATTGGTTGTAACCAGGTAAAAGATAAACACCCCCAGTAATGACTTACTCTGAGGCACAAGTTGGATCCCTCATCCGCATTAGGGGTAATGATCGAGAATTACATGTCTATCTCTCATGGTCTATGGGTCGGTTTAGCCAACCCCCCACAAAAGAATTGATTGAAAACTAAGCTTCAAAAAGAATGTACTACTAGGGTAGTGGTGGTTCCATGGGCGATTTCTCTAGTTATTTCATAGGTAGGACTTCCAAGGAGCCTGGTGCTAAAACCTTGGAATAAGAATGTACTACTTGGGGACGGTGGTGGTATGGGACTCTATCTACTAATTACACTTAAGTAGGCATTTCCAAGAGAGGGAAAGACTTAGCTGGTTTTTTGGTTATCTTTTAGTTTGCCATTGATTCTAGGGGCTGTTCTCCCAAGTTGAGAAGCCGAAAGGGGAAGGGTGGTGGGAGGTAGGTAGTCGTTTTTGAGGAGATTTGGTGTGTATTGAAGCGAGGCATTAGGCATACTTCATTAATGTCTGACCTTAGTGAGCTTACCCCCGATATCCGGGGTCAGGGAAATAGGGAAGGGAGGACCCCCCACCTTCTTAGGAAAATAACTTCCCTTTCTTATTAGCTTGGTGTGGATAGTTCACTCATTTAGAATAGGACTAATTCATTGGGATATGCCTTATTAAAGTTATTTTAAAGTTTTAAAATTAGTTAACGCTTAAGTTTAGTTGAGTTCACTGGCAATCTTTTGGGAAGTTATTGTAAAGAGGGCTTTTTGGATATTAAATTGTGGAAAGGCACAATATCCTCTAAGTGTGGTTGTAATGACGCTCTTATGATCGTTTGATTTTTTCTATATTCCTGCTGAATGTTTAACATAAATTGCATTTTAAATTTTATTTTACTAAAACGTCCATATTTTCATGTTTTTGAACACGCCATACTTAGTACATTATTTATAATAACCCATACTTGTTCTATACTTTAAAAGATAGGTTGAAGATTTTTGGGAAGATTCGAAGGCCGGAGGATATTGGGAAATTCACTCTCTCAAGGTTGTAGGTCTCAATATTCGAGGACATAGTCTATTGTTCTCCTATTTTATTATTAAGACTTAATAGTACTTGATTTCAATGTAAGGGTCGTTGTTCCCTAAGATATTTTAGGTTCGCGTGTATAAGTTTTGTTGGACATGAGATTTCTTTAAGTATTTATGAAAGATTCCCTTTTTATTAATTTATTCGTGAAAAGTTTTAATACGAACGATATCAGATCTTATTTAAGAAGGCTATTAAAGGGGAGTGTACAAGACCCCAAAGGTTCAAGTACGCCCGATCACGAAATGAGGGTTCACCCTAACTTCTAGGGAGTGCTTTCGGATTGTGACGCTTTCGGATTGTGACGCTTTCGGATTGTGACACTTTAAAATGCCTTTAATTCTAAATGTGATCTTATATGATGTTTGGACTTTGAATATGTCTATATGAAGTATATTAAAGATATAAATTCTATTATCTAAAGATTTTATTATGATTTACTCAAAAAGCATAAGTTGTATGATTTTCACGTAAGAAATGTCCTTTTAAAAGCATGTTTTTGCATGGTTGCCATACCTGGTTCATGCTTGTACTAATCCCATACTTCTCTAATTTTTACACAAAGTGTAGGTTATAGATGCTTAAAGAACCCATGGATATATTGAAATAGTGAAGGATTGATCATGAATTATCTTTGAAAACTTTGAGAAGAACTCTCCATATGAAAGGTTACTGAGAGATGAATGATCATCATACCATTGTCTAGTTGAAAACCTCTAAAACTTGGTGTAAAAACCATAAGAGTATATACTCAAAGATGTTCTTGAGATTCACCGACAATGGAGGTTTCTAGAGAGAATTGGTTTTGGCATCCCCGAGGAAACCAACATGTTGGTACCATAGCCTCCCGTTTGAGGGATTTCACTAGGGTAAATTCCCCTACTTTCTAAGGGTCCAAAGTATAGGATGATCCCCAATAGTTTATCAATGAAACCTACAAGATCCTATATGATACGGGGTTGACAACTAGTGAGAAATTCGAGTTAGCCACTTGCTAACTCAAAGAAATGGCCTAATCTTTGTACGTTCAATGGAGAGACAATAGGCCCTTAAGAGGTGACCGGTTGTATGGGAGTCCATAAAGAAGGCTTTTATTGATTTAGGTCATTCTAGGTAAAGAGGGGAAGGGAAAGCCCACACAAAAGCGGTCATTGGTGGAATGGGATGGAATGGATTCTATCAACCCGTCATCTAGGAGGATGAGGGTACTGACGTTAAGTACTCTTGTGAAATCACTAAATTATCAAAGGTTGCCTCCTTCTTGGTTTGCCATTTTTTTTATTCCTAGAGGTGAAGATGAGCCGCTTTGTGACCGGACCGTCTTGGTGGTTGGTTAGGTGTTTTGGACCTTGAAGAAAAAAATGTCATTAGGCTGCTACATAAATTATGAACATTCTTGTACTCATCTTCATTCTACAAACACAGTGGAAGAGGGACAAGGGCTATAAGATAACGATAGATCTGCTAAGAGGGAAAAGTTCTTGTGATGATGGTTCTTCACCGGGTCTGTTGATAAAACGACAAGCTTAGGTTTTAATAAAGTTAATGCCGCCGCTGTCCTTTTTTTTTTTTTTTTGTCATCAAGTACTACACAATTTCCCCGATTGTTGATATAGGGTTTCTTTGTACCCTAGTTCAAAAAAGGTGTCTTTCTCCAGATTTGAGGTATTGAGCCGAGGTTTACTAGTTGTCCTGAGCTGCAAGCACCCCTAGAAGTTAGGAAGGACCCTGCGTTCCCACCATGATGGGTTTACTTGGCCCTTTGGGGTCTTGTAAAAGACCTTTAACTATTATTCATTACATACGACATCAAAGAAGTGCGAAATCAAAACTTTTCACGTAAATTAATATAAAAAGGAATTCTTTTGTATATACTTAGAAAATCTCATTGTCACAAGTGAAACTTAATGACAGCACATATATAACTTAGGGACACGACCCTTTACATTCGAAAGAAATAAATAAGAAAAACTTGTACAAAGCTATATGAATTAAGAACTCATATGCCCTAGAAATATGAGGACATACGTTGTATTGAGAGACTCAAATCCAAAGGCTACCTTCTAAGCTTCAACGCGTTGCTATCCCACAAACGTATACTTTATAGGTATAGAAAAAGTTATGGGTTAGTCCAACGACTTGTACTAAGTTGACTTATGCCTTAAAAAAATGTAAAAGGGACATTTAGTAAAACTCTCTTTCATGTCCAAATCAACAGTCCAAAATCACTATGTACTATGGAGCTTTATTAAACAACATCCTCCTCCAACATAAGATCTATCCTTAACACGTAGAGAAGACTCAGAATTTCTCCATAATTTAAAACAAAAAAGGAACATTTTACAGTAAACACTCCAAACCATGCTCTCTCACGAGAACTCCCCTTTTTAACATTTAAAGTTGTTTGAATATCCCATTCCTCAATTTGATAGTGCCCTTCCATGTCCACGCCCCAAACGAGGAAGCCTGAGTAGTGAACTTCATTTCCATAAGAGGTCCACAAATATGGATCGCCCTTTCTTCTTGATTCACCTAAGGTATAAGACCATGAAGGTAACATCCATACACCCTCACCCCCCCATTCACATCCCACACTAAAGTGCTCTCAAGACTACGCTCCCCTTTGGACTCTTTGCTCTCTGCGCGCGAGGCCCCCAGCACGACACAGCTCCCCATACCCCTCACTAACAAGAACTAGAAGTAGAGAACACTCAAATTTAGACAACCAAGAATTCCTTTAGGAACTGGCTACTTTACTTGCAATGGTTTTTGTTTTTTTATAGGACCCGCTCACCACCACTACATAAGTAGTGATACTTACTTGAGAAGCTTAGCACAAGAGATGAGTCCCCATTTGGAAAGTTAAAATTCTTAGTGTCATAGATTAGCGTCAGATTCACGACCTACCCTAAGTTAAGTACATTCTTTAAGGAGACACTAATTCATTCAAGATCATATAAGGCTTCAAGACGGCCCTTTAGAAATGTCCTTCCGGGCCAATGGAGAAATAGCAACGCATTCATATCTTGCCCATGTTACCTCCCCCCACTCTTTAGAAGACTTAGCACTCGTTATTACTTTTTTCGCGGGGTTGACCTTAAAGACAAGAGGAAGTCGTAGAGAAAAATGGAATTGCTATAAATTCCCTTATCGGAGAAGGGTTCCCTGACGTGACGAGGGGTCGAGGTCATACGCCCGCCCGTTTTTAGTTTTCGTATGGCTTTTCCCCTAATATTACCTATGCGGGCCGCATCCCATTTTTATAGTTAAGGGATAAGGATATTTGCCTATCTTTAAGTCACTCCTCTCACTACGAGGGCGTCCTCCATTCAAGAGGCAATAGGAATACAACGTTCTTAAGCTCATGATATTTTCGTGTAAATCTACCTCTACTTGTATATTTCCTGCGTCTGGTATGCTTGCTAGAATAACCCCCTAGGATCTCAACAATATACACTGTGTTGTAAGGCAAAACTATTGAACAGACCCAACTCAACTCACGAAGAAGGCATTCATCCCTCAACCCCCCCCCTATCTTAGCAAGTTTAGGATCTGTATGAGTGAGGTTGCTACTAAAAGCTATCTCAAGTCACCAAAGAAGACCCCAAAAATCCCCTTTTGGACTTAAGTTAGACTTCATTCATCCATTTAAAAGTGTGAGGCGGTTCGTCTGGGCCAATTACCACACCTTGTCCTTCTAGCATCCCTTTCATTTGCCATTTAACTTCTATATCTCGCAGCTTAGGACCTTCTTATGCCCATCACATCACAAAACATACCCATTTTACCATCAATTCATTACCTTCATTGAAGCATACTTCTAGACTACTAAATAATAGCTTCATAAACACATTTATTTCAAGAATACATAACTGTATCCATATTATTCACAGAATACACGGAGTTAAGACCTCCTTCACATTAAACAGTTATATTACCATTAATTGAGTCAGTAAACACGCACCAAAAAGATACCACTCAAAGATTTCGAAATTAAATCTAAACACATAACAAACTTATTCTTTAATCCAGTTCATCACCTATAAAATTTTATTCAACAATTATCATTAAATTACGTTAGGCAGTAGCTAAACTCAATAACACAATACAATTAATAGAAAAGCTTCAAGACATAAAAACCCACACCAAGCCTCATTTAACCA